>JAHBCN010000168.1:0-255679 GCA_019359885.1 Listronotus oregonensis
GGGCGCAGCTCACCTACCTCACTTGTTTAAGATGGCATAACTTTTTTTAAAACTTAGTATATTGACCTGGTTAATAAAAATTAATTTACTAAAATTTTTTCTGCATCAAAAATGTATACCTCTTTTAAGTCTGTAGAAGCAACTGTTTTCGAGCTTAACGCACTTTAAAGGACCCAGCAATTTTCCCATGGAAAATGGATTTTATTCAATTGTTTCCAACTTTGCAAAGTGGTAGTTCTCAACACGCTGATCAAAAGTTTTCAAGGGCACAAATTCCGAAAACTCTTTCAAACCCCCAAAATCAGCCCCAAAAGTCACTGGACAATATTATTTTCCTTAAAGGTTTTAAACAAGGTTCACTCAATGTTTTAAAATCTCGAAAACCGTTGCTTCTAGAGACTGAAATAAGGTATACCTTTTTGATGCAGAGGAAATTATAGTAACTTATTTCTTAATAAACAGGTCAATATACTAAACTTAAAAAAAGTTATGCTATCTAAAACAAGTGGGGTAGGCCGCAGCTGGCGCCCTCTACTAGCAACATCAAAAGCATAGGACGAATTTAAATTTTTTGGCTTAAAGAACTCCCAGATCCCCAATTTTGTACAGCTATGTCATTAAGTTAAGAAATTATTACGAAAAAATAAAATTAAAGTTTGACACACTGTGATAGATAAAATACGATTTTTCAACCTCTAAGTAGGAAAAAAAATATGGTTATTATAACATGCTCAAAAACAGGCGAAAATAGTATATTATTTTATATGGAGGAAAAGTGATACTTTTGATGGCGCGTTCGTGTTTAACAGCCGAACGGAGTGAGGCTGGTAATAGAAAGCAAGCCATGAAAAGTAACCTTTCCTTCAAATAAAATATGCTGTTTTTTCTTAAAACGTCGACAAATTAATGCAAAAACATCTCTTACTAATAGTAATAATTATTAAAGATAAGTGGGTTCGCAAGGCGGCTTAGACCGGTGTCGGTGAATAGTTGCTATAGTAATGTAACATAAAGCTGTCAGTGGACACTGTCAACAATAATTATTTTTTTTAAATTGTACTTTTATTTTTAGTTTAACAAATATTGAGTTGTTGACGCTTGTTTTGTTGTTTGTTTGTATCTATATTGCTATGATAATACTTTTTCCTCCGTCGGTCGGTGGAAAAGTAAAAAGAAAAGCTCCGGCGGAGGAAAAATAAAATTTCGCGGTCGCCTACACAGTCGAGTAATAACGAATTTACGTTTGAAAAAAAGCTGTTTTTTCTTCAAACGTAAAAAAATAATTATTGTTGACAGTGTCCACTGACAGCATTATGTTACATTACTATAGCAACTATTCACCTACCCCGGTCTAAGCCGCCTTGCGAACTCACTTATCTTTATTAATTATTACAATTAATAAGGGATGTTTTTGTTTTAATTGGTCAACGATTTAGGAAAAAAACGCATATTTTATTTGGGGGAAAAGTATCACTTTTCCTCCATATAAAATAATATACTATTTTTGCGGTTACCTTTTTAAGACGATGATAATAATCTAATTTAGGCGAACTACCGAAAATTCTGTGGTATTAATGGCGGTAATAATTGATTTTAAATGAGTGGTTTTGGTGATAACTTTGACATGTGATTAAAACGTCATAACCAAAGTCAACAAAATCCGCCTAAATATTGATTTTTTTTGGTTATAATTGGTCCAACGCCTAAATTTGATTACTGTTACCGAGTTGGTGCGTGAGTGGCTTCCCCCAACCGAAAACGGGCTATAAATGTGACATTATAAAACTACTATAATAATGACAAAACTGCATAGAATTAGTGGGTTTATGCGTGAAAGAACGATATAAAAATCGTGCTGATTCCAGTTAAATAATAAGTTACCCTCAAATTCCGTTTTGCCTATTTTTAAACCATCCTCGTAAGATTAGAAATTAACCGGCTTAAAGCATTTTGCTTTTTTAAATATAATAAATAAAAAGGTGCGAGATTTTAAAGCTGTTTAAAGTTTATTATCGTGTTATCTGGGTCGAGGTTTTACAATGTTTGTCGTCGTAAATTTTAATATTTATTGGTAATTATATTTGACTAAAAAATTAAATTATTTACAGCAAACCGATATTAAGTGTTAAGTTAGACAAAGCTTTAAACTTCTGTATTTTTTAAAAAACGCAAAAATTTAAGAAGTTCAAAGTCAAAAAAATAGCTTTATTGTCAAATGACACAACAATATCGTAGACAAAGCCATATGTATAAGACTTATCATAAAATACACAAATAAACAGATAAGTCATAATTTAAAATTAGTTGTACACAAAAGTTAAACTACAAAAAAAAACCGCTTACACAACTAGACATAATAAATCAGCTAATTTTATACATTACGTGGTAAACTAATACAACATCTATCTGTCCATATAAAACTCGTCAAGAGTGTAGTATACCTTCTCAGCTAAAAACCTTTTGGTCAGTCTTCTAAACCCTTTATGACACTGTTGCCTCCTCAATGAAAGAGGCAGTCTATTAAAAACGATTCCTTGTTTAAAATAAAGAGTGGTCTTTTTTAGACTTTGTGAAAGCTTAAAGTAGACTAAATTTATAGAAAAACTCACGCAACGGTTTTGAAAAAATAATGTATAGCTTGGTTTATTTAAAAACTTTTTCATTTTTTGTATTCTTTTATTAAACTTACCGATTTGAAATAACAAAATAAAATTTAAATCATTTCGTGGACGACGAAATTTATTTTAGAAAAAAAAAATTCTAGTCGGCCTTCTTATTTTAAAAAAGTATAAAAATATGTAAAAAGTATGTTTTTGTAATAGTAATAATTTCCCGCCATCTTTGTACCGCGATATCTCCCTAACGGTTGACTTTTGTCCCAACATTTATATAACAAACTACCCTTTATTTTAAACAAAAGATCACCTCCGCAACTTTTTCGCATTTCTTTTGAAACACCCTGTATATTATCCAAATTATTGTTGTTTGACGAATAAAAAAAACGAGGTTACTTTAAGTTGTTTGATTTGATGTTCGGGACTCAATTTACGTAGCGCGTAGAGTAGAAAAGCGAAAGTAACGAATTAACGAACACAACACGCAATGTTGCCAATTAATAGATAATTAAAATATTATTAAAAAAATACATCTCTTTCTTGAATGCAAAGTAGAGCAAGTTCTTTATTCCATCGATAAAAAGTACGCTAAATTTATGCGCTGAACGTCAAATGACGTCATGAGAAGTTCTGATGTGTAACAAATTAAAACGAAATGTTTAAAAAAGCTCGCTGTTTGTTCTGAAACTGTCAATGCTTAGCTGATTGTTGTGTTTTTCTTCCGTATTTATTTATATTTTTTGCTCAAGTATTTTATAAAAACGCTTTAATGAAATCCATCGGACTCTCCAGTGGTAGTTTAAAAACGGTTTGATGAATTAGCGCTTAATGCGCTGGATCCATCGATGCAATTAAAAACTTGCCCATATTATGATGCCATTTGTCGGGGTACGTCATAAATCTAATTGTTATTTAATTTATCTGGTTAGTCCTGGTTAGTTGTGGTTAGTACTGGTTAGTTAGTCCAGTGCCGGAGTCCTTTCTTTTTTTGCTTTTAGTAAGGTAATGCCCTATAAATTTCACTTCTGCTTATTCTCTCTTGACTTATATGCCCCAGATTACCAAAGTTAAAACTTTTAACACGAAATTTGGCGTACAGTTTCTTAAATTTTTATTTGGGTTTTTTATGTACCGTGCGTTCAATTTAGCTTAATAATATTTTGATTCGCTGTAACTTTTTTGTTTTATAAGATATCAAAGTGAATTAAAAAATAAAATGTATGGTTGGTAACCAAGTTTTTTTCTAAGTTACCTATATGGGAAAAAAATACCAACAAATTTTTTACATACACGCCTTTTAAATTTTTTAAATGGGACACCCTGTATGTTATATATCCACTAAATAAAATATGTTATTCTGATAACGGAGGTATATCACACTTTATTTTTAAATGTATCCGTTTTCGACAAATTAGCAATAATTTAGAATTTTAAAAATTTCTAATGGTGTGCTTTGACTGACAATTATTGCATACATTGGCATATTTGACGTTTCATTAAAAAAATGTAGTTATATTAATATGATAGGTAATATAATACCTAGTTTGTTGCAGTTATGTGTATTCCTGTTGACGTTATTTTATATATATTTTTGCTAATTGTCAAAAAACGGATGCATTTAAATATAAAGTGTGATATATAACTATAATCAAAATAACGCGTTCCATTAAATGAGTATATAATATACAGGGTGTTTTATTTAAAAAAAAAAAAATAGGCGTATATGGCAAAAATTTGTCGGTATTTTTTTCCACGTATAACTTAAAAAAAACTTGGCCACCTTCCATACATTTTGCTTTTTAATTTACCTTGATACCTTTTAAAACAAAAGAGTTACAAAATGTTATCAAGCTAAATTGAACCCACAATACATTGTCATTTAACGAACACTGATTAAGGCTTTCGTAAAAAAATGTAAAATAACCATCTTGTGTATCTATTTTTCCCGTAGAATATGAAAGAATAATAAAGAAAATGATTTTAATTAAAGCAAAAGATATACGACATAAAAATTAATATTTTAAAACACCCTATTTATTGGTTTTTAACACGTTTCAAAAGGATTTTGTATTTATTTATAGTAACAACAGTTAATTTAATTATATGTTTTACTTATACCAATATGTGTAAAAACTAGTGACAGATACTAGACTTTGACAGAATATTGACTTCTTGCGTTTTCGCATTTGAGGTATCTAAATTAAGGCTGTTACTAAAATTTAATGTAAAATCCTTTTTATTGAACGCATCGTAAAAATAAGACACTTGTAAAAACGAACCGATAAATAAGTTGGTATTTGGTCACATAGCTGTTATTTCAATTTAAATAATTTTCTTAAGTACGTATTTTTACCGATTCTACGGAAGAAAATAAACAAGGTTGCGATTTTACTTTTATTTTTAATGTGAGGAAAGCCACAAATATGACCTCGTTCAGTCTTTGTTAAATGACCTATTACATTGCCCTTATTGGAAGATATTTTCCTTTTTGATTAGTTGTCAGTTGATTTTTTTATATATAGCCAATATTTTATACTGTTTGTCTTTTTCAGGAGCCTACGTAGACCTAAAATCTGTCAAAATGCAACCTTTGTCCAACAAACTGTCAGCTACCTCACTGAAAAGTGATGCCATCTTTGAATTTATTATTGAACAAGTCAAACTTGACCCTGGTAGAGCCAAAGGTATAGGTGGCGTATTCCTGTACAAAATTACCAAGGATGGAAAAGAAGTAAACAATGAGAGTTTTATTTGGAAAATATATATTTAAACGGAGCTGAGTAGGAATCGACCCCTTAGTTCGAATTCAGGAAGCGATTCCTTCTTAACGATCCGAAAGCGGTATTCATATTTGAAATCGTTGCTCCATTCGATTTCAAGAAAGCTAAATTTTAATTGGCGATAAATACTAAAAACAAGTCATAAATGCCAAACAACAATATCAACTTCCTTTTAACATAAAGGGTTTAAAAATTTTTAAAATTTGCTCCACCCAAAAAATTTTAAATGGGCGATAGGGAGCTCAAAAAAGAAAAAAACCCAAAAAAAACACATGGATCCAAATTTAATTGTTTTCGAAATATGGCTTTTCAAAGTTTAAAAAATTTGTGCACTGTGCTCGCTTCATCACAGCGAGCCGAACGTTGAACGTTTTTTGTGAGGTTTTATATATTAACACTTTTTTAAAAAAGATGTTTTTTTTACATACAAATATTAAAAATTATTCTTGCAATTTATTTTGTTATTTAATTTGGAATTAAATTTAAGTAAAAAACAATAAATTTTTGTATGGTTTTTATTTGTAATTGAAAAATAACTGAATATCCATTAAAAAAAAAATATGTTTTAAACGGCACTTTTTATTTCTTCTTAAAGAATAGAAAGGCTCCAATTATATAAAAAAGAAACAGCTGCATTTTAGTTTAATAATTTGTTCAAAATGTCGTCATCTAGTTGCCAGTTTTCACGCACTTTTACCACTTTCCTTCTGCGTAATTAATTCAGCCTCATTAAAAATTCAGGTAGTAAAGCCTCCAGACGTTGGTGGTAGTAGGAAAAAAGTAGATTTTCCCGTAAGGTCCTGTGAGCTGAGAATTGTTTTTCTCTTGTTCCATAGTTATGTATCTTACAGGTCCTCTATTTAGATTTCTCAGCTGCACACATCCCATTTTTAAAACGCTTTGGTACACCTGCCCTACGCTTGTCATAAATGTATAACATATTGGCATATTTTCCCGATTTAAAAACGGACAAAAATAGCGCGGTAAAGTCATTGTGCTTACCACAATGACTTTACCTCACGCACAAGGCTTCTAGGTAGCACTGTTGCCAATTGTTTCTTAAATTGTAATGGGGGAAAAATTATATTTTTTTTATTATCAATCAAAACTTAGTTTATTGTATTAGCAAATGAATCTACTGCTAAGCGATTAAGACGAAAGCTTCCAATTGTTCAGGTTTCCAAAAATAATTGCTTTCAAAGTTTGTAACTTTGATATCGTTTATACAGAAATTTATCAAGTTTTGACACATATGTCATATAAACTTTTTGACTTGTTTTGAGCTCCACTACCGCCTTTTCACCTTGTATACTACATACAAAACCAACAAACAACAATTTCTTAACAATTACCTAGTTCTGGTTCGTTCTGGTTAGGTTTTCCTCGTTAAATTGTAAATTTTCTCTATCATAAATGCGCCGTCGAACAGATTAAAAAAAAGGCTGCACCCTACTTTCAAATAATTACCTTATTTAATAATTTATTTAATCCATAATGCTTTAAAGCTAAATATAAATCCTTTTTTTATTTGATTTTTCTTTGCAAAAATGCTTTTTTAAAATTTTTGTTTTTAAAATTTACTAAACAAAACGTGTTCTTTTTATCTGTAATTTAAATTTTTTTCAAATCGATTGACGCTAAACGACAACGGACCCGTTCCAAATTACTTTAGAATTTTGCATTAGTTTAAACTCTGTAACCTTTGTTAACAGCTTATTTTTTCTATCTCTTATAGTGTGATTGCTGTCACAGGTGAACATTTTACCAATTCACCTTGTACAAATTTAAAATATAGACTTACAAAGTTATTATTTTTACAGCTATGGACCTTAAAAATGCCAAAGTATACGAAGGAGCTCCCGAAACAAAACCAAATACCACACTTACGGTTTCAGACGAAGACTTTTTGCTCTTATCAGAAGGAAAACTCCAGCCCCAGCAGGCCTTCATGAAGGGGAAACTTAAAATTAGTGGAAACATCATGTTGGCCCAAAAATTAGCACCTCTATTAAAGGCTAATGCTAAGCTTTAATTTTTTAACTATACTTTAAAAGGTTTTGGTTATCTATGTTATTATGTCCATCACTTATGTTATAAATATGTACCTAAGTCTATGTGTTCTGTTGTTGGGTGAATTTTTTGTATGAAATTTTGTTAATGGTATTATTAAAGATATTTTATTAAATTGTTGTGTCAATAATTATGACAAAAACATAATTAAGTCCGGAGAAGGAAGTTTAAGTGCCGTTTTAAAATAAAATCCAAACATAATTGCCATATTTCAATAGTAATTATTAACAAAATGGTTCTATAAAGAAATAGTACTAAGTAAACAGGTCTACAAAAAAAATTGGTGATTGCTGTGTGTAAGAATAAGATTTCTTGCGTATTTTTTTCCGCTGAACACGAATCTGAAGTCAAAATGGGAGCTCAAATAGCAAAACATCAAAAAAAAACAAAAACTGATAAAAATCACGATCTAGTATTTTTTTCTGTCAAGCAACTACTTTACTACATAATTTCATCAATCACGTACCTGAAGTTGGAAACTTTTTTTTGCAACAAAAAATTAAAAAAAATGAAAAAATGGCCTGATACCGAAATAAATTAATCATTGAGGAGCACTTAAAAACATTGAAAAATTGATAAACATCCGGGATACACCAAAACCACCCCTTTTGAACCTTTAAATACGCCAGATTGCTGAAAAAAATTCAAAATAAATCGATCCAACTCTCATGCCGGTCTGAAATTTTTGGACGATTGTCCCAAAGTTATTAAAAAAAGCTGGAAAAAAATAATTGGCGCGGTGCTACCCTTGGAACCACCCTTTTAACACTCAAGTATGTCCGAGGGCCGAAAAATTTAAAAATTTAATCGATCCAACTCTCATGCCGGTCTGAAATTTTTGGACGATCGTCCTAAAGTCATAAAAAAGCTGGAAAAAATAATTGGCGCGGTGCTACCCTTGGAACCACCCTTTTCAACACTCAAGTATGTCCAAGGGCCGAAAAAATTCAAAATAAATCGATCCAACTCTCATGCCGGTCTGAAATTTTTGGACGATCGTCCTAAAGTCATAAAAAAGCTGGAAAAAAATAATTGGCGCGGTGCTACCCTTGGAACCACCCCTTTTCAACACTCAAGTATGTCCGAGGGCCGAAAAAATTCAAAATAAATCGATCCAACTCTCATGCCGGTCTGAAATTTTTGGACGATCGTCCTAAAGTCATAAAAAAGCTGGAAAAAATAATTGGCAGTTACCCTTGGAACCACCCCTTTTCAACACCAAGTATGTCCAAGGGCCGAAAAAATTCAAAATAAATCGATCCAACTCTCATGCGGATCTGAAATTTTTGGACGATCGTCCTAAATCATAAAAAGCGGAAAAAAATATTGCGCGGTGCTCTCTTGGAACCACCCCTTTTCAACACCAAGTAGTCCGAGGGCCGAAAAATTCAAAATAAATCGATCCAACCTCATGGATCTGAAATTTTTGGACATCGTCCTAAATTATAAAAAGCTGGAAAAAATAATTGGCGCGGTCTACCCTTTGGAACCACCCCTTTTCAACACCGTGGTCCGGGCCGAAAAAAAATTTTTAAAAAATCGATCCAACTTTTCATGGGTCTAAAATTTTGGACGATCGTCCAAATTATAAAAAGTGGAAAAAATAATTGGGCGGTCTACCCTTGGAACCACCCCTTTTCAACACCCAAGAGGTCCGGAGGCCGAAAAAAATTTAAAATAAATCATCCAACTCCATGCATCTGAAATTTTTGGACGATCGTCCCAAAATTATAAAAAAACTGGAAAAAATAATTGGCGCGGTCTACCCTTGAACCACCCTTTTCAACACCCAAGAGGGCCGGGGGGCCGAAAAAAATTTAAAATAAATCGATCCAACTCTATGCGTCTGAAATTTTTGGACGATCGTCCAAATTATAAAAAGCTGGAAAAAATAATTGGCGCGGTACTACCTTGGACCCCCTTTTCCAACACCAAGAAGGGCCGAGGGCCGAAAAATTTAAAATAAATCGATCCAACTCTCATGGGTCTGAAATTTTGGACGATCGTCCTAAATTATAAAAAAAAAATAATTGGCGGGTCACCCTTTGGGAAACCCCCCCTTTTCAACACCCAAGAGGTCCGAGGCCGAAAAAATTCAAAATAAATCGATCCAACTCTATGCGGTCTAAATTTTTGGACGATCGTCCTAAAAATTATAAAAAGCTGGAAAAAATAATTGGCGCGGTCTACCCTTGGAACCACCCCTTTTAACACCCAAGAGGTCCGAGGGCCGAAAAATTCAAAATAAATCGATCCAACTCTCATGCAGCTCTGAAATTTTTGGACGATCGTCCTAAGATTATAAAAAGCTGGAAAAAATAATTGGCGCGGTACTACCCTTGGAACCACCCCTTTTCAACACCCAAGTAGGTCCGAGGGCCGAAAAAATTCAAAATAAATCGATCCAACTCTCATGCAGGTCTGAAATTTTTGGACGATCGTCCTAAAATTATAAAAAGCTGGAAAAAAATAATTGGCGCGGTACTACCCTTGGAACCACCCCTTTTCAACACCCAAGTAGGTCCGAGGGCCGAAAAAATTCAAAATAAATCGATCCAACTCTCATGCAGCTCTGGATTTTTTGACGATCGTCCTAAAATCATAAAAAAGCTGGAAAAAAATAATTGGCGCGGTACTACCCTTGGAACCACCCCTTTTCAACACTCAAGTAGGTCCGAGGTCCGAAAAAATTCAAAATAAATCAATCCAACTCTTATGCCGGTGTGAAATTTTTGGACGATCGTCTCAAAGTTATAAAAAGCTGGAAAAAATAATTGGCGCGGTACTACCCTTGGAACCATCCCTTTTTAACACTCAAGCAGGTCCGACGGCGAAAAAATTCAAAATAAATCGATCCAACTCTCATACCGGTCTGAAATTTTTGGACGATCGTCTCAAAGTTATAAAAAAGCTGGAAGAAATTGGCGCGGTACTATCCTTGTAACCACCCCTCTTCAAAACTCAAGTAGGGCCGAAAAAATTCAAAATAAATCGATACAACTCTCATGGCGGTCTGAAATTTTTGAACGATCGTCCTAAAGTCATAAAAAAGATAGAAAAAAAATTGGCGCGGTACTATCCTTGTAACCACCCCTTTTCAACACTCAAGTAGGTCCGAGGGCCGAAAACATTCAAAATAAATCGATCCAACTTTTATGCCGGTCTAAAATTTTTGAGCGATCGTCCTAAAGTCATAAAAAAGATATAAAAAAATAATTGGCGCGGTGCTACCCTTGGAACTACCCCTTTTTAACACTTAAGTATGTCCGAGGTCCGAAAAAATTCAAAATAAATCGATCCATCTCTCATGCCGGTCTGAAATTTTTGGACGATCGTCTCAAAGTCATAAAAAAGCTGGAAAAAATAATTGGCGCGGTACTACCCTTGGAACCACCCCTTTTCAACCCTAAAGTACCTTCGCGGGCTAAAAAAAAATTGAAAATTTTCATGCCGGTCTGAAATTTTTGTACCTTCGTCATTTGGGACACTGGGATGAAAAGGAAAAACTCTTGTGGATAACAGGTTTCATAATCTGGGCACTCTAGGGATAAAGGAACAAAGAAAGCGGGAAGTTCGGGGCCTCTCTAGTTGAACAGTAAAAGGATGCTTAAAAGTTGCACTACATGTTGCTCTGTTGGGAGCTGCCAGAGGAGAAATTATACTGGCCATTGGGTATTTTGGATTTAGCAAAATTGAAGTGTAAAAGCATAATGTAAAAATTTAAATAAGGTTTTTCTTTGCATGAAACCTACTGAAGGTCTTCATACACATCAGTGACCTCTCAGTCCCGGTCCGTGAAGTTGTAGCAGTGTCAAGAAAAAAAATTGTTGGTTTATTTTAAAATCAACACGTTGACTAATGTCAGGCACAGTCACGTCAGTCTTGTTTAAGAATCCGTTTCGTCCTAACTAGCCCAGTATCTAAAGACCTGAAAGTACCCAAAGCTGTGAATAAATCTGTACAGTTTTTATTTGTGGCACAATTCTAGGATGCTTCTGAGCGAGAAAAAGTTTATCACGATTCCGACGTGGGAACCCGCTGAAAATGACCCACCAAAGTCCCAAAAATGAGTTTCCTGCGAATATCTGCCAAAATATGCGAATAAGAGAATTTTTGTTCAGACGAAAAAGGAAGATCACCTCGACATCTACAAAAATGGTCTTTACCATTTTTTTCGCAATACCAATATTTTTTGCAAAAACGGCCGTCGAAAACTTCATAACATTCCACACTAGATTGATGTGGTAGTAGTAGTTTCTTACTAAAAAATGCAGATGGGCAAATCAATTTTTTATCAAAACGCAAGAAAGATGGTGAAGGAAATTTTCTGGGATCATTAAACACCTGCTAAGGTCTTATTATAAAAAAGAAATTTTCAAAAAATATCAATTAATTAATGAGATACTCTTAAAATATTGTGAAAAAAAACTTTGACCGCTTTTTTAATACTCTAGAAAAATCAGAATGAACTTAAACTCATATGCCATGATAGGTACGGGATTTCCCATTCCGATGAACTTTGAATGATTAAAAAATGTACATTATTGCCCGAGTAATGGAACAATTCGTCCGCTCGTCGTTAAGTGAATTCATGAAGATAGCGACATTCTAGCCGTAGAGCGGCAGCTGAAATGAGGTGACTTTTGGGTCCCGTTATCTCGAATACTATCGATTTTTTGAAAAAAATAATGAGGACCATTTTTGTATATTACAAGGCGATCTTCATTTTTTGTCTAAACAAAAATTCTCTAATTCGCATATTTTGGCAGATATTAGCGGGAAACCCAATTTTCGGGCCTTGAGGGGCCATTTGAAAAACTTTTTCTCGCTCGAAAGCATCCCCGAAGATTTAAGAATTGCGCCACAAGGAAAAACTGTACACATTTATTTACAGCTTTGCCCCTTCATTTACTGGACTAAACGTAAATTCGTTGATGACAATATTTGTCAGTTTTGACTGAGCGTCGGACAGGTGATTTTGCTTTGCAAAGGTACAACTATTTCACCCGGGAAATGAAGCATTTTTTGCAAAATTTAACTACAGCAAATTTTCTCAGTTTTGCAAATCTGACCATCCCATTTCGCTAGAACGTCTAGAAAGGTCCAAAAATCACGATTATGTGAGCAGGCTACGCGGTTTGGGCTATTATGCCGCATCTTTGCTATCTATACTTGGAAAAAATTTAAAAAACATTTTTTCGACCGAAAGGATGTTTTTCTCGTCACTTTCAGGTCAAATACTACCAGGAAATAAGTTTTCAGGATTTTCGGAGCGATTAAGGAAAATCGAAATTTTGCCAGTCAAATATGAAAAATAAAAATCAACTAAAACCGAGGGGTAAACCACTGCAGGAAGTCTTGGGATGTCTTTGTACACTTAAAGGGAAATCTTTGGGAATTCTTTGGAACCTTGGGTAACCCCTAGAAATCTTTTTGAAATCAGGGAAGTCTGGGGAAATCTCTTAAAATCTTTAGGATGTCTTTGGAATCCCCGATATTTCAAGGAAGTCTTTAACCCTTTTTGTGGGAAAATCTTTAGCTATCTTATCGCATATTTCTCCTTTCTTGCTGCATTTGCGATTTGAACTCACAAGGGCATAGATGCTGTGTTAGTATTTTATTTAAATATTTAAGATTTAGTACATATTCTAGGTAAGGTTATAATTAAACATGAATTAGCATTAAACATTTATTAATTTAATCTTTTAAAATTTTTTTTTGGTAACACATATATGTTATATAAAGCATTTTTTTTTATTGTTTCTGTATACTGTGACAGTAAATTAAAGAAATGGCCTTTTTTTTTAAAAATATGTTTTTCTGTGTTAGATGTTTTAAAGTTTTGTTCACTTTTTTTAAATTTTTTTGTATATACAACATCTATCTTATAATTATCTAAACAAACAAAACTTATTCTGTGTTCTTTAAAAAACCTTAAATATATTCTTTGAATAAAAGTGGTTTATTTTAAACAATATATTTTTAAATTTATGTTTTATATTATAGGCGGATTTATTTTAAAAAAAACTCTTGACAAGTATGCCCGCTAGAAAAAATTTTATACAATGGGGCCGCTTCGGGCCCCGGTCCCGAGGTATTACTGAATATGATCAGCTCTATAAACTAGCAGAACGCCTAAAAAAGAAAAGAGATTATTCTTCTTCTAACCACAAAAATTGACAGACCAGAAGCTTTCAAATTTTATAAAAAATTCTTTGCAAATTTTATTTTTAAATTTTAAATTTTGTACATCCAATTTACCCGTACCGATTTTAGACTTTACCGTAACATATTTACCAAAAATAGGAAAAGTTTCTGTTCGGATAATTATTAAAATTTTAACTGCCTAACTTCATAAACATATTTTTGTTAAACTTTAATGTTTATATGCAACGGTGCTAAAATTACGTAACCTGCTCTACCAAAACTATTTTATCTTAGACAAAATAAACTGCTGCTCAAATCAGCTAAAAAGGACATTTTTTGGGAAAATTTTAAATCATCATTACTTTAATAATAAAAAAACCAATTTTGGTTTTTACCG
This sequence comes from Listronotus oregonensis, assembly GCA_019359885.1. Lineage (NCBI taxonomy): Eukaryota > Metazoa > Arthropoda > Insecta > Coleoptera > Curculionidae > Listronotus > Listronotus oregonensis. Next base: position 14,010 of record JAHBCN010000168.1, read on the forward strand.
TTTTGTAAATAAACTTTTTTGGGGAAAAAATTTTATTTCAGTTTAAAAAAAAAATTTTTTTTATTCTTCCGGTTACAAAAGCTTTGTCAAGCGACGACCTACAAAAAAATATTTTTTTTTTTTTATTCATAGGGTGTTATTAAGTAGATCATTTGAAAAAAATATTTTTTTCAGATTTTTGATGTCTGCTGCGGATTTCAAGCTATTAAATTTTGAAATTTTTTTTTTTTAATATCCCTTTTGTATTTGACGGTTTATCGTAGCAGTTAATTTTTTTAGATGATTTCAAATGTTTATAAGTACCCCTTTAATAGTAGTTAAACTTTATTTGGGTAAATAATTACTTCCTAAAATTGCCGTGAGTTCTTCATATTCTGTATTCACGATTTTATTTCTCTATATAACTTTTAAAAATGTAGGCAATTATCTAAAAACGTTTTTTTTAGTTTTTTAAAAAGTTATTAATGGCATAGACTCGCGTAGAAATGATTATTTTCAAAAGGGTCTATTTTACTTGCCAGAAGATCATTGTCTCGCCGCAGTGATTTTTAATCAGTTAGATAAACATTTTTCTATTCATACTGATTTTAAAATTTCCGAAGAAAAAATGAATTTTCTATCGGTAGAAAAAATTTGTAATAAAGTAGGTGTGTAGTGTTGAAAAAGGATGTTCCGAAAGCGAAGAACACAACATACTTAAAATTGATTAGTAATATACTGCAGTCTTTTTTTAAAAAAATATATTTCAACTGAAAGGATATATTTAATGTGGCATTTGGTGTTTGTGTTACAAATTTTTGGAGAGCATGGTTAAAAAAATAATTATCCCCTCAATAAAAACTTTATCTCAGTAAACTGTTACTTATGCATAGAAATAAACGCTCACTCCTTAATAAAACTTGTCAGACTTTATAGAGATGATCCCAACTTGGGAAAAAAAATAGTTTTGTTCCTTGGCTGTACAGCCCAACCTTGTGAGCAAACATTCTGCTCAGCTCGTTCACTAACGACTGTATACTCAACTGTTGTAAATTTTAGTATGCGTCAGTTAATTAACAGTTTAAAACAAGAATTCAAAATTTCTGTACTTTTGAAATGACGTATTAGATGAATTTATATTTCCACGAGAGCAATTAATTTTAAAGAATGGTGATACAACTCCTGTGCATCCGTATCTCAGAACACATGATTTTACACTTATGATTGATGAATTTATTGAAATTATAGTTAATCGTGCTTTACACAGTGAAAAAAAAGTATTGCTGAAAAAAAATGAAAAGGCCGTAAAAAATAATAGATCAAAAAAAAATATTATATTCACCCATATTCATTAGATCTTGAGGGTGACATTACTGAAAAAATGACCTTTCTGGCGATGACTATAGGTGCAAGCTCTGAAGTGGACATTCCTGAATGTATAGATAACAGTGAAAATTTAAATGACCTTTTAGAACTAACAGATTTAGGTTTTTTTGATGGGACATTAAATTTAAAAGATTAAAATTTATTTTTAAATAATCCAGGAGTTACACAAAAATATTTCCAACTTTTTAAATATACAAAAACGGGGTACAAAATTAGTAAAAAAATCTACTTTTTGTTGGTTTTTCAGTAAGAAACCAAAAAAGGTAAGTTCTGATCGGTTACTTAGGTTTAAACAAAAAATTTTTATAATTGCAATGATAATTAAGTAGTGCACTTTATTATGGTTTTAAAGATCATTAATTTTGTTACTGAGTTTTTTCTTTTTTTCCCAAACCCAAATGTATTTGACAGATTGCTATAATTTAAATATCCTAATAAAGTCTGATGATGCATAGGACTGTGGAGAAGCATTATATATTCTTAACTCGATTTTTATAAATTTTAGAATCCATATCTGGGAAAACTATCGGATATCTTATATGTAATACTAGGAAATCTTAGGAAGTCTTGGAAATTTTGGGAAATCTTAGAAAGTCTTAGAATATGTTAGGAAATCTTTGGGAAGTCCCGATTTTTTCGAGGAAGTCTTAAAGATCTTGGGAAGTCCCTGAAATCCTTGTACACCTTGATGACTAGTGGTTTACCCCTCGACTAAAACCAAAAATTTACAATTTTCTAATCTATGAAGAATTTTCCTGGAACTCTGGTTTCTTATAGCTTTCGATTTATAAAACACATTAGAAACACCCGTAAAGCCCTAAAAAATACGTATATTTTTTTGTTCCCTTTTAGCTAGTATGCGGAATTCTAGCCCAAACTGCCGTTCGCGGTTTTCCCGCATTTCAAGATTCTTCCCGTGATCGCAACGATCCGAACGTTCCGGATTTGGAAAGCTGAGAAAGTTGGGCTGAAGCAATTAATATTGTATTGTCTCAAAAACTTCATCCCGCGTCCTAGTTAAGAAAACAATCGGGAAAATGAGGAAAATTCGAAAATACTTAGGCCGAGAGGATGATAAAAAATATGTGTTCCAAAGGTGCACCTTTTTGAAGCAAACCTTTGCAAAGCCCATTCAATTTTTAGAAAATATTTACAATTTCGTAATGGACTTGTTTGTTTTATCACTAAATTTATACAGGGTGTCCCAGAATATGTGGACAATCTCTCGGAATCTAATAGAAAACCTAAAATTATTATGACAAGTTCCCATAAACTTTTTTCCTACGACCCTCACCTACGGAGATACAGGTACATAACGGACGCCCCTGGAAATCGTTTTTTTTTTTAACTTTTAAAACACTAGGTGTAAATTATTATTTTTTAAATATGATGGTTACTAAATAGGTGTTCTTAAAATAAACTCATTAAATCATATTTAGCTTATTAAGTTTGCCAGGGACGGACTAGCTCTGACACAATAATAGCAATTTGCAGCTAAGACATTTAGGCCATTCGTTCATATAAAGTTTTCTTCTAAAAATGGACCCAAAAATTCCCTCCTTAAATATTGAAAATAAAGAAAACACCCTGTATAATGTAAAAAAATTACCAACCATATTTTTTTTCTCGTAAACAGTTGGTTTTATCGATGTCAATCAAGAATTTTTTTTTTTAGTTAACTACTTTAAAATAATATTGTTGAGCCTTTATCATACAAGGTGTTAAAAAAATCGCTATTATTGTGTAAGAGCCAGTCCGTCTCTGGTAAACTAAATAAGCGAAATATGATTTAATGGGTTTATTTTAAGAAGACATATCTAGTAACCATCATATTCAAAAATATTTATTTACGCTTAGTATTTTAAAAGTTATTTGTAAAAAAAACACGATTTCCAGGGGCGTCTGTTATGTACCTTTATCTCCGTAGGGGAGGGTCGCGAGAAAAAAGTTTATGGGAACTTGTCATAATATTTTTAGGTTTTCTATTAGATCCCGAAAGATTGCCCACATATTCTGGGACACCCTGTATATTACCTATTAATTATGTTATTAATTTTATATTATTTAATTTGTTATACAGTGTTATAAATTCTCCTTCCGTTTCTTTTTTTATTCATGGCATGTTTACCAATTTTGGTTTTTTGATCTAATGCTCTTCATCATTATCATCCAAAGTTGTGGCAATTCTCTGTAAAATAAGCCATACCTACTGACGACTGATGGACCTATCTGAATAGGCATCACTGGACTGATGTACCCGAGTCGCTTTCCAGCTGCCACCTGTTCTGCGTTTGAAGCGCATGAGCTTAATGGCTTTAGCCTTCGTGCTTTAAACACCACCTGGAACGTGACGAAACGAATTTACTTTTACCTAACCTTTAAAAACGTATCTTGGGCTTCGAACACGAAATGAAAGGTAGGTTCTTCAGGGAAAGGGGGAAGCAGTTATTGCGCGTCGAACGCAAAGTCAAAAAACTTGGCTGGAACGTCTGCTTGGAGAATATAGGCGCACAGGTGCTTCGTTGCGTGCACAAAACGGCAGGCTGGAAAGCGGCTCTGACATCAAAACTATAGACGGAACTGAAACGGTACTGAGACGTCACTGACGTCTGTGAAATTGCTCTTGATATTCTCAGGCTTTTGACCAGGTCTGGTATGATGTACTCCTAAACAAAGTTCCTTCTTCCACCTAAACTTTGTTCTTTGCTTTTCAGTTTCTTTCTAATCGACGTAAATCAGTTATTGTAGACGATCACACCTCTAGTTTTCACCATATTAATGCTAAGGCACTCCGGGGCTAAGTACTGCCACAAACTGTAATTCTTCAAATTAACGATTAATCCAATTTATAGTTTTGGTGACGATAGTTCCCTTCATTCTCATCAGTTTCCCAAGCCAGTCTAAAGACTGATTTGGCAAGCAAGCGCAAGGTAATGCAAATATCTCTTTTACAGAACCTTTAATTAATTTTAGATTGGGGCATTAGAAATATTGTCTGGTTGATTGCCTTAAAACACAATCATAATCGCTGATGCAAAAAAGGGTACCCTGTGTATACCCTACTTGGAATTTTGTTTCCATCTTCTCACTTTGTTTATTGCTTCATAACTAGAGGTTCTAGGCTGTCAAACCCTTTGCCTGCAGAAGTATTTCCTTTCTTTGCTTTGTGTTATTAAATTGCCTCTTAAAGACACCCACGGTACGTTAGTATTTAGGCTTTAAGCCTTCAAGGACTGTCCCAAGATAAAAAATTAATAAAACTAAAAATATGTTTCTTAACTTAGGTGTTCAATTTTCTCAGTAAACACACTTTATACAAGAAATACCATAAGTGTTCAGATTTGGCTGGATATTTTTTGCTTGGGTTTGATGGTACCAATGGTGCTTCCTTTTAGAAACTTGTTGAGGTAAATTTTCAAAAGCAAGTATTTGAAACCAGACAAAAAAAATCCTACCAAATATGAGCATGAATGGTATTTGGTAAGACAATTTTGAGAATGAAACAATCTTTAAGCCAAAATAATAATTAATCAACGATATGAAATACAGTCGTTACTGAACTATAACGATTGACAGATCCGTAAATAATCGAGTTTTTTAGCTAGTTGAACTTTTTCTTATTTCTTTTTATCTGTTAGCAAATTTAAATTGCTGGCATTTCAAATGGGGTTATTTATATATAAGTGAAATTATCTATATAAAAACTGTGGATATTTTAAAAAAATATTAAACATTATTAAAATTTTATAACTTTTGGGCTTTTTACCCAAAATTTCATAATATCAGTAATATGTTTCTATAATCCCCAAATATTTCTTAAATATAAAATAAAATTTAATGAAAACTGATATTATGTTTTAACTGTTTTAAATCCTAATAATAGTAAATTTATTTGCTTGATGTGAAAAATAAATAACCCCAAAATGGCTTTATTCTTTAGAATTTAGAATAAACTAAATGACAAATGCCTTACCACATATCAGCCTTTATTTAGCATGCTAACTTAATAGGACGAAGAGACAGATATCAATTGAAATGTTGAAACTTAAAACAAAAACAAAAATTACTAACAAAATAATACATTTTTATTTATAAAGCTTACATATATACAAACTATAATTCTTTTTGAGGTAGTGGCTTTTTCTTTGGAGGACAGATGTAAGATTCTTCAACACAGAATTGGTGATCAATGTTATTTTCAACTTCATCCTTTTGGTAGTATTTGATAATATTCTCTTCAAATTCTTCGATGATGGTTTCACACTAAAAAAAAACTAACTAAGCCAGAGTCCAATTTAAATTTAGTTTTAATTGTTTTTTTAGATTAAAAAATGTTACGTCTTTTGAAAAAATTTAAATGTTGGATTCCTAATTAATCTATATAATAAAAAATTGTAATAAAGCCTCCATAAAAATGGTTAATGATGGTTTAATAAAACCAAAACATTTTTAATAAACAGAAGTCACCATAAATTTCTTGCTTTAAAATTGATTTTACAGATTAAAAAAAAATAAAAAATAATTAAGTTACATCATATTTTTAAAAAGGCAATGTTGTAGTTAAAAAAAATAATTGACGTCGTATTAATCATCTGATTTTTACTAATTATATTGTAAGAAGAGAGGCCCAAATCTTTATCTTACAACTGCAGAGTAAAATTGCTAAATTTATTAGCCATCTACAAAACATTTTGATTTCAAAACATATTTTACAATCTACCGATTTTACAAATCACCTCTATATCTTTCCTATCTAGGAAAATCCATAAATTTTTCCCAAAAGAATTAACTCTTAGAGCATCTAAAAACATTAAAAAATTTTGGTAAATTCCCGGCTAAAATTATATTCAAAATTTTTATGATTTCCATTTGTGTTTGTCCGAATAAAAATATTTCTATAACTTTTATTGTACCCAGGTACATAAACGCAAAATTTTGGGGCAGTTAATCCAACAGCAAAATGTAATTTAGAAAGGTGGAAAATTTAGAAAAAGAAAAAGGTTTATATGTTTTATAAATTATTTCAAGGTGTAGGTATACACACTTGAGTGTTGCAAAAGTTGTTTCTTAGTTCTATATTTATAGAAAAAATAATTATAAAGGTCACAATGGACAAAAAAATGGCTGCAAAGAATGGTGGGAAGAAATACATTAACTCTTCTAAAAAAGGAAGGAAGCATCAGTCTCAACATTTATATTTAAAAAAAATGAATAATTTATTTACTGTAAATATAAAATGTGTTAGAATTTTCCTTGGGAGTATTTAATAGCTTTATGTTATTGATTATCTATAAACAGGGTGTAACATAAATGTTGCAATAAATGAAATAGTAGATTTTTTTAATCGTTTAAGTCTAGGTACTTTTAAGGCTAGAAGGTAATGGAACAAAATTTTAGCCAAAGCTTAATTTGATAGTGCTCTACTAACGGTAAAAAATTGACTTTGTGGTTTATTCAGTAGTGTGAGTAAGGATATTATTGTACGGTTTTAAAAAAATGTGGTACACCACTGTAAACTCTCCCTTAAAGTGTTAAAATGGGATGTCTACAAATTCGAGAGATGCCTGCTATTTTTTGCAGGAGTAAGAAAATCGCTGAGAAAATGCAATGGAAAATGTATTGCAGCTGGGATTAATTATTGGTAATTACTTAAAGTTTGTGAGTTTATAGTATATTTACTATTGTTAATTAGTAGAGTTTATTTTAAACGTCTAAGAATTTTTTAAATTTCCATGTGACAAGTTTTTAAATGAGTCAAAACGAACATAAATGTTTGTGTTTTTTACATATTTGTTCACCTTTTTACATTTTCCTGTGTATGCAATGGAAACATTGGTATTTACAGAAGGTTTAATTACAGGAAAATGATAAGTGATACAAAAAAAAAAAAAAAAAAGAAAAAATTTGTTTAAAACAAAAAAATCAAATTTGATGAAATGATCAAAAACCCTAAGGTAATTGGGTGTAGTGTTCAAAAGTTATTATAAAAAATGATTTTTAAAAATTTTTGAACATCCTGTTTTTTAGAAATAAATATTCATAAAACAAACTACATATGAAAAAAACTTACTAAGGAATACATTGTTTAATTTATTCCCAAACTTTGTTTTACACCCTGTATTTAGAATACAAAATTTTAAACTAAAATTAAAGTTCACAACAAAGGACCTCACAAGTTTCTCATGAAAAATGGGTTTCGGTCAATTTGTTTTAAAACTTTGCATACTGATATAGTTCTGAACACGCTGATCAAAAGTCTTCACGAACATAAAACCCAACCCCCTCCAAAATCACCCTCAACTGGGGATTGTTTCTTATGGAAAATGGGTTTCGGCCAATTGTTTTCAAATTTTACATAGTGATAGTTCTCAACACGCTGATTAAAGTGACCATGGGCACAAAACCCAAAAATCCCCCAACCCCCCAAATCCCCTGTTAAAAGTCACTGGGAATTTTTCTTATAATAAATAAGTTTTAGCCCATTCTTTTTAAACTATGCATAGTGACAGTTCTCAACATGCTGATCAAAAATCTTCACAGACACAAAACCCAAAAATCCTCCCAACCCCCCCAAAATCATCCTCAAATGTCTATAGAAAAAATCCCAGTGACCTTTGAGGGTGATTTTGGGGGGGTTGGGGGCGTTTTTGGGTTTTGTGCCTGTGGAGATCTTGATCAGCATGTTGAATTCTACCGGCTCATCTACCGGTATGCAAAGTTTAAAAGAAATTGACCGAAATCCATTTTTCACAAGAAACTTGCGGGGTCCTTTAAAGAAGATACCTAACTGACTTACTTAAGACTATATTTTAGGCTTAACTGACATTAGTGATTATGAAAATTGTTTAATGTTGATTTTCGCTCATTTTTGTATTGTAAACATTTTAGTTTAAATATTTATTTTTTTAATTTTTGGCACAATTATGGCAATTGTTTTGGTAATAATTCTTTTTAGGTGTGTAACAATTATTTAAAAAAATGTATTAAGAAAGTTTATTTCAGTGCTATCAAAAAGTCATCATATATAATTAATTTACTACAGTACTAATTATAAATCAAATTATTAATCTTCTTTTAATCTTTGCTCAAGAAAACAACTTATTAGAAACAACATTTCTCATGCATTTAAGCATCTAGGTACTTCTAATAGCAGAAAATAATATTAGTTCCTTCTAAAACAAAGTTAAACTTTATTCTGTCTCAAAGACCAAGGTCACAAATTTATGTTTCGTCTTTTATACTTAATCTATAAGGTCAACTTAAAATAACCTTATAAAAATAAAAATAAACAATAATTTTAGTTTTTTTAAAGAACCTTTTGCCATTATTGCGCGATTTGGTTAATTCTTAAAACTTACATAGTATTTCAGGCTCTTATTTAAATCATCATCTTGTACAAAATCAATTTCACCCATAAATGGATTCATCTTTCCATCCGATGAAACCATTTTAAGGATAGTTAAGGAACCATTGGATTTCCATAAGCCTCTAACATAATCATCCATTTTATTGCAAATATTTTCAGCCAGTTCTGCAAGATGTATTTCTGATTTGGACAAAGGGACAGTTTTAGGGGCATCATAGTTTCCTTGGGAATCTAAACGATGTCCACCTATTTTAACAGTTTGAGTCTTGTCTATTTTTTTTACTTCTTCTGTAAGTTCTCTTATACTGGCTTCACAAACTAAAAAATAGTAACATAAGATTAGACTAAAAACTCCTTTAATAATAGATATATCTAAAATTACTTCATTATGATTGGGTAAAAGATAAGGAAGCTAATCCATTACCTATTATGACTTAATAATTACTTCTTAATCCTCTAGTAAGGACATGGTGTTTATAAGCACTTAACAAAATGCTAGTAAGGTACATTAATATTAGAGAAATCATTCTAACCTTTTTGGCATCATAAAAGATAATTTTATTATAAAATCTAATAATTTAAAAACAAGCACAATTTTTATTGCCACTTTTTTCATGGCCACTGCAAGCAACAAAAAAACGGTTTCAATAAAGTATGTAGTAAGTTTTGGTAGGTCTTCTACCCATTAAACTGAGGAACTAGTCCTTATACCTGGTAGCCCCACCAGGACCCAATTATTTCAATAAGTACTTGTTTGTCTCTTTTAGGTCTTATTTGTCTTTTAGTACCAGAGCCCTACTCCTTACCTTATAACTAAAGAAATCATGCAAAGTCTTATGTTAGGGACCAATTACAACTAGGGGTTGATCCCAGTAAACCCCTGTTAAATAACTAATGTAGATCACCAAAAAAAAAAAACAGAAAAATGTAATTTACTTGCATTATAGGTTATTCTTGACAGAAAAAATGTCTATACACTCAATATCTTTAAAGGAAAATAAATTATGTATTTCTTCTTAACGTTTCTGTATTATAAAAAACTGTAAAGTTAAGGGGGTGTAAACTCACCTAAACACCGCAATTCTTTATTATCAAGTTTGGCATCTTGAACTACGGATTGAGCGTTTACACAGCATAAAGTAACAGCAAAACTAATTAGAAAAAAAATTAAAAACATTTTATTAAATAAAAACTTTTAATAACTACTGCAAAACTGCTTTTTATTCTGGATTTTTAAACCGACTATACATTTCGGAAACGTCATTTTTATGTTGACACGTATCGGCATTTTGATTGGTTCTAATCCCTTGAGGATATTAAACGCATTCATTTTTAGTCGAAAATGGGAAGATCGGTTTTTTTCTTTCTCATAATTGGTAAAATGAAAAGAGATAACCGTTTAAAATTACGAAAACTATTTTTTTTAACGTAGACATCGAACAAATAAAAATATTGGCGGGAGGAAAGGATAAAGGAAGAATCTGAGGAAGAATCACTACAGAAAAATAAAACCACGAACTTCCTTAACAAATTTTTTGTTTCATCGAATATTCTTTTTTTTATTTATCTTGTATGTGTAAAACTTGTTTTATTAAATAATTATATACACTTTTTAATAAACTTTATTATATTGGGAGTTACGTGTAGAAAATAACTAGTTTGGTTAATATTTAAGTGTGAGACACAATCAAATACCATGTGGAGGCTCATATTATATTTAATACTTTACAGAATTTGTCATATATTACTGGAATATAAATGAAATTGCATTTCCCGCGGTTTTTCATAAACTGTGTAACAGCGCCCTCAGTAATCAGAGCGGGCAACTACCTTACGGACGTAATCCTTTGGACGGGTCCAAATGTGGAGGGTAGGCCACATTCAATGTCAAATTATAATAGTAAATTTTAAAGAAACTCGAAAAAGCTGCATATATTTTTTATTACTTTTGTTCTATATTAGATGCTAGAATTTTGTTACACTTAGGTTTTCTTGAAAAAAGTTACCCGCATTCAAAATAATTACTACCTGACTAGATCGTTCCATTAAAATGGACTCGTCCAAACAAGCTTCCAAGATTTTCAAGCAGCCAGTCGCCAATCGGTCATCGTTGTGGGAGGTTGTCGACAGAATGTGTCAGATTTTTTCTTTGATGAAATCGGGTGTAAAGCCGCAAATTGCAGTAAATAATATAAAATTCCATTTAATAAACGGAGAAGTGATTGTGCACAAATTGGTTTTCGACATTTTGTACCTAGAAAAGGCTTCTTTAAGGTAAGTGACATATTTTTTAGTCAGTCACAGGTTTAGTGAATTTATTTGATTTCTGTTCTTAAAAGTAGTTAATTATTGTGTATTTTCTGAGAAATAGAACTATTTTTACTTTATTTTGGTTAAAAATACTCCAGCTTGTGTGCGTGCTTGTTCCAAAATTAGCACTTTAGTTTTCTCCCAAAATGGAAGGCGTTACGGTCAATTCTTTCTAGTTTTTACATGAATTAAGTGTGATATTTAAAAGATTTTTATTCCAAATTAAGTTATGTTGGTGTTTTGTTGTCCCTGATGTTGCGGCACTTGACCTGGCAACCGCGTAAAGCATGTTACAAAAGATAGTAAAATCATTTTTCTTTATAATTTTTACATTAAATAAGCTAGAAGAGCGCCTATAGCCTCTTAATAACAATAAATTCACATTTATTTAGCCAAAATCCTTCCTCTGTTACGAGAAATTCATGTAACATTTTGTATTTGTTTACTGATGACAAAGCTGCTTGTCAAGCGAAAATCGCCTGTAACGACTTTGTGTTGAGACGAATTCATGGCAACAATGCTTGTTACGTCCGGTTCCCTGCCCTTCCACTTTTATATCGATTCCTCAAAGCACCAATCAGGAGCTCGTTCTATTGCTCGCGGGTGCGAATTTATCATCCCGGCGTTGCCGTTGTCCTTGGGGTCACAAAATAAACCGACCATAAACGATATGTTTCTCTCTCTCTTTTTCATTTGACAACATTGCTCGATGATTGGGGGCCAACCACGTTGCCATTTTTACGCATACCTGACTGCGGAGTTAAATCCCAAGATCTCGTTTTGGGGCGACCTAAAATCTAAAATTTAGTCTCCAAGCGAAATGAATTCAAGTTCGGGCATTATACTAATAAAGAACTTTTACCCTATTAAAAAAATAGTATTTTCGTCGGTATGGACGTATCATTTGACTGGCACATGACGAGTTGCATTCTGAATATTGCGTAAGTTCCTTGTAGAGAAACAGGCACATTTTATTCTTGATTCGACCATTTTTATATGTATGTCGGAACCACTCCTTTGTTCTATAATATCTGTTTTTAAAAGCACAGCAACATTTTAGATATAGTTTTTGTATTATTTCATCACCATGCTTATGTTGTTTCATAAACTAATATTTTAGGTATAATAGGCCTGCTGGGGTAACAGATGTTAACAAACTAGAAATTTAAACGCTTTCTCCTTGGTAAATTTTAGTTAGAATTTAGTTTTTCTGAATAGGAAAACCTAGATTTAACTCCTTGGCTACCCTTCGTGTAATGCCGGTAAACCTATTTCATTTAAAAGTATATTTATCTACGACCGCATTGTAATATTCTTCGAAATGCAGCATTTTTGTGTTGCGCAATCGAAAATATTTTTACTCTTATCGCCAATAACGTTCATTGTGCGCGCGCAATTTAGCTGGATAATTTATAAATAAATTTTGTTTACCGCTTGTATATTAGGTTTCTACTACTACATAAAAATTAAACTGAATTAATTTAAAGATCGAAAAAGGTGACTTTTAAGTGAATAAATATTATTTTACCTCTTCTCATCTAGGATGAATTAAATTGCGTCGTTTTATAAAACTCGTCCTTTGTGCGAAACTTAAGAATCGACGACATTAACGTACTCGCAAAGAACAAACGGGGCATGTCTCTCGGTCTCTGTAAGTCTGTAAAAAGCTACCGGTTTTGTTTATATGCCAGAAATACATAAGTGGGCGTGTCGTACCTGATCAGCTGAACTTGGATGCTTTGAACATGGCGTTTAAAAACGTTTTGCTTTCCCCAAGCCTAGGCGTTCTATGTTCTGTGTCGTATGTCATGAAGTGATATAGTTTGGATCAATGACGCATTGCCGTTTTTTTTGTTTTAATTAATATTTTTCCTATGAAAGCTAGTGCCAGAATATTAATTTATTTATGAAATAACTAATATTGAGTGTGTAGCATTGACGTACAAATACTGAAACTTTAAAATGTTTACGTGGCTTTAATATAGAATCTTGTAGTTTTTTTGTAATTGCCCAGACTATGGTTTATGCTGTTTAGCCTTTAATTATACTAAGTTAGAATATCAGTTGCTAAAAGACTTATTATAGTACCCATTTTGACTCAAACCTATTAACCGATTAGTGTTTAGGTGACAAAATATATTAAAATAGGCAATTTTATTGTAATCGAAATAATAGCCCATTTGTCTTTAATTGGCAGCTGCTAAACAACATCATTAACACTGGTTTATTTTCATCATTTCTTAATTTGTTCTTTTAATATTGTTCTGGCTATACCATAAATTAAGAGCAACCTATTTTGAAGAAGGCCACCGTATTTTTAACCTTACATCGCTAATATTACGTCACTGTTGTGAAATCTCAAAAAACAACTGAAAAAAAATCTTCTTTTACTACGTTCGGCAATTTCTCCAGGCGGTCTAAAGCATCTTGCTTTTGACAGCCACGTGACATCGTCGGAAATATGTAAAGTACTTGTCACGTGTCTGCCAAAAACCACAGGTCTCTGACCGCTTGGAAAACTCGCGTCTAGAGACACCCCAGATAATATGGCTCGCGAGCTTCTTGACAGTGTTGTAACCTAAAAAATTAAATTTTAATGTGTAAAGTAATAATTTGGGGTCTTTTCTAATACGTCCCCGCATTGTCACGTCTGAAATATAATTGGGGAAAATAAAAAGCCGCTTTGCTAACCAGAACTAACCATGACCAACTAGAACTTAGGGCTTTTGAATTTGTCTAAATTATTCCTACAAAAGCTATTAACAAAATTTTTATAATTTTTGATATGGTAGAAGTTATAAATTGTTTTAAAAGTGTAATTATATATTCGCCGGGTTTTTTCTAATCCGTTGTTAAAAATTGGTTAATAACTTCTATGTAGGGATAATTTAGACAAATTCAAAAGCCCTAAATTTTAGTCAGTCATGGTTAGTTCTGGTTAGCAAGGCGGCTTTTTATTTTCCCTAATTATATTTCAGACATGAAAATGTGAGGACGTATTAAAAACGACCCCAAATTATTGCATTAAAATGTAATTTTTTAGCCGAGTTCCTGCATAATAAAGCATGTTTCATGTGTCCACACTGTCGAGAAGTTTGCGAGCCATATTATCCGGGATGTCTCTAGACGCGAGTGCTTGGAAAGGACTTACTAATCGGGGTATTTGTTGCCTTTTTCCACAGAATATAGTGTTTAATAGGCATCATTAGAGATCGACCGATACCGATCATGGGCCACATCTGCCTTCTGGGCGATATCGGTATCGATATCGGCCGATATGTAAAGTGCAATATCGGCCTAATAAAAATATCTATAATAGGCTTTTTAAATGATAAGAATTCTTTAAAGAACTAATTACCTACAAAATTCCAAAAAACGACAAATATATTTCTAATACAAATACAAAAAGACAATAAATGGAAAAGGCTTAACTTACAAAAAAAAGTTATATTTAATATTTAAAGTTAAGTTTTGGTAAGTTCGACGCAAAAAAACAAAATCAAATTTTCTGCCCTTTCTGGGCTTAGACGATTTCGTGCGCTTTCATGATTGAAAATAGCTACCTGTATACTAGCCACACTACTTGGTGGGGGTGCTAAATATATTATTGCACATTTATATAAAAATGGAAAAATGTCTTTTTTATTTGCCACCAGGTCAGGGGATCTTATTTTTTAATATTTCGGCTAATGTTACGTTTCCTTTCAATTTTAATAATTTAATCATTGGCTTCCCTATCTAATGACGATTTGCTTGCCAGCGTACTGCTAAAATTCCTGAAAGGTATTCCAAAACAAACTATGAAAAATCAAGTCAGAAACATTGTCTTGGTTTACTTCTTTTGATTTCTTGGCAATTTTTTCTATAGGATCATCGCCACTCAAAGTCGGAGCTATTTACTTTCTACCAGGTTTGTTGTATTGGGGTATTGTATTTATTTTTTAAATCTGTACTTTTTTGTTATAAGGCATTGTCAAAAAACCATGTTTTAAACCTTGGATCCAATAAAGTGACCAAAAGAAGATTTCTATCACTGAAGTAGTCTTTGCACTTTTTATTTAAAGGATTTTTAAGGTTATTTTTAGTAGTCTGTCAGCCGAGTGATGATCGCGTTGTTAAATTTAGCAATTGACTTAGCAATTGTTAATAGTTAACAACGGTTTAGAATGTTTAACAAAACGTCATTGTCAGTGTTATTCAATGATTTTGGTAGACAACCTATCAAAATCTGACATTTTGTTAAACATTCTAAACCGTTGTTAACTTTTAACAATTGCTAAGTCCATTGCTAAATTTAACAACGCGATCATCACTCGGCCGTGTGTGTTTTAAGTATTAAGTAATGGTATTACTTCTGATTTGTTCTTGGTAATCTCTTTAAGGGGTTTTACTAGATTTACTAAGTTTTTTGCTAGTTCCCACTGGTGATATGCTAGTGTCATATCTTTTAAAAATTGATCATCCATTATAAATATTTTTAAAGCATTTTTCGTTCTACCAAGCGTTCCAACATAGAAAAACTTGGATTCCATCTTTTAGGTACATCCTAAACTAAATATTTTTCCGCGATATTAGGAGTCCTTTGAATCTTTTTTAGTTTATTACGAGAGGTGTTAATCAATTTTAGTTAATTTCCGCAGCAAAATATCCATAATAAAAAATATGGCCGATATATCGGTCGATACCGGTATTGGCTACCAAAAATTATATTGGTTGATCCTTAGGCATCACTTTTTGGAAGTCCTAAGTACCCATCTAGCATTATTCGTGTTATTAAAGTATTTGTGTTTTTTTTTAATATACTATTTCATCCGTGGATTCATTTAAATAAAAGACCGTTAAAACGTTTGCACCTTGGCATTTAAAGTTTATTATCCTGTTATTACTTTTTAAAGATTGCTTTAAGTACCTTTAGTACAGTTTTATCTATTTCAGCACACCAGATGAAATTTTTACATGCTTTCTGTTAGCTGATCTCTCATATATTTGAACTTTGAAGTTATATTGTTTAAAAATTTTCAGCTGAATTTTTAATAAAATTATATACTTACGTCATAATTAACTATTATATATGTCATAAGTAACTTTAGGATGCTTGTTAAAAAAGACCATCAGCTAAGAATAAATCCCGCCAAAAACACCCATGTAAAATAAGGACCAAGTTTCTGTTCAAAAATCTCGGCCTCTAAAAGTTTTGAGATCAAAAATTAAACCAAGTTCTGTCCACAATTTTGTGCCAAAACTTTTTTTCTGATCTGTTTGTATTCAGACAGTTTTTTTCAATATTACAGACAAATCAGTCTGTAGATGCCAAGTCAAAAAACAGTGGACAAAGCTTGATCTAATTTTAAATCTCAGTACTTTAAGAGGCTGAGATTTTTAAATAGGAACTTGGCCTCTATTTTAATACGTGTTTTTGATGGGATTTATTTTTAGAAGATTCTGAGTAAAAGTTTTATTTAAAAGGGTAGACAAATTCTTTAGCCTTGGATTTAAAGTTATTTTTTCCGAGTAGAATGGGTTTTGATGGCTGGTAGGTAAAATGTAGCATTTTTTTTGTCAAGTGAATACAATCTGCATTTAAATTCTAACAATAAGACAATTATGACCTTGGAAACTCAGGTTTAATCAGATTGCAAACTTCTAAAATACTCCCTTAATATAGGCTATTATCGCCCTTGTTTCAGGGCATTTTTCTTTACTTGTGTCCTAAATCCTACATACAGTGTGGATCAGCCAAATGGAATAAATTCAATATTAAATAAATGAGGGCGTATTCGAAAAAATGCTCGGACATTCGATTGGTATTTTTAATGGCGCATTTCTTTCAACTAAAACTGTTTATAAAGGGTGTGTCATGTGACGGTGGCCAATAGCAACTTTCTGAATTCAAATGCAACACCCTGTATATTATTCAATTTTTAGTTTTTTCAAAGCATTCTAGACATATTTATGATGGTCGCCGTTCCACGGCATGTAGGATCGTGGTTTCAGACGTGGACAGCAGCGGTTGTACTTCGGCAGTGTCGGCGGTAAAAATTAAATGACTTGGTTTTTACAAAAGAATGAATCGTGAGCGGACGCGTATCGCTGCTGCAGCCTATTATTTTATGTTAGAACATACAGGATGGCAAGAGGGCAAACAAAACAAAAACAAAAAGATGGTGGAGAGTTTCTTTGTACAAAAATCGAGAACTTTCTGCAATAGTTTTCGAAAGGTTCCCATCAATGTATCTTTCTTTTTTTTTAGTTCTGTTATTAAATATTTTACACTCATTTGCCTTCATTCGCTTTCAGGCATCATGAATTAAATTCCTATTTTTATGGTGTGGATCCCGTGGGTTCCAAATAATTGACTCGGCTTCATAGAGGGATAAAAATTCTAATACCACTTCATTCGACCACTCCATAGTGAAAGTACTACGGCACTGACAGTATAACCGCGCATAGCCCCGTCGTTGGAGCGGTATGCACGTGCTGCGCGCCAGCGCCCGAGCTCCTTTGAACCGTGTTGATTTACCGACATATGACGGGACTCACCGCGCCGACCGAAGATCGCCAAGCCTGCCCTATCCGACGGCGCGTGAACTGGCAAGTTTGGCGCGAGAACTGCCACTCCACGCGCCGTTGAATCCCGGCTTTAAGAGTATCGGGGTAGCGGGCGGAGTGGCGGGAGGGCGAGCGAGTGCGATGCGCGGCGGCGGAACGTCTCGTTCAGAAGTGGGATTTATTTGATTATTCTTCAAAAAAATCGTTCACAACCGATTCACTTATAATGATACCGGTCGGACTCGGTCCGTTTTGAATTCCACAAAAATGTATAGATATCTTAAAAAGAAATGATTTACATTTATTTTATTTTCAAAAACTATAATTGATAAAACTTACAAATGTACCTCCAAATTAAGTCTTTGTTCAAAAGAATAGTTAAAACAAATAAAAAAAATAATTACAAAATAGGTATATAGCCAAAACTGACTCGAACCGACATTACTCATAAATTGTTTGTCTAATACACCTCTGGTAATGTGAGCAAAATCAAAATACATGTAAGTCGTAGCACGAAAACGACCGATTTGCTGTCATAAAATACCTTATGAACGAAGCGAATCATCCAAACTAGGTTCGTTTTTCATCGCAGAGCGATCGAGCAAGTGGCTCAAAAAAGATTCGAATCCATTGAAAACAGGAATTAATTTTTTTCGGTATCAGTACACTGATGGTTCTTCTAAGTTTAAGTTTATTTTTCTTTATTTTTACTAGATTAGGTACATAAAAAAACCCGCCTTCGCTAAGTGCTTAGCTTGGCCGCAACAATATATACCTATTTTTAATACGAGTCTTCGGAGGTGGGACTTCACCTGCGACACTTGAAGACACGAATATTTTTCAGTGTTTGATACCCGATTACTAAATATCTTAAGATATAAATAGCGTTGTGAACGCATTAAAAATATTAAATGTGTAATATATGTTTAGTTTATACTTATACAATAAATTAGGATAAAAATATGAACTAATAAATGGATGTTGTGTAGTAGAAGGATTTAAATTTCAGTGAATTTTAAACTATGAAGTAACTGAGTTACAAATCATCCATCGCCCCCTTAAATCACATCAGCGCCCCCAATTTTTTCTGGGTCCCTTACCGCTCCGCTCTAGGCCTCCAGCGCCCACAAGGGGGCGTTATCGCCCACTTTGAGAAAGACTGATCTAAAAGCACCTAATATTTCCGAAACAGTTAAAAATAGGTATGGGACATTGTACATGAAATATCTAGAATGTTCGTGGGGACATTGTACATGAAATATCTAGAATGTTCTGAAGAATCCAAAAATTGAATAATATACAGGGCGTTGCATTTAAATTAGAAAAGTTAGTGTTGGCCACTATTACATGACACATCCTGTATAAAAAGTATTTACTGAAAAAAATGCGCAACTAAAAATACCGATAGACGTGTCAGAGTGTTTTTTCGAACACGCCCCAGTTTATTTATTAATGAATTTATTCCATTTGGCTGATACACACTGTATATACCAAACTTTAAGAGTGCATTTACGCTACACCTTAGGGGTCGGGCGAAAGAACGCGGAGACGGTGGGCGGAGACTAACTATATCCCACTATATCCCAAATTGGATCTAATTTTCGCGGCGCGAATAGACTCTTAATATGTACTCCATCGTGGAGTACCCCAAAAGGGGCCGTTCAAAAACTACGCCACGCTAAATTTCACCGTTTTTGACTTCCCTCTTTTTCACACCGCGTCACACTCTTTGCGAGCCCCCTATAAATATTACGTCACAAAAGCTGGACCCCCCTATAAAAAGCCCCTTTCGATTTATTATTATTAAATTATATTTATTAATAAATTAAGTTTTAAAATTTTAAAATATTTATTAATTTAATTATAAACTTTCAATAAAGCAATAAGTATTTAAAATAACAAGCAAATACATATTTTTTTCAAAATGCCTAGCAATGTCTAAAATTGTTATTTGGATTACCTTTTTCTACATTAAAAAAACTTCCGTCGACCTCATCTTTATCTGACCACACCTCATTTCCTGTTCCAGCGCTTTCAGCCCCTCGTATACATAGTAGCTCTCTAGCTCAACGAGCTGCAATACGACTTGGTTGTCTTCTCTCTTTTTTTAATCGAAGGAGAGTTCGAGGTCTGGCTCCCCTGCTCTATCTATAATACCTCTATGGGATTCACACAGACACTGAATACACTTAAAGAAATTGTGAATGTACGAGTTGCGCTCGGAGCGAATACATGTAACTTTATTTTACTATACTTACTAACACTCGGTTGCTTTACTGAGTCACAAGAGCCGAGTACTTAGAAGCGGTATTCGCTTTGATACTGGTTCTGCAGAGGCACCGGTTGCGTCCAACCACACTACTAGCGCCGGTGCCAAAACAAACAACTAAATATGATTAGTTGTATTAGGCTATTGTAAAGACAATGTATACATCAAAATACCTATTTATGTACACACTTAATACAAATGACTTTCTATCGTGACAAAAAAATAAAATGAAAAAATTAAGAAAAAAAATTAAGTAAGAATTTTTTATGAACTGCGAACGTCACGTTTTCTTAGGGTCCCCGTCCCCTCTTGTCACACTAAGCGATACCCCCCCCAATTATGCGAACGTATTTTATGAACGGCCCCTAATTTTGATAAATTAGTGAAGTCAGTCACTAGAAAAATGGGCGATTCTCAAACTTAAATCTTAGAAACCACCTGACATAACTTTCTTAATTTGTGCACTGGTAATTAAAATGCTTATGTGAATATATATACCAAACCTCATACCTTCATGTGGAACGATAACATAGTTATGATAGGGGGCAAATA
Organism: Listronotus oregonensis; assembly: GCA_019359885.1. Classification (NCBI taxonomy): domain Eukaryota; kingdom Metazoa; phylum Arthropoda; class Insecta; order Coleoptera; family Curculionidae; genus Listronotus; species Listronotus oregonensis. Next base: position 34,421 of record JAHBCN010000168.1, read on the forward strand.
CGCTGAAACGTTTTGTGTTATAAACGCACTGCGTGCGTCAGGTCGGAACTTCGCCTGGCGTACTGCCATGCGCCTAGATGCAAATTATGCGATTTGTTGAAACGTCGAAAAAAAGACACTTCCAAAAACGAACCAATAAATAGGGTGTTCCGTTAAGAAAATGTTAACTTTCTGTAGTATCTCTTTTGTTTTATTTCAAATCATTTTCTTAAGGTAGTTCACTCGCGACAGTTGTATACAAAAGTATTGCCTTAAGGCCGATTCTCACCTAAGCGGCGCCGAGCGAAGCGGGACGGCGCGGCACGGCGCTTCAAAATGACGCTTACAATTGTTTGCGTGTAACTAAATGATACAGTCCTCACGTAAGCGGAGCTGCGCGAAGCGCGGCGTCGGTGCCCGGCGCTGCAACTTTTCAACGCTATCGGAAGCGTTGGCTCGCGGCATGCAGCTTTAAAACGCGCGTGACTGCCTGCCAACGGCTAAGTGGGAATTACAACGCGTCAAAAGCAAGCTGCGACAAGGTCAAGAGGTTGTAGGTTGCAGTACAAAATCAAGTATGGACGGGGGAAAAATTGATAGATTAATTGTGCTTGTTTGCGAATACGAAGAACTATACGATATGGCAAATAGAAACTACAGCAATCAGAATAGACGGGAGAATAAATGGTTTGAAATTGGGAAGAAAATTAATGAAAGTGGTAAGCCTCTATAGTGTTTACGTCCAGAGAGAACCTGCAAGTAGGTATACAGACTAAAACACTATAGAGTTAATTAACGTATAGGGTTATTAATTTACAGGGTGTTTTTAAAAGTCTGGGTGTTTTTTCTTATTTTGAATTAGGACCTCATTTTTAAATTCCCAAAATCTCAGACATTTTCCATGTAGCACTTCCTATACCTAACTTCAACTGTTTTAGAGATATTGGAGGTTTAATAGGGGCCTTTTCCCTCTTACTTAACAGGCCATAAAATCTAAACGACTCATATTGGAGTAAAACGGTTTGCACATTCATATCTTTTTTAAATTCACCGTTTAGATTGTATAGCCTGTTAAATTTCGAAAAAAGCCACTTTTTAATACTTTTTAAGGCCCAATATCTCGAAAACAATTGAATTTAGGTATAGGAAGTGCGACATGAAATTTTTAAAACATTTTAAGAATTAGAAATTAAATTAAAAAATGGGGTTTTAATTTGAAATAAGAAAGTAGGAACATGCTCAGACTTTTGAAACACCCTGCATAGACAAAAGATAAAAAATATACATATTTTTAATTATAAAACTTTTGTATTTAATATTCTTTTAAGGACGTCATAAACCATACACCAAACGCAAAAAAGTTCTACTGATTCGTTTCTGCCGCAGTGCCGCTGTTAAATGCCGCTTAGGTGGGAATAGCCTATATGAAATGACGCTAGGCCTCGCTTCGCGCCGCGCCGCCCCGCTTGGCTCGGCGCCGCTTAGGTGAGAATCGGCCTTTATAGTAAGTAATGCCCGGCCCGTCCATAATTCAAACCCCCAATCTCGGATGGACATCTTTTATCTTCGTCTTTTCCATCCGCGCCGAACTCGCCCAACTCTCTCTAACAAAAATTGATTGTTGAACGGACCGGGATTCCCTTGACTAGTACCAGCACGTATCAATATATTTTTCCTATTTTAGTTTAATTCGTTAGACAGCATTTTGAATAGACCCCAAATTTAGCGCTGATCCAAATAAGATCGAATACGCCTTACCAAAAGTTAGAGGTTCTCAATGCTTGAAAATATTATTTTTGTAGGAGACTAAAGACAACACATGAGGTCTGTTCGTTATTCAGTAACCAACTTCGTCGTTTTTGTGCTGACATAAAACCGTGCAAAGTCGACACTTGCGCGTTTAATAAATTCTAAGTTTTGAAACCGTCTCACCGGCGGTAATATTATGTAATCAAACCGCATGATTTCAGTCTCAGGTGTAAACAATTTAAAATTATTTATTTTATTGACAAACTGAAATAAAATGAGACTGATTATTTAGATTTTTTATCTTTGAAAGATGAAAGATAGCAGAATTGCCCAATTTGTTTCTACCTACACGTTCAACAGATAAAAATTAGCAATTTTTGCGTGTTAGTTGGTTTGTGGGAAGCAGATAAGAAAAGTAATAACATCCTAAATTGAGACTATAATGCTAATTATGTTTGAGGCATAACTTGATATAGTTTCGAATGTTTCATTTTTTGATATATAAAAATTTAGTTTGATCTATAATGGTATAAAAACTTAAGGATGCCTTAATATTTTCTAATTCAGTAATTTGAATTTGCGGTTCTAAAGGTGTTTTTACAGTTTGAAAGGTTTCTTCCCTGCATTTTTTTCGCTGAATTTTTTTTTGCATGCAGTTTTATTCAAAATTTTTGCTATCCGAATATTCGAAATTTATTTCCGCAATTATTGTTTGCACATGAAGGTTTACCATTAACTAAAATATTTATTTTATTTTAATATTTCTATGATTTTTTAATGAAAGATAAATGCACGAAGGATTTTTGTAGCTGATACTTATAAATATATTTTCACCAACGCTCGGCGCTCTTTTAGATTAAGTTTACTGTATTTTGTCAAAATATTTTAAGGATGGTACTTTAAAAAACGCCGACAAGATTAAACGACTCTTTGTTCTGCAGAACTTGGCCGCTCATATGTAAGGGATGAGCATTTGCAGACTTTTTTCGCGACAGCGAACATGACTGTGTTTTCGAGGCATTAAAGTGAACAAGATTTTTGGCGCCCCAATCCAAGATAAGTTTAAGGTCTTGTGAAAGAGATATCTGCATTGACCTGCGCTTGTTTTCGAAATCAGGATTACACGGTGGCTTAAGAAATTGAATACTAGAGTGGAGGGTACTATTGTCAGCAAAACTATGAATAGGATTGATTGTGGAAGAGAAAGATCGTTAATGTGTAGAAGAAACAGCGTGGGTGCCAGCACTGAGCCCTGGGGCACCCCAGCATTAATTTGGTAGAAGCTGGAGGAATGACCATCTACACTAACTGATATACGTCGATTAGAAAGGAAACTGGAAAGCCAAGAGCAAAGCTTAGGTGGAAGACCGTAAGAAGGAAGTTTGTTAAGAAGCCCATCATGCCAGACCTGATCGAAAGCTTTGGATATGTCAAGAGCAACGATCTGGGATTCACCAAGAAACTCAAGGGACTTGTTCCAGTTGTGTGAGACAAAGGAAAGAAGATCAGCTGTGGATCTACTGTGACGGAATCCATATTGTCTATCATGTAAGGTCCTATATTTTTCCAGATACTTTAAGATTTGGGAATTAATGGATTTTTCCATTACTTTGCAAACAACTGAAAGAAGAGATATCGGTCTATAGTTGGAAGGGAGACTTTTGGATCCTTTTTTGGGGACAGGTGCACACGTGCAGCTTTCCAACTCTCGGGGAAAATGCCCGTGTTGTAAGAGATTCGAAAGAGGCGAGTTAAGATGGGGCAAGCTCGGGAGCACATTTTTTAAGACGATTGCTGGTATGCCATCCAGCCCAGACGATTTTTTAATATTAAGAGAAGAAAGAATACGCTTGATATGTTTGACTTTAAAAATTATATCGGACATTTTATGAGAAACAGGGACAACTGTTGGAAGGGGAAGATTAATAGAAGGATCAAGCGTACAATTGGCAGAAAATTGTTTGGCAAATATAATTACATTATATAAATATAGTAAAGGAAGAGATTTAAGGATTTTTGATTTAAAACAAATTTTATGCACACCTTCGCAATTTAAATTAGGCCTTCCATAACAATAAAGAAAGGAAAAATCATCATTAAAAGTTTAACGCGGGAACAAACTTACCTGTGACCTTTTTCGCCAGACAGACGATTAAAATCTGACCACCGAATTGAGCTTGTATACATCCTCAAAAATTTGGCCTGAGCTTGAAACTTCCGGTGAATCATATATTACCTGGGTGTTCATTCAAAGAAGCGGAGGAATACTCTTTAAATAAATCGTTTTCACTCTAATTTCTATTGATTGATAAATAGATGCATTTATAAACAGCTGCTAAAATACGTTATAGTGACGTAGTAAGGTTTTTAATCGGGATTTTTTATTGCCAGCAATAAAAAATGCTTATTATGTTACAGTGATCAGGTCAATATTGGATTTTTTCGAAATTACCTATTTAATTATTATATAAAAAAATTAATTTAAAAATTAAAGCAGCTAAAAACGAAAACACCGATTCTGAAAGGAAGTAATAGAAAGTGGTGGGTAAGCCCCTGGCTTGGCTAAAGAATGGGAAACACATGAATATTTGATAAATTTAATCATATTAATGACAATATGGTTTTAATTACATTTCTATTACAGTTAGACCTTTCTTACGTCAACTGCATTGGAGTTTTCATAATTAAATGGCTAAAAATAATTTCAGTTTTTTATTATAAATAGCAAGTAAATCTATATATATTTTTGTCTTCTTGCTAGCAGATAGAAAAAGAATTACAACGTAACAAAATATGTTTAATTAAATTGTCTAAAACAGTTTTGGATGCATTTACTTTGACTCACCCAGTAGTTAATAGATAGTTGTATTGCTAGTGTTAAAGCAATTTAAATGAACAATTACCCAAAATAAAAGCTGCATGGTAATTTGAGTAACGGTTCATTCTTAATATTACATTTATTAGGTACTGTAAAAAAGTTTTAACCAGCCTTTTTCGTTGGGATGTTGAAAATAATTTATCAAGCGAAAAGACCCTTTCTGATTTTTTTTAATATTTGTCTACTTCAAAATTTCTTTAAAAATACATAAAACATAAACAACATAAACAAAATACAAAAACATAATAACATAATTTGGATTGAATCTTATTATTATTTTATAGCATTCTTTTGGAGCACATCGCTGTGCTTTACCCAAAATCGCATGCTAACTTAATTTGGGGAGCAGCAACGTTGCGTTGGTGTAAAAGCCTAGCTGCGTCTTCTATGGGTCAATTTAACAGGGTTTATACTCGACTGGAAAACCTGGAAATTTCAGGGAATTTGAATTTAGCTATAAATGTCAGGAAAATGTCAAAGAATTTTTCAAAAATTTCTAAATGTCAGGAAAAATCTATAGGTTTTCTGGAAAAAAAATTAAAAATAATATAATTGGAACAATATACCAACATTTTTTACCAATATAATTAAAGCGTATTATTTTGGATAGGTTTCAACTTGCTGAATTATTTGAAGTTATTAATATTGTTTTATTATTTTCTCATGGAAATGCTACAGTTAAAAGTAAATTCTCAGTGAATAAAGAATGGTAATCGAGAATTTGGAGGAAAAATCGATGGTTGCTAGACGGACTGTTTATAATGCCGTGAAGTATTATGGAGGCTTAGATAATAGTAAAATAACTCCAAAAATAAAAATATTCTTCAGGCAATCACACATAAAAAAACTTCAGTATCTGGAAGAAAAAAAGAATTGATAAAGCTAAAAACATAAGAAAAATAGAGGAAAAAAGAAAAGCAGCATCAGAGATCAAAGGTCTAGAGAGGAAGAAGGCAAAGCAGAAAGATAGTACTATAATATGTATAAAAAAGGCGCATCGATGAAGAGCTCACTAAATTAAAAACAAAAATTAAGGTTTAAGCATGTCTAAAATGTTAATTATATTTTTATTTTGTTTTTTAAATAATTTTTTATTTATCAAAAAATAAAAAATTATTTCAGGGAAAACCTGGAAGTATCAGGGATTTTTTTGGTGATTTTAAAATATAAACCCTGTTTAAACATTATGGGGAGCAGTGACTTTTAGCAATTGTTTGTTAGTGTTGCATTTTCAGAGATAAAATAGTTAAGTGTATTGGTGTGCCTGTTTTCTTTGGGAAGTTCATTCAAAAACCCGCAGCAATAAAAAACGTTAGATGGTTCTGTTGCGTGAATTCAGATTCTTATAAAAATCAAGAATATATTACTTTCCTGGATACGGATAAGACCATTTATTCACGCGGGTAGAATCAGATATTTTGTTAGGGAAGCATTTGGGTGAATGTTTATGGCGAACCCAGAGAAGGGACCATTCCAGTTGCCTACATATCCCTTTTCGCACGTGGGAGCGTGGCCGTGTTTTGGTCAAGATTACGTAAAATCTGGTAAAACTGCTTACTGACCTATGTCGCCGTTTCGAAAACCTAAATTTGTGAGTAAAATTATGGTACCAATTACGCAATCGGTTACCAGAAGCCTTTTATTAAGCAACCCGACAAAATTGATATATTACGAATCGAAGCCCATCATTCGCTTCGGTCCTAGGTTGGGTGCTGGGTGCGTCTGGTAAACGCGTGAAGCGAAGTTCAGATGGAAATAGAGCGAACGAAACCATTCAGTTTTCTTTATATTTTGGGTTGTTAGACAACGATGTGTATTCGTTTTTAAAAAATAATGAGTTGTTTAAGATTCATTATTATTAAAATAAGGAAAAAACGCATAAGTTGAGAAAATGCAGCACTGTGGATAAGAATCTGAGTTTTTTTATTGAGTTGTGGATTTAAAAGAAGTTTTGAAAAGTCCTTGTTGGGTATAAGCCAAAAGAAACGATGGGACCGCTTTGATCCTGGTCCTCGGATATATAGACTGAGCCTGCTCAGGCCTATTGACCCCGCGAAACTAGCCGATTGCCTGAAACAGAAAAAAAGAAAAAACCCCGAAAAATCCAAACACTTATCTTAGATAACTTTTGGTAAAAAACTGTAGATATTCTGAGATCGCTTTCAGAATTTTGATTTAATATGAAACATAGATGACATAAATCTGTTGTAACTGGCATATTTATTATTAAAAAATAAATAAATTAAAAAGTTGTGGTGTGTTAATTGATTTTAAGTTTTCCTGACGTTACTTGAGCATCTAGCAATGATATGTGGTGTTATCAAATGCGTGTTGACAGATTTGTGAATTCTGTGTTTCTAATGTATGTTCTTTTATGCGTTTGGCTAATGGTCTGGAAGTTTTACCTTATTACATTCACACGGGATCTTATAAATAAACATTCTTTGTATTTTCGTTTATATTGTAAGGTTATGTTTTTATTAAGATCTTATACTCTTAAAAGAAGTAATTATAATGCGAGGTCAAGATACATCTTGAACCTAATACGTTTTTAAAGACAGAGAAGTCGGTTGTTTATTTACGACCCTGGTCCCTTTTGGTCCAATTTGCCAGCTTGTCTTTATCCCGCGTCCCGCAAAGCTTAGCAAGAGTCGAGCGACCATTTTGCATCCCTTTTACTCTGGCCTTCCAGTTAATATAGAAAGCTAAATATATTCGAAGTAGAGTCCGATGTCTGCTTCTGGACCATAATGAAATCTCCAAATGTTTATATACTTTTTTTAGATTAAGCAACTAAAAATACAACTTTTTTGTCTCTTGATATTTTTTCCTATCTTGCTTCGTTTTCGAGAAAAAAATTAAAGCGAATTTATTGCAAGTCTCTGGACTTCATTAATGGTTAACTTTAGTTGCAAATTATTATTTTTTTTAATGGGGTTAAATTTGGAAATGAATTGGTTTTAATTTTGTTTCTCGAAAACAAAGCAAAATAGGAAAAAAATGAAAAGACAAAAAAGGTGTATTTTTGTTTGATTAATCTAAAAAAAAAATGATAAAAATTGAATTAAAAAGTCAGTGGCGTACATTTTTTTCACAATTATTTTCGATAAGGTGTCTCCTGAGACGCCACTGGACTTTTTTAAATTTATTTAATTCCCAACCAACTATACAGTTTATTACAGGGAATATAACATTAAAAAAAAATAACAATATATAATTTTAACAAAAACTCATTAATAAAACAGTCAAATTAATTTTAAATATTTTTTATATGTATTTTAAACAGTGATATATTTTTTATTTTTTTAATTCTTAATGGTAGATTATTGTACATATTAATTCCGTTATGAAGTATTGATCTCATTCCAAAATTACTTTTAATTTGAATTGTTTCTAAAAAATCTGTTTGTCTAGTATTATGCCCATGTAAGTTAATTTAATTACTTAATAATTTTACTTTAATTAGGACCTTATTAATAGATATAACACTGACAAATTTCAAGAAAATCGGCTACAGGATGTTTAAGATAATTACAAAAAGCTATTTTTTTAAGTTTAACAGTCTGTATCTTAGAAACTATGCATTTTCGGGCCCATATTTATAGAAACCTTTTAAAATATTTTTCAATGAGGAATCACCTTCTGAAATTTGACCGTGCTTTTTTCAAACACCCTGTATTTGTTGGTCATTCCCTTTTAGGACCTTATCACTTACTATGTAATTTACGGCAACTTTTATGAAATTTGATTAATTACTCTAGTGCTAAAGCAACAACTTTCTTCGTGTTTAACAAACAGGTATTTAGCACGAACAGCTTTTGATATTTGATGTAGCCGAGGGCATGAAGTTGTTAAGGGTGGTTATCTTGGATTTCCAGGAATTGTTAAAATAATTTGGATATTTTTGCGTATTGGCTTGGATTTTAAAAGTAAGTAGAGAACTTTGGCGTGCGTTGTTGGATGGAGAATGGAGATTAGATGCACAGAAAAATACTAAAGGCTATTGACTAGGTACAGGGTGTCCCATTTTCGACACTTTTATAGAGAATCTTCGTATTTGTTAGTGCTATCAAAAAAGTAATATAGGCGTCATGTGCTCCTTTTGAATTAAACTTAAATGGTAAAATCAAAGGGAGGTGGGTAATATTTGAACTTTTTTGCATATTCGTAAAAATTCAAAGTTTTAGTTTGGGCCATTTTATTATATTTATAAGAAGTCCAAGTATATGTATCTACATCTATAATGAATTGGTAAAAAAAATCAAAATGGCAAGTACCAAAAAAAAACTGCAAACTTGCTATTTTAATTAAATATTTGCCATTTTACACGTTTTTTGATCTTTTATTTTAAACAATTTGCTCTTAACGAAAAAAATAAATGCTAGTTTCTAAGCCTATTAAGTATATTTTTAAAGATAACAAAAATAATTTAGTGCACACAGTGCATCATATAATTTTTTAAAATAAAAGATTAAAAAAAACGTGTAAAATGGCAAAAATTCAATAAAAATAGCAAGTTTGAAGGTTTTTTTTTTGTTTTAAGAGTGCATTTACGCTACACCTTAGGGGTCGGGCGAAAGGACGCGAAGACGGTGGGCGGAGACTAACAAACTCCCACTACCACAATTTTCGTATACCCGCATTAAAAATATATTTTATTTAGGTTCTTCCAAATTCGGTGTATCGATGCGATGTTGTTTCCGATTGCAAGCCTACAGGAGATAACGTTTTTCGTAACTATTTTTCACTTAAATGACATAAATTATACACCATTTTAAAGGTAAGGAAATAATCTATGCCTCTGCTGTAACGGATTTTTGAAATATGAGCCGAGTTAAGAGAAAATAGTATCTAAACATAACCGATTTTAGGGTGACTTTCACTCAGGGAAATATTAAAAACTAAATCCAAATTTAAAAAACTATTACAGCAGAAGCCTAGATTTAAGTGTTGGCTTTCATATAGTTTTTGAAAATTATCGATAACTTGTACCGTTTTTGAGAAAAACATTATGCGCCGAACCCCAAATTGGATCCAATAAGGGCACGACGCCTATATTAATTACTATTTTAATAGCACTGACAATTACGGAGATACCCTTGAAAACTGTCGAAAATGGTACATCCTGTACTCAATAGCCTTTAATACTCTTTCTGTGCATCCAATCTGTCGAAATTGGGACATTCTGTACATTTATTTAACTACGCGGATCATCGAAAGACAGCTTTCTATTACTTCTATACTTGTCTTGACTTGTCTCGTCCTGTCCGTCTTGACCCTGGAATATAATTATACTAGCTAAGATTCCCATTGATAAAGTAAGTGCGCCTTGAATCGATTTAAATCGTTTATTAGTTTTAGAAAAATGAGAAATAACAACCATTATTGGAGAATAAAATACTCCAAATTGAATTATAATTGTTGCAAAACATAATTTTTATTTTCTCCATCAAAAAGTGAACAAGTACTTTGAATTCTACAGTTTTCTTGGGAAACGACCACTGAAGGCGCGGAAAATTGTTTTTTCGACTCTCGAGGATCCTGTCATTTAGTAGTGCTTACACGTATTTTTGACGTTTAAGGGTTATTACCAATGCCCTTTTTTCCAAAATTGTTTTGTTTTCTAGAAATATTAATTTAGTCCAGTAAATGAAGGGACAAAGCTGTAAATAAATCTGTACAGTTTTCCCTTGTGGCCCAATTCTTAGGTCTTCGGAGATGCTTTTGAGCGAAAAAAAGTTTATCAACATTAACAGGTGGGAAAGGGCTAAAAATGGCCCCTCGAGGCCCGACAAATGGGTTTCCCGCTAATATCTGCCAAAATATGCGAATTAGAGAATTTTGTTTGGACAAAAAATTAAGATCGCCTTGTAATCTACAAAAATGGTCCTTATAACTTTTTTCGAAAAATCGGTAGTTTTTGAGATAATGGTACCCAAAAGTCTCCTCATTTCGGCTGCCGCTCTACCGCTAGAATGCCGTTATCTTTATGGATTCACTTATAAGCTGGCGAACGAATTGTTCCATTACTCGGGCAATATTGTACATTTTTTAATCATTCAAAGTTCATCGGAATGGGAAAACCCGTACCTATCATTGCATATGAGTTTGGGTCCATTTGATTTTTCTAGAATATTAAAAAAAGGGGCAAAGTTTTTTTTTCACAATATTTTGAGAGTATCTTATTAATTTATTGATATTTTTTGAAAAAATGGTTTGTTATTAACATTTCTTTTTATAATGAGACCTTAGCAAGTGTTCAATGATCCCAGAAAATTTCCTTCACCATCTTTCTTGCGTTTTGATTAAAAATTGATTTGCCCATCTGCATTTTTTAATAAGAAACTACTACCACCACATCTATCCAGTGTGGAATGTTATGGCTTTTTCGACGGCCGTTTTTGCGAAAAATATTGGTGTTGCGAAAAAAATGGTAAGGATCATTTTTGTAGATTTCGAGGTGATCTTCATTTTTTGTCTGAACAAAAATTCTTTTATTCGCATATTTGGGCAGATATTCGCGAGAAACTCATTTTTGGGACTTTGGGGGCCATTTTCAGCGGGTTCCCACGTCGAAATCGTGATAAACTTTTTCTCGCTCGAAAGCATCCGCGAAGACCTAAGAATTGGGCCACAAATGAAAACTGTACAGATTTATTTACAGCTTTGGGTACCTTCAGGACTTCAGTTACTGGGCTAATTTTATAATTTGTTAATTTAAAAGTTTTAATTTGTATGGGAATTCCATAGTTATAAAGTAATTATCTTTATAAAACTGCATAAAATTAGAAATTAACTTAGCTTATAATGTTGGCAACCTATAACAAGATATACAGCGTGTCTCAGAATAGGTGGCCGAAAGGGACAAAATGACCAAAACTTTTTCAATTTAAAATCAGTATTTTTAAATTTTGGTCTGCATGGTCTAAAACGACATTTCACCAAGAAGGTGGGTTCTTATTCGTGAAAATTCAAAATTTCAATTTGGGCAATTTTATTCCATTAATAATAAGGCCAAGTATCTTTATTTACATCTACAATGAATTGTTTAAAAATATCAGAATGGCAAGTACCAAAAAAAAACCTTCAAACTTACTATTTTTATTGAATGTATTTAACACGTTTTTAAAACTTTTATTTTAAAAAATTATATGATGCGCTTTGTACAGGGTTTTCCCGTATAATTTCGCACCCCTTTAAAATCTTTATTTTTATAGATAGAAAAAAATAGTTTATATGAAAGTTGCAGCATTTTTCATGAAGATTTTCATGGTGTAAGATAGAAAAACAAATGATGATCGGAAAATTAACAAATCACTATCAACTTCGTTATTTTAATTGGAACACCCTGTATATGATTAAAAATTCAAATTCCGCTAATCTTCTCTTTTCAAATATATATAACTTATCTATGTTCGGATAAACGAGTTGCAAGTTATTTGAATTTAAAATCTGTTCTTATAAGCCATAGTTAGCCATGGATACAACCCAAAGTTTGGCAAAGTTAGTCGCGTTAGCCATGGTTCGTCTTGGAAACCAAACAAAAATATAAATATTTGACAGAAGTCAATTTTGGGTTGTATCCATGGCTAACTATGGCTTATAAGAACAGATTTTAAATTCAAATAACTTGCAACTCGTTTATCCGAACATAGATAAGTTATATATATTTGAAAAGAGGAAGATTAGCAGAATTTGAATTTTCAATCATATACAGGGTGTTCCATTTAAAATAACGAAGTTGATAGTGATTTGTTAATTTTCCGATCATCATTTGTTTTTCTATCTTACACCATGAAAATCTTCATGAAAAATCCTGCAACTTTCATATAAACTATTTTTTTCTATCTATAAAAATAAAGATTTTAAAGGGGTGCGCAATTATACGGGAAAACCCTGTACACCAACATATTTTTTTTATCTTTAATATTACACTTAATAAGCTTATAAACGAGCATTTATTTATTTCGGTGCGTTGAGCGCATCATGAAATTTTTTAAAATAAAAGATCAAAAAACGTTTAAAATGGCAAAAATTTAATAAAAATAGCAAGTTTGAAGGTTTTTTTCTTTGGTACTTGCCATTCTGATGAAAAAAGGCCCAATTTTACCCATCTCCTTTTACTCAATTCGGTATTATACAGGGTCACTTGAAATTGGGAAAATTGCCCCTTAGTTGCCATTAATTAGGTGAGGCGATTATAAATTATGATTTAAATCCTTTTAACCCCGCAATTTATTATATTCGCGGTGGTTTTAAAAGGTTTTGTTAAAACTTGATAGTGACAGTGACTAAAAAAATACTGCAGTTTTTAGGTATATTTTCTAGTTTAGTTAACATTCTCAAAAAATATTAAAAACAGAAGAAAACTATAAAAAGATGAAAACTTTCACCAAATTTACCCAACCAATTTGTTGCCTATTAATTGTTTTATTTTATATACTAATTACCATTTAAAGTGGGCTATCGAAAAACTTTCAATGTAAATTAGTTTTCGTGTAAACATACATACGTGTAGCATTTCGTTTGGGCTTGGAAACTTTGTTGCTGATGATTAATGAGTCAAGAAGCCCTAATATTGCTGCCACTGTATTAAATCCTGTGGTAACAGATAAAATATATATTGATTTACTTCAGTAATGTAATTTTCTGGGTTCGGTTGGGAAAGAAAAAGATTCCACAGAGATAATCAAAGAATAAGAATCATGATTACAGTGTTTTTTCGCAACGACATCAACTTCATATTTTTGGAAAATAGAATGAAAAAGCTGCAACGATGTTAGTCGAACTAAGAATACTTGCTTTTTATATAAAAAGTGACATGCTTGTAAACTACCTCCCGCTCTAATATAATTTTTAGACCACATGCTGTTAGGTCTACACATGTCCCAAATCAAAAATGGTAGTACAGGGTGTACAACTAAGAAAGGAGGCCGGCTGTATTTCAGAAAATATTTATCGCACAGCGTTGGGGAAAAATATTGTTAGTAAAAGTGGTCAAGAGAAATAGCTGAAAATTATTTTCACGTTTATAAAATGGCCTCTAGGGGGCGTAACTGCAATCTTGAATCTAAAAAAGTGATGTTTCTGTTAATTTTGCTATATTAACCTAACAAAAAAATACCTGATCTTAGTCGAGGATAATCTGAACCTTTTTGTTGACAATTTTGCTATATCTCTAAAAATAAAGTGGTGGGGGTATTCAAAGTTTCCGTGAAACACACCCGTATCTTCGAAACGGTGAGGTTTTAACAAACTTGGCTAGTTAAAAGAGCTATTCTTGGGCTATAAACCTTAAAATATTTAAAGTTTTGTTAGTTTACAGTCCCCTAGAGGCTTTTTCGACATTTACAGAAATGGTTAATTTTCTCAAAAAATTAAATGCATTGGTATAATTTTTCTTTATAAAAAGTAGCTAAATAATGCCTAAACAAGCTCGAAAACCGCATCTCGATATCTTGTTCCTTACCTAATCTTTGGACCAAAGAAAATTTTATACGTCAATATCTCAAAAACTATAAAAGCTACAAGAAATTTTATAAAACATAAATTGTGTATTATTACAAAACCTCTAATTTAGGTTAAATAAACTTTTCATCCAAATGCAATACTTTACGAGTTATAATCAAAAAAGCGAATTCTAGGGATACCTTGAAAAATCCTGAAAATTCGATTTTTTGATTATAACTCGTAAAGTATTGCATTAAGACGAAAAATTTTATAACCTTAATTAAAGGTTTTATAAAAATACATAACTTATGTCATGTAATATTTCTTGTAGCTTTCATAGTTTTTGGGATATTGACGAATAAAATTTTCTTTGGCGTAAATTTTAGGTAAGGTACAAGATATCGAGATACGGTTTTCGCGAGCTTGTTTAGGCATTATTTAGCTACTTTATCATAAAGAAAAATATACCAATGCATTTTTTTGAAAATTAACCATTTCTGTGAATGTCGAAAAAGTCTCTAGCGCGACGTGTGAAACTAACAAAACTTTAAATATTTTAAGATTTATACCAAGAATAGCTCTTTTCAACTAGCCCAAGTTTGTTAAAATCGGCTCAGCCGTTTCGAAGATACAGGGTGTGTTTGACGGAAACCTTTGAATACCCCCACCACTTTATTTTTAGAGATATAGCAAAAATTGTCAAACAAAAAAGGTTTAGATTATCCTCGACTTTAAAGATCAGGTATTTTTTGTTAGGTTAATATAGCAAAATTCACAGAAACATCACTTAGATTTAAGATTGCAGTTACGCCCCTAGCGGCCATTTTAGAAACGTAAAAATAATTTCCAGCTATTTCTCTTGACCACTTTTACTAACAATATTTTTCCCCAACGCTGTGCGATAAATATTTTCTGAGATACAGCCGGCCTCTTTCCTTAGTTGTACACCCTGTACATACTCGTAGGTGTGAAAAAAATATATTTAAAAAACATTTTGTTTTTAAATTTTTGCTTATTTTATGGTCTAGAAAAAAATTTCGCTGTACTACAACTTTTTCAAGGCGAAAATTATAAACTTTTACGGGTTTGCCAAATTGCGGCCCAAATCATCAGGTAGGTAAAAGTAATAGCCAAATTGTAGCCCAAAAATAAAGCCTGTAGTAAATTTCAAGTAATAAATGATGACCTGGTTTGACCCAAACGGGATAAAATTATTGCGGACCATAATAAATACTATATTGAAAGTTATTACAATTTGTTTAATAACTTCTACGTAGGGATAATTTAGAATTCAAAAGCCGTTAGTTCTGGTCGGTCACGGTTAGTTCTGGTTAGTTAAGGGCTTTTTATTTTCCCCAATTATATTTCAGACGTGATAAATTCCACATTAAAAATTATTAAAATTTTGTTAATAACTTCTACGTAGCGATAATTTAGACAAATTCAAAAGCCTTCAGTTCTGGTCGGTCATGGTTAGTTCTGGTTAATTAAAGCGGCTTTTTATTTTTTCCAATTATTTTAGACGTAATCACTAAAAGCAAGAACAGTAAACTTTTTCGTTTAGGCCGCAATACTGCCTAATCAAATTAAATTTATTCCAAGAATTTTTGGGCAGCAATTTTTCCATACATAAACTGAAAAAATATCTGCCTATTTGGACCCCAATTTGGATATGCCAAATTTTTAGGTACAGAGGGAGTATTTATATTGTTATCAATTGAAAAAGGTACACAGGTGGAAATACTTGAAAATTTTTTAAAAATATTGTTTAACCTTAAAAAACTTCGAGTTCCACTTATGCCACGCGAATTGAAAAAACCATCAGAATTTTAATAAATATTTTAAAATTTTACCTAAAGTCCCTGCTTGAAGAGGTTAGGGTACGCTTAGACTTCTCCATTTTTTGATACAAACAAATAGTATTTTTGGAAAGTAATTTTATTTTGATAATTTTTTACTTACCGGGCCCACGGCCGATTTTATTGAAATTTTGTATACAGGGTTTTTGGGGCTGCGAATCAGCAATTTGGACTCTGCATTTTTCGATCTATACGCCCCACTCGAACCTAACCTCAAATTTGCACAAACTTCTAAAATCCTCCTTCTTAAAACTGATTACACCCAAAATGGTAGATTTTATGGTAACTTACTTTATTATTTTATACGATAAATTTAATTTAACCTTTATTTAACAATAATTTTTAATAAAAAAAGCACAACAAGCGCTTTCCAAAAAATAATGTTTCTTTAAAAAATGTCAACAAAATTGTCTAGGTATTTTAGACAATTTTATGTTGGTACACCAGGACCCACGAAACAATTGAATGCGCTTAATTTTTAAATTTAAATCGCGAAAAATAAAAATAATTCAAATTTATAAAGTAGGCCATTCAATTGTTTCGCGGGTCCATGGCGTACCAACATAAAACAGTCTAAAATCTCTAGACAATTTTGTTGACATTTTTAAAAGTAAAAATAATATTTTTGAGAAGTGCTTGTTGTGCTTTTTTTATTAAAAATATTTGTTAAATAAAGGTAAAATTAAATTTATCTTATAAAATAATAAGTGTATTTCCATAAAATCTTCCATTTTGGATGTAATCAGTTTTAAGAAATAGGAATTTTAGGAAAGTTTTGTAGATTAGGTTTGAGTGGGGCGTTATAACTCAAAAACCAGCAGAGTCCGACAAAATTTGACTTCAGATTCGTGATCAGCGCCCCAAAAAACCCATGTATACAAAATTTCAATAAAATTGGCCGTGGGCCCGGTAAGTAAAAAATTACCTTTATTTTTTACGTATGCTATTTCATTAAATTATTAAATTACATATTTAAGCCCCCTCACTTTTTGTAGTCGATATATGCCATTAGATTTTACATATAGCCAATACGGGAAAAACTTTACGTTACTGCAGCGTTTAGAAATTAATAGAATAGAGATTACAGATTATATACTCCATGACTCCATGATAAGTTAAAGACAAATACTAACTCCAATGTTAAATTTATTATTTAGGAAATTCTTAATCATATTCTAGTCCAATTAGGTCTAGGTTTGTCTCTTTACTCTCTCTGTATCTATAAATATCTCAACAAAAGTTATATTACAACGTACAACGAAACACGTCTGTTTGAGGAAAACTCTTGTTGTACTGATCGTTAAGTTGGCTACAAAGAAAATGAAAATACTGCCGAAACAAATCTCTAAACAGTACAAAATAATTGTCTGTTGCACCAGACAACAAAAAATTAAATGTTAAAAATATTTTCAAAATCGAATATCTTAGAAACCACTTGACATAACTTTTTCAGTTTTTGCACAGGTAATAAAAATACTATGTGAATTTACATATCACATCTTATTTCTTTATGTGGAACAAGAAGTAAGTTATGATAGGGAGGAAAATACAGTGAAACCTTTCATGTTATTTACACAATTCGTGCGTCAGGCCGGCACTTGGCCTGGCGCGCTACCGTGCAAAGTGCAAAGCAGATACTCTTGCATAAAGGATTGGTTTTCTTTGCTTTAATTTAATAGTAAATTTTTTATGCTTAATTTTTACAAAAGTTTATTGTTTCAGCCAACTGAATGTGATTTGAGATGAAACGTCTAAGAGTGGATGAACCCTCGAAAGAAGGAAGTGGACCGCCTTTGTCAGGTACTTTGTACCGTCAATCTTTACCTAATACGGCGCCAGCCCTGGCGTTTCCAGGTGCAGTAAAAGTGTTAAGCGAAGGTATGCAGTCAGGACTGTATTCTCCCGCGCCGGCAGTGAGTTACGGCGCAATGCCCGTAGCGGCCGCGCCGCATTCGGGAAAACCCCAATCTATGCCCCTTTCGGCCACCAGTCATAATGCCATGCGCACCACAGGTGGCTCTCCCCCCAGTGCTAGCGTCCAAGAGCCGCCGCAGCAGCAATCACCAAGCAGTTTTCAACGCCTCAAAGTTGAAGACGCGCTCTCCTATTTGGACCTTGTGAAATACAAGTTCGGGTCGAAACCGCAAGTGTATAATGACTTTTTGGACATTATGAAAGAGTTTAAGAGTCAAAGTATCGACACGCCAGGTGTCATACAGAGGGTATCAAATCTATTTAAGGGTTTTCCAGATTTGATTGTGGGTTTTAACACTTTCCTACCGCCAGGTTATAAAATTGAGGTTCAAAGAAGTGATCAGGGCGGTTACGCTTTTTCTGTGTCGGTCAGTATGCCTAGCCCCACTGGTACAATCTCTGATCAGCAGAAGTCGGCTATGATCCTTACTGGTACAGGAAGAATAAACATGTCAGGCCCCCCGAGTCAGCCTATTTCTCAGCCTCCGCCCCCTCAGCCTATTCCCTTAACTCAGCAGCACCAGCACATCGCCTCTGTACCTCCTCAAGCACCCCCTCCTCCTCCGCCTGTGGTACACCATTCTTCCTCCAGCTATGGAATGCCTGCACCAACCAACTATGGACTATCTCTGTCTGCCGCACAAGCAGCTGTCAATCATGCCCTCCAAGGACATACGGACACGCCACAGAATCAGCCAGTGGAGTTCAACCACGCTATCAATTATGTAAATAAAATAAAGGTAAGATCCTTCATTTTACGTATATTTTTAGAAAAGGTTATTTTTGTGTTATACTTACTCAGCGGCGTAGCGTGGGTTAGAGGCACTCGGGGCGGAGAGAAAGTTTGCCGCACCTACAGAATCAAAAATAAAAATTTATGCCCCTTAAAAGCTGAGAATAAATAATAATCAAAAAATAGTTTCATAGGTCAGCTATATAAATTATTTATTATCCTACTTGACTTGACATAGTATCTACAACTACATACGAACATACCTACTCAAGTATTAATTTTACGGGCTTTCCAGGTAGCGAAATCTAAAATCATATTGTCACACATATATTATGCTTACATTGATTTTTTTTCTTAACAAAGATCAACTCAATCCAGAGCCAAGCCTCAACCTTCTTTTTGTTATCATCTAAGAAAAAAGATAACTTTAAAATAATAAATACATTTTTTTAATGGCGAAAATGAGAGAGTTATATAGTTAAGGTGACTAAACTAGTAAATCACTCAATATTCTATTGCAAAAAGCAAGAAACGCACAACACAACGCATAAGAAATAACGCTAAAATATGTAAGGTTATGTTATGATATCTGTAATATATTTGAAGTAAACCATAAAGACGATGTGTTGCCATGCATTAAGGCGCGTTTACACCAAAGTTGACAACTAAAGGTTGACAAAAGATCGTTTGTAGAAAACTAAAAGTTGCACTTCTCAAATTAGAGCAACAAGTGCAAGATTTTTTGTAGAAAACTAAAAGTTGTTCTTCTGGAATTTGGGGAAACAAGTGGAAAACTTGTTGCCAAAGAATTGGCGTGAAAGGTTTAGGTAGTAGTTCTCCAGTTTTCTACAAGTTGCTTGCGCAAAGCGCGCAGGCTTTAGATTTTGTCAAGTGATGTTGTACTCGTGTGTATTTAGGAGGTTAATGTTAAAAGTTTCATAAGATATTATAGCTGCGTTTCATTCATTTAGACTTGGCAACAGTGCTTTGTAATCGATTAGATTTTGAATTGACCAATAAGAGTCAAAAGAGATTAGATTTAGGAAATTCGCACCTGGTAACAGTTTAATAATTATATTTATTTATATTATAGAAACAATTTTAAAAAATTATAATATGCCATAAGTGTATTAATATTAAATTTATGCTACTAAAAAATTTAAACATTCTCTGTCTGTTCGTTTATAGGGAAATTAAAAATTAATTAAAACATTTTACTGGATATTTTCCTTTTGCTTTTGGTTAGTTCAGGTTTTTTTATTATTACAAGAAATGACTCCCTCAAATATTTCGCACTTGTTTAAAAACATCCTGTATAGGTTAAATATTATTTAGTTTTCTTTCTCGAAATTAATCCATAAAATTTCACTACCTGGAAACATTTCTGACCACCGTACGCTACTGATTGTTGCCCAAAATTTAATAAGCCGTCGAATTAAGTTTGCCGCTGTTATTATCCGTTAAAAAGACTACATTTGGCAACATTGGTGTACAAACGATGCATCAATTAGGTCTCTCTCTTAAGAACATGGAGACTAAAGATAAGGGGGAATCTCTTTGTTACAAAAATGGCCCTTAAATTGCAGTAAATTAAGATGGCGTTGTGTTCCAGAGGACCGTTTTTAAACTTTACTTAAATATTGCGGTCAAGTTCATTGGTTTACACAATACCCGCGGCTACACCAGCGCCCCTTTATTTAATGCAATTTTAGGCTATTTTTGAGCCAAACAGCAATAAGAGATGGTCCTTCTTACCTTTACCCTCTATACTTAAGAAGTTAACTACTCAGTGCGTCGTTTCCAGCAGCGTTGAGAAATATCCGTCTAGGGAAAACAAACAATTTTACTATCTAGTTAGTTCTGGTTAGTTATTAAATATTTTTAATGTAAATAAAAGCATCTCTATTCTTATACGTCTTTGGAATATACAGAGTGTCCCAACTCTATTTATACACTAAATATCTCTGCCCCTGTAAACTAAAAATAAAAAATGAGGGTTTGGTAATGCTAATTTTATTAACAGTATTGAAAAATATACAGGGTGTCTCGAAGACAGAGTTTTCATTGTTAAGTAGGTTTTTTTAATGGAACACCCTATATATTTTGCCAAATTTTGACTCTTTAATCAATTCTACATGAAAATGTATATTACATTATACGTCATTTATTGCTG
The DNA here is from genome assembly GCA_019359885.1 of Listronotus oregonensis. Classification (NCBI taxonomy): domain Eukaryota; kingdom Metazoa; phylum Arthropoda; class Insecta; order Coleoptera; family Curculionidae; genus Listronotus; species Listronotus oregonensis. Next base: position 55,216 of record JAHBCN010000168.1, read on the forward strand.
GTTTTTGAGATAGCGATACATTATTATAGTATTATCCGATCTACTCATGTAACAATTAATAACGATTAAAGAATAAAAACAATTAACATAATATCCTTTAGTAAATGTTTAAACTGCTGACCAATTTTTAGTACTATTTTTTGTTATAATGTTATAATAATTTTAAAATAATTCTTTTAGTGTTAGGGTGACTAATTTAGTTACTTAATTATGTCAAAAACCAGCAAGAATTGACGTATAGTGTATTTTATATTTTTTATGTAGAATTGAGTAGGGTCAAAATTTGGCAAAATATACAGGGCGTTGCATTTAAAAAAACGTATTCACCAATGAAAACTCTGTTTAAGAAACACCCTGTATATTTACCAATATTGTTAATAAAATTAGTGTTACCAAACACACATTTTTATCCTAAGTTTTTTTCTGTATCATGTAAAGGGGCAGAGATATTTAATGAAGGGAGTTGAGACACCCTGTATAATCAATTTGACAGCGCCCAGCTCAAAAAATATTCCATAACAAAGTTTTTTCTACAATTTGCTAATCTATAATAACGTGATTATCCAGTGCCAAACCAAGGACACGTTTATTCGTAACAGCTGTTAAACTTATCTGCGCATGCCTATATTTTGGTCCGTAGAGTTACCAACACTTTTCAATGACCGTATATTTATTTGTTTTGTTTATTTTAAATCACCTTGATATTGTAATTCGAGGATGGAAAGAAAATTTAATAATATATACCTTGATTAATGATGACATTGGGTTTTCCATTAGTTTCCGCGATTAGAATTTTAAAAATTAAAACCACAGCCGGCAATTTAGATGATGTTTATTTGTGACCCGTTCCTGATAAGCATATGAATTGTGGGTGGATTTATTACGGTTTTAACTGTGAAGAGGTTAGGTAGTGTTATTAAACAGTTATGTGAGATTTAGCCCAGTAAAATGAACATTAGAACACTTACAGGATTTCTCGCTTATAGACTAAAGTGTATGGGATTTTTAAAGTTTAGATCATGTTTTTGGAAAAGAATGCAAAGAACTATAAATCATAGTATATTAAAAATAAGGTACACCCCTAAACATTGCCCCTGTCGTGTGAAATCAAAACCTAATAAAATGTTGGTACTTTTATATTGTTAGGCAAATATAATAACACCTTTTTTAAGAGCTGTTAAAACAATAACTTTTATTTTATTTTATTTTATTGGCTCAAAAGTTCTATCTGACTCATTTTCTTGTATTTTAAAGATGTATCAATTTAGGTGGCTTTAACTTTGCGTTTCTGTTAGCATTGTTAAAAAATAACTTTTATTTTTATTAAGGGCTGTGTTTAAAAGTTCATCATTAAGGTTTTTTTTACTATTAATGAAAATACCATAAACACAAGATACGGACTAGGAAAAAACATCCTTTTTGAGCAATTTTTAGTTATGAAAATGCGTCTATTTAGTTGTAGAAATTATTTAATTATTAACATATTGGAAACTGACCTACCTAAAAAAACAAGTTTTGATTTTATTTACATCTCATATTGAAAATATTTTAATTTTAAAACAGTAAGCAATCAAAAAATATTTACTCTTTTTTACATACTGTTTGATTTTAAAAATGGCCTTCATTGTGCAATATAAGAATTTATTAAAACAAATTAAGCGCCTGATGTTTTTATTTTTTTTTTATTTATTTAAATATAATGAAAGCTCCATTATATAATTTCATACAAAATATTTATATCAGAAAGAAAATCTAATATAAATATCACAATTCAAAATCACTAGTTTAACAAAAAATAAACATCATTGATCCATCGATCTAAAATGCTGTTTACAAAACATATTAAGTGAGCTTCCAAAAGGATTATATATTAGGGTGGGCATTCAAGTATGACAGCAATCGGGAGACTGGAACTTGAATATCATAGTTAGATCATAGATAGATTAAATTAAACTGAGAATACCTGATAACTCCTAAGTGATCGAGTAGGAATCTTTAAATTAATTTGTTTAATAAGGAGCATTAATAAATTTTTAAAGAAAACACATGCTACTGAACCTTCACAGAGGCAGGTGAGGGCACTTCTTCAAATCTACACAGCATATTAAGTTCAAACGCACAATACTTAACAATTTGTTTTTCATAACTTTTCTCTCTCTCTCTCACATAAATATTATATAAAGGAGATCATATGACAGAGCATATTCAGTGTGATCTCACAAGGAAACAATATAGTAATTGTAATCCAGGCGTCACTAGGGGCACTAGTAAACCCTAAGGCAATGTGCAAGCTGACATGGGAATGCCAAAAAGAACTTGAAGACCCGGGAGAACGCAACAGGGTAACTCTCATGTGGGTACCAGGATATTCGGGAATAGAAGGCAACGAAAAGTGGATGAGCTAGCGAGACAGGAATCATTCACACCATACTTTGGACCAGAACCTGCCCTTGGAGTGAGCAAAACCACAGCACGAGGGCAAACCAGGGAATGGATCCGAAACAAACACGAGGAATACTGGGGAAGCCTTAGTAGAATAAGTCATGGAAAAGGCTCCATAGGAGGCTCATCCGAAAAGAACGAAGGAAAATACTTCGCATAACAGTAGGGCTGCTAACAGGGCATGATAACCTTCTTAGGTCGCACATTCTGCAACTTGGGTCCCCATTGTATGAGCCTATCTTGTGTGGGTGTCCTCTTGGAAAGAAGAATTGTAATCCATTTACAGATAAAGCAGCACATGCTCCCAAGATAAAACCCAACATTTTTAAACCTTTTGCTGTGATGTATTTGTGTTTTTAAGTGTAGGTTGTATGTCCAAAAAAATCCTCAAATTCTTGGATGATGATTTTCGCTATATATCATATATTTATGCATTCCTATTGTTATTGAAAAACAATAGGACAATCCAATATTTTTTTTTGTCCTTTTTTGCTTGTATTCAAGGAGATCGGTGTCATGTTTGAGAATCCAACAGTAGTCCCCTTACATGTTTGTGGTCTATTTTCAAATATATCACTTTTCCTTCTTAGCAATTTGTTAGTGAAATCTCCCACTGTGTGTATCTGAGTCTGCACCTAAATTTTCAAGAAAGAATTTCAAATAAGAATAAGATACAGCTTAAGTGACATGTTGCAACGTAACATCTCGTAAGATTGGATAAGTTTTCCAACCAGTTCTGTGTAGTTTTCCGAATTCTATTTTCGTAGGAAGCTGCTATATACATTTACGCCCTATTTTCTCTTGCTAAAGTTGTAGTTTTCAAAGTTTTCGTATTTACTGCTCAACGAAAATTCCTTCTTTAACGTTGCTGTACTCAGACGCGCGAATTCCCGTCTTAAAATAAGAAAAGCAATTTCCTTTTCTATATAATGGTTTAAGAAAATAATTTATAAGCCCTTGTTTTACCAGCTGAGAAGAAAAAGAAATTTTCTCTTGCCTTATTAAGGGTTTGTTAAGCACCGTGACCAATATTTTTACTTAACGGACATTCTTGGTGTTTAGCTTTAGTTCTGTATGTAGTGCCACCATTCTTGGATCGGCGCAGATATGATATTTAATGTATAATCTTTTTTTATTTATTTACTGCATGACTTACGGAAACAGATGATTGTTCGTTTTCATTAAACAATAAAACATCCTTAAGACGTGTCTTCAGAGAGTCAATAAACAGTTTCAGTTGGTAGTGTTTTGCAATCAGTCAAAATGTATTATTGGTGTTTTTGTTATTTTGTATATGATACGACAATATACAGTGTGAAATTTACACAGTTAGAAATTATCAAATTATTAATTGTCACAATTTAAAATTTTAATATTGTTATGAAGAGGATTATATCTAGTGTTTTTATGATTACAGAATCGTTTTCAAGGGCAACCAGAAAAATACAAGAGGTTTTTAGAAATACTTCACACTTACCAAAAAGAACAGCGCACAATGAAAGAATCAAACGTAGGGGCAAACGTCAAGCACCTAACTGAACAAGAAGTGTACAGTCAGGTTGCGAAACTGTTCGAAAATCAGAGCGATCTGCTCGCAGAATTTGGTCAATTCCTGCCCGATGCTACAAGTCACATTAACCAAGCTCCAGTACCCGAGCATTCCAACTCTGTCAATAAAAAGTCTCTGAGTAAGCCGTACCATCGAGACCACATGCCGGATCGGCACATCTCGCACAAATCCAGCCATCAGTCGGGATCTGTGAAGAGGTCACCGCCGTATTCCAGCTATCATCACAGAGACGTTCCGCCGCCCAAGAAGCACAAAGTATCGGCCGCTTATAGAGATGTGAGTCTGAGCGAGGCTGGGAAATATGGTACACTCAATGATTATGCCTTTTTTGATAAGGTAAGTGTTTTATATTCAAATTTAAAATCATTTAATTTTGAATTTATTAAAAGGTATGTATGTTAAAAAGGGCAATATGAAAGTTTCGGGCACTTTTATAAATATGGCTGGGCAATATTTATAAAGAAAAATGCTTTATTAGTGCATCCTACCGTAAAAGCCCACAATTGTGTTCAGTTACGACGATTGGTGGTCCTCAAGGAAGAAATAAAGCCGAATTAGTTGGGAAGTTAGGATAATAATAATTTGGATGTTAAGTAGAACTGTATTCTACTTGTTATGGTAATATGTAAAAGTAATTACAAAAAAAAAATAATCTTCATTTTTATGTTTTTAGCGAGGTTTTAGTTACTTTTACCTACGACAAAATTTATTATTTGAGGTAATGGCGCGAGCAATTATATTAATTTAATATATTACTTTATCACTAGTTTTCTTTTCCACTGATAGGGTCTGGATATTTGGTTGTTGGACCACATTCTCCTTTAAAATGAAGTGAACAAATATATGTGTTTTTATTAACATTATCAATTCTTTGGAATCGACCATCATCTCGTCCAGACCGCTTCACCCACAAATCTCATTTAGCATATTTGGGACAAACTTTTAAGCTAAACAAGGCTCTGGAAAACTAACAAAATAATATAAATTCTCCTGAAAGGATTTACTACATGTATAACTGCGGCATACTCCATAACAACTCCATAACCCTTTCCTTATAGATAACAAGATAACATATACACTCATCAAAATGGTCTAGGGGACAAAGGTAAAACTCTCATATTTGTAAACAAAATAATTTTAAGACCTAAGATTGGTATGTAAGGATTCATAGGTTTCATTCATTTGGTTTAATTTTTTGCCCTAGTTGTTGTTGCTTTTTGCCTTTACTGGTGGATATGACAAAATTCCCAACAGCATGTTTTTTCTCATTTGTTCATAGAATAAAAATTTATTTGCACCAGTCTGTTCAGCGTTTTTAAAACTGTGATAAGTTGTGATAGATAATGCAAAGACGTCATCTTAACCGTGAAACTAAATTAAGAGCCATATAAGAGACGTGGCGGACGCAGTAAACTCAACCAGAAGTACCACTTGGCCGTTTGCGGCAACGTTATAGGGAAACTGGTGAAGTGAGAGAGAGACATCTTGGTCCTAGAAGGGCAACAGAGCCTGTACTTGACAGATTTATCCGGATTCAAGCACTTCGAAATCCAAATCTAACAGCTACTCAATTAAGAAGTGAGCTGCAAAAGGTACACCAAGTAAATGTTAGTGCTCAAACGGTTAGAAACAGACTACATAAAGATGGACTTCATGCCCGCCGTCCTGTTAGAGTTCCTGTATAAACACGTGGGAATCGCGGAAGGAGATTAGAAGGGGCAGATCACCTTAATTGGGAGGAATAAGATTGGGCTCGTGTGCTCTTCACTGACGAATCTTGGTTTGAGGCCAGATTCTAGAAGAATAGGGGTGTGGAGACGACCAGGAAACGCTGCTTGCTTAGAAACTATCCATGAGGTGGATCAGTACCAGGACAGAACAATTATGGTTTTGGCTGTGGAGTGGGTATTGGCCGACGGACTGATCTCGTTTTTGTCGAGGGCTTTCTAACAGCAAATGAATATCGTGCAATTCGGGAACGAATTTATTCTAATGTAGGATAATGCACGCCCACATGTAGCGAGAACAGTAACACATTTTCTGGATCAGTAATATTACTCTTTTGCCGTGGCCTGCCCAATACCCTGACTTGAATCCAATAGAGCATGTGTGGGATGTGTTGAAAAGACGTGTTATGAAGTTGTGCAATGGTGGTCCAAACAAGTGCGGAGCTGGAAAATTGTTTAATTCGAGAGTGGAAACAAATTGACCAAAACCAGATAGACAACTTAATCAGAAGTATGACTCGGCGATGCCGAGTTTTTTTGAACAATAGAGGTGGTCATACACTGTATTAGATTTTATGTCTTAACTGTTTTTTATTTCTTAGTATCGAATAAATAATTTTATTTTCTTTTTGGACACTCTGTAAAAAATAGGTTCTTGTAATTGAATGTTTTTAGTTTTGGTACAAAATAAAAGATATTTTGTGGACATTTTCTTTAAATCCATTTATGTCTTTATGTACTTGCTAATGAGAAGTTTAAACCGAGTTTAAGCACTGCTTCAGAAAATATGGCTGCTATAATATTTTTGTTATTATTAATTTAAAAGAAAATACTTTTAATGATTTTTAAGGATGCTGCCATACAGTGTTTGCTAAAAAGTACACGGGCAATGCAAATATTTTTAAATGTTAATATAAAAAGTTTTTTATTATTTATGATAAAAATTCGTGCAGAAAGAAAAATTGATCTTGATCATGCTGCGTCAAATTTAAAGGAAACCTATAAGGAACATTAAAAAATTAACAGAATTAGATTTTACAGTGGATGTTAATTACAACTGAAGCCACATAATTTGTGCTGCATAAGGTAATCAACGTTTTATTTTTGAGTTAAGGTCCCTTTTTTACGTGTTTTATTTTTTCTGTATAGATTTTCCTTTATATTGAAAGGTATTTGGTTTATTAAACCTTTGTCAGAAATTAATTTTTTCTCATAATTCAGAAAACTTTTTAATATACACTTTTTTAAGATTTTTTTCTTTCGAGGAGCTTGGGACTACATGGATAAAAACAATAACGCTTTAACACCCGCGATCAAAGGAGCAGTTAATAATAATTTGCTTTGGTGTTATATGAACTGATAAGTCATTAAATGCCCAGTAAGAAATTACAAATTGTTTACTTTTTTTGATTTTATGGTGATGTCAAATATGTAATTAATACTTTATTTCATTGACTTTTTGAATCAATGAAAATGAACAGATTCTAGTTGTTGGCCTTCTTAGAGCATAGCGGATATCTCGGCAGGTATCTGCAATTGAATCTCTTGGGTTGTTTTCACAATAATGTCGCACTGAACAATCCCACTCCACGTTTTTGCAATTCTTTATAAAGACCTATAGCACATTTTTGCTATGTAACCACAACATACCGGTATCACAGCATAACTAACAAAGAGCAGCACGATTTCATAAATTGGTGGTACGGTCATTTTGACTTGTGACTTGTGTAAATACTATTGTGTATAAGCACCAATAAATTATTATTTTTCTGGGATATGATCTGTCTCCTTTATTTGAATTGTAATCATTTCTTTTGTGTTTTGTGCTCAAAAATATCAAAAGGCTGCCTGTTAGTTATGCTGTGTCACATGTAAATATGTTATATGGTTACCTTGCAAAAATTTGTTTCTAGTTTCTCCAAAGATTGGCCTTTTTCGCCCATCATTTAATGAAAACTTAAAGTTTAAATGTGGCTTCCAAAAACGAATTAATATAAGGTGCCCCATCAAGAAAATGTTTAAGAATTTCACAAGAAAAAATACACAGATGACCATTTCATATTTTTGTTTAAGTATTAGAAAGCCACAAAAATGTACTTGTGTTGCAGGTTACATGATTTCAACACAACTTAATAAACTAAAAGATATTTGACGAAAATCTAGCAATGATATTTAATGTGTTCTTTAACTTAAATTGCGCCTTAATACTTCTTTATTATTTTTTTGGCCTTGAAATTTCCACATCAATAAATTTAGCCTCTTACAAAAAAAAACTAAGTTAAAACGCGATGATAGTTTTTTTTAATTATAAGAAAAACCAGGTAGATAATAATTTATACCTAAAGTAGTGCTCCAACAGGCGGAAATTGTAATAAAAAAATGGTAATATCAAACATGTTCAAATACTAATTGCACAAAAATAACGGAGTTCAGAGAAAATTTTACCTTGAGTTCGTGTATACATTTAAATTTATTGATCATTATTAAACATCGCTTGATTTCGATACTATTTATTTTGTAAACCGTATAATTTTATTTCTTTAAGAAAAGTGAAGGATTGCAATAAATAATTTTTACTTAAACTGCTCGGTAAATTGGAATGCTCAAAAGCATTGATTCAGTATTCGGCTGATTGGGTTATTATTAATAGCCGCTCCACACTCGCCCACGAATCGCAGCTGCGAACTTTGGCTAGATTCGCGCTAGATCTGTGTTGCGAAGAATATGGACTTCTACAATCGGAATGTTCGCGGTTACGATTATTGTTTCCCTTTGTCGCGGGACAAAAAAATAAACCGACATCGAATGTGGTACGCTGCGAATAGCGCAGGCCAAGCCGCAAAACCATCCACACTTGCGTTTCACGGCTTTCGCGACGTAAATGTAGAGTCGTATATATTTCGATCATACCCGCCCGCAAAACGTGGCTGCGAATTTTGGGAGATTTGCGTCAAATCTCTGCGCGAAAAAAAATGGTCCTTCACAATTGTAATGTTCACGGTTAAATTAATTGTTATCCTTTGTCGCGGCTAGTGATGGAACCTTCGAATGTATTCGAATATTTCTTTCGAATATTCGTATTCCAATCGGCTGGGGTATATTACCGCTACTTATCGGATGATAGTTCATTCGATTCGCGGTTTATTGATATCAAGAATAGAAATTTTCCACAAAATGTCGACTTTTTTGGCGGCCCCTGTATACTATTCTATACACCACACCAATAATTACGAATTAAAACGAAAACAAAACTTTCGCCGCACCACCAATAACAGTAAAACAAATTTAAAACGTACAAGAATACGTATGCAAACACATCAACTCAATAACCAAAATAGTCGACTGAAATTAAAAGCAGAAACAAAATAATTAATTTTTCATCTTCCGACAACTGATTTATCCGGAATACTTCGTTATTTCGAAAGCAAACGCTTCGACTTCGGCGTAAGTCGACGGCGGTCGGCGCAATATATCGAATATCGATTGGAGTCGGTCAATGTTTCATATGTCGAATGATATTCCGAATATGAAGATCTTCCGGAATACGAATATTCGAATATTAAAATCATCCGAATATGCCCATCGCTAGTCGCGGCCCAACAACCCATACCGAATGAGGAACTCCGCGAAGCACAAACGGGAAGCCGCAAAACCGTTCACACTTTCGTTTTACGACTTTCGCGCCGCCTCTTTGGAGCTGTTTAACACGTTTAATAATTCTAGTTGAAATTGAGCAAATGCCCTAGAATTGAGCCAGAACAATTTTCACTATCAGGAATTGCGGTTCAGCCTAAAAACATGATCTTAAGTGGTTCTCTGGTTTGACTGTCGGATTTGTATGCATTTTTTTGGGATTTTATGAGGACCAATAAAGAGATAGAACTTTGGGGTTTTTATCATTTATTTATAAGTGTTTCAAGAGTATACATATAAATTTTTAGCTAAAGATGTTCATTAGAACCAAAGTTTTAGCGCTCTGAAGACACCTGCCTCGAAAAAATGGACGCTCACATCCTCCACGAAATCAGCTGATTGGCTTCTTCTTTTCTTCCAGGGAGCCGTCTTTCACTACGGTAGACAGCGCAGCCTCTTGGACTTTTTGTGCCCAATCTCCCATTGTCTTTTATACCAATCCTCCCATTAGTCTTGTTCCTTCTACAAGTCTGCATAACCCCGAGACTGGTTAGTTGATATATTTCTGTGGGCTCATTTTCGGTTGCCCAAATAATGCCTGTCTTTTAACGCTTCACATTCACACAGTATGTGGTAGGTTGTATCTTCCCCTCGTCGCACATTCTGCAACTTGGGTCCCCATTGTATGAGCCTATCTTGTAGGTGCCCTCTTAGGTTATCTGCCTGTTAGCAACCCTACTGTTATGCGAAGTCTGTCCTACTTTGTCTGAGTAGTTCTTCCTTCTTCTTTTGGATGGCCCCTGAACTTTCACGATTGGCTTATCTGAAACTAAAAAAATCGGCGGTGTTTTAATCTGTAAGCTCAAATACACGGAATGGACTATTAGGAAAAGAAAATTTTGAAAATTGGATTTTTGACAGACTTGAACAAAAAATTTCAAATTTCATGTATTTTTAGTCAACTTTTTGTTAAAAAAAAGTATTTTAAATTTTGGGGTAATAATAGGTCATTCCGTGCGTCTATATGTGCTGAGTCGACCCTATAAATTTGAAGTGAATTGGCCAAGCCGTTCTCGAGATATGATGGAGAAACGTTTGAAAAACAAAGTTTTGAGCGTTTGAAGTTTCAAGTACAGTACAACTATAAAAATTCTAACTTACCATTAATCTGCGATACCAAGACTAAAATAAATTTCAAAACGTAAATACCTACACCAATTTTATCCTAAACTTGTTTAAATTTGTCTGTGCTTGTATAAGCATACATTTGTATAAAGGCTCTCGGGTATCAACCCGACAGAACATAATAGGGTCATCCTCTCAGCGCTCCGAACACATGCCTCGTCTAACTGCTGTATCTTTATTATTGCTTCAAATTTTGAAAAATCACTTAACCACCATATTTTAGACATAGGTATCAAGGAAACAATTTAGGCAAAAAAAAACGATTTTTTGAACCTATCAAACCAGAAAACCCCCATAATTAAATCGGACAAGTTTCCTGTTCATCAAATTTGTTCTGAAATATTAATTTTAGTATTCTAAACACGTTAGCAGATAAAAACATAAGGCTTCCTAATTATTTTAAAGCAATGTTTTGAAACAATAAAAATTTAAAGTAATCTTATGTTATCCATAAATCGGTGTATCTCTTAACAGAAACATACATCACTGTTTTTTCTCTCTTTAACTAGAAGAGCTAATATTATTCGGTTTCGTATTTTTTTTTGTCCATCGTGACTTCTTATTATAAAGAAATCTCTTTTTTCCTAAGTATTTTTTATATGCCAACCAAAAAAAAAGACAAGATAGCTTTTTTCATTTTTGCACTAGTACAATATATTATATATGTCAAATAGCTTAAATCGCTAAGAAAGAGAAGCTGTTTCTCAGGAAAAGTATTAAAAAATGTTTCAATTTTTTAAAAATGTAATTTATTAAAACTTAACACTATCTATTACTTATTAAAAACCTAAAGTTATAATAGTATCCTTTGTCTATATTAATTGATTCAATTTTTTTTGTTCAGGTTACGTAAGGCTTTAAGATCACAAGAAGTCTACAACAATTTCCTACGCTGCCTGATACTTTTCAACCAGGAAATAATTTCAAAGAGCGAGCTATTACAAATCGTCACTCCCTTTTTAGGCAAAGTCCCCGAACTACTCAAGTGGTTCAGGGAGTTTATGGGTCAGAATGAGACCGAACCAATTCCATTCAATGTCACAAGATCTGAGCGTCCTCAAGGTGACCACGAACTCGAAATAGACCTGGCAACAGCTAAACGCTTGGGTGCTAGCTACTGTATCATCCCCAAGGCCCAGGAGGGGCAAAGATGTTCTGGAAGGACGCAGCTTTGCAAAGAGGTGCTAAACGATCAGTGGGTTTCCTTCCCTACTTGGTCTGAGGATAGTACTTTTGTTAGTTCCCGCAAAACCCAGTATGAAGAATATATGTATAGATGTGAGGATGAACGGTTCGAATTAGATGTGGTTATCGAAACCAACGCGTCCACAATAAGAGTTTTAGAGGCTGTCAATAAAAAGTTGAGTAGGATGGGACCTGATGAGATTGCCAAGTTTAAACTAGACGATTGCTTGGGCGGGAGTTCTCCCACATTGCATCAGCGAGCTTTAAAAAGAATTTATGGTGACAAAGCTTTAGAGATAATCGACGGTCTAAAGAACAAGCCGGCAGTAGCGGTGCCCATTGTAATAAAACGCCTTAAAGCCAAAGAAGACGAATGGCGAGAAGCTCAAAAAGGTTTCAACAAAATATGGCGTGAACAAAACGAAAAGTATTATCTAAAAAGTCTGGACCATATAGGCATTAACTTTAAACAGACTGACGTAAAGGCCATACGGACTAAAAGTTTATTCAGTGAAATCGAAACTATTTTCGACGAGCGACATGAACAGAACGAAGAAGGATCTGAGCCGGTGGTAGGTCCGCATCTTGTGATACCCTACAGAGATAAAGGTATTTTGGACGATGCTGCCAATCTGTTGATACATCATGTTAAACGGCAAACGGGCATTCAGAAAGGAGAAAAAAGGAAAATTAAACACTTACTGAGACAGTTTTTGCCCGATCTATTTTTTCATACGAGGCAGCCACTTAGTGATGACGAGAGGGAAGATGATGGTAAGTAAAGTTTTAAAAAAATCAGTATTTTCGCATCACAAATATTTTCAGTGGTTTGGTGTCGGAGTAAAAAAATACATTATATACATTTAAATATAGGGTAATTTAGAATTTATTCCTAAAAATTTAAAAGGACACTTAGAATTCTATTAAAATCACGATAATACTTAAGAGGGTATTCTAGTTTAGAGGGCCAAATTTTAGTTGTTTTTTAAAATGCTGTAAATAAAAAAGATTTTGGTTTTTGGCCATCGGGTTATTTATCGGTTGTTTTATTAATGTTTAAAGAGTATAAAAAAAAGGCAAATTTTAATAAAGTACAGGACCGCAAAGTGGAGACTCAAAAAAAGCTGCCCCCTCGATTCCACCTTCCTTGATGATCTGAAATAAAAGAGTAGGGATGTAGTTTTAACTTTAAGAATAAAAATATTTGACAACTCAAAAAAAAAAATTTTTAATTTTACATCCCAAAAAGTGGGGCCATACATCTAAACAATTACCATATTTTTTTAACCAGAAATTAAGTGTGGCTTTAAAATCCAAAATGTTTTTAACGACAAAAACTTTTTGTTCCTTTAATATATATTTTTCGTAATTTCAGATGATAATGAAGAGAAAGAAAGTCCAGGAAGTTCTCCTAAAGGGGAAGATAAAGAATCAAAAGGAAAAACCGACGGTGCGGTACCAGGAACAAGTACTGAACGGGATCAGTCTCCAGAAGTTAAAATGGAAACGGATATCAAGGAAGAAGATATAAAAGTGCCTCTCCATGCTCAAACATCAAATCCTGTAAGTAAAGATTTCTATCGAAAAAAAAGGAGTAGTTTAGAATTTTAGAGCATCGTCTTAATTTTTTTGAGATACTTCATAAAAAAACAAGTCTATTCCTAAATGTTTAACTTTTCCTTCGCGGTGGAAGGGTGTTATACCCACTCACTTTAAACCCTACCTACCTACCTAAAATTTTTCTACTAGATACACTAATAAAATTTTTGGAACCCTTAAAAACTACTACATATACATTACACTAATAAACTTCTCGGAACCCTCAAAAACTTGTTAATATTATAATTTGCAAATTCAAGTAACGTAACCTATATTTATCCAAAAAAATATCTTTCAGGAGGAAGCATACACCCTCTTTATGGCAAATAACAATTGGTACATTTTCTTGAGGCTGCATGCCATCTTGTGCGAACGACTCCTAAGAATCTACGAGCGGGCGGTGAAAATTGCGCAGGAAGAAAAGGAAAACGGCGCTAACCGTAAGGACAGCACGGCCATCGCTCTTAGACTGAAGCCAAAACCTCAAATAGAGTTGGAGGACTATTACCCAGCGTTTTTGGACATGGTCAAGAATCTCCTCGATGGAAATATGGAGGCCAACACTTACGAAGATACGTTAAGGGAGATGTTTGGCATCCATGCGTATATCGCTTTTACGTTGGACAAAGTGGTTTCCTATGCAGTGAGGCAGCTGCAGCATTGTGTGACTGAGCGGTAAGCAATTACTTATTCTAAAATTATTGTTCTATTGGCATGGTGCGCGATGAAAACGTCATCTGACGGCTGCGTAAAATCATGCTTGAAAGCCATGGGAGAGGTGTAAGATTATTTAATTTTTTTTCGTAAATAAATATATATAAACATGGTCAGCACTGTAAATGACTGTTGAATAACATTACAAATGTCAAAATAATTTTTGGTTAAATCTCCTAGGTGGAATTCGGCGGAATTTTAGGAAGGTTTATGCAATTTTGAGGTTATGTCAGTGATGCGTCGTAACTCAAAAACTAGCATTCGCGTCCAGACACCCGGATATTATGATTGGCGCGCTTCTTGACAGTGTTGACGCATTTCTAATAATATAACAAATTTGTCATGACCTAAAAACTAATTTTCAATGTGTAATTATTATTTGTTTTTAACAAGAATGACTTTCCTGAAAAATTAAGCTTTTTATCCATTTGTCCTCTTATATACCCTTATTCGTGGACAGTCTGTATATATAACAACAAATTTTTTTTAATATTTATTTTCGACAGGATAAATCGCCCACAAATTATAATAAAAAGCCCAAAGATGTAATTGTAGATTCCCAGGTTTTTTCTAATATTTTATTAAAATTTTGTTAATAACATCTTTGGATAATTTAGACAAATTCATGGTCATGGTTAGTTCTGGTTAGTTAAAGCGGCTTTTTAAATGAGTTGAAAAAATTTCAAAAGAATACCATTATTAAAGGCATGATAAGTCAAGTAACAAAAACCTATGCCTACATTATATATGAAATGAACATTTTTTTTAAATTTTATTCACCGCATGCTGATTTCAAAAATTAAGTCGGTATTTTTTTATATTAAATGCACTATTTTTAAAAAATGCCTACTTTTCGAATTACGCGCTCCCTGTAAAATAAAGCATGTTTCATGTGTCAACACTGTCAAGAAGCTCGCCAGCCATAATATCCGGGGTTTCTCTAGACGCGAGTAAAACTAGCGGGCTCCGACAAAAATCGGCAATTGGCCCGGTAAGTAAAAAATGACCTGACAAAGTTACAAGTCTAGAGCTTTTCAATATACTTAACACTAATATATACTTTACTTACTTGTAGTGATGAGCAAAACAAGACCAAGACCGGGCTAGTCTTGGTCTTGGTCTTGGAAGCCTGGTCTTGGTCTTGGTCTTGCAAGCCAAAAGAAGGTCTTGGTCTTGGTCTTGCACCACCCGGTCTTGGTCTTGGTCTTGCTGCAAGAGTCTTGCTGGTCTTGCTTTTTTTTGATAGTAATAATTAAAACTAAGCAATCTTGAATAAAATATATATTTTTAATACTTAAATATAAATTAAGATGGGGACTATATTTTTTGCTTTAAAATTTTAAAATATACCAGTTTAAACCTAAAACGTACATTTAAATTATTTGATTAAAAAGCATATTTTTAATGAGTGCGTTTTTTTTATTATAGCGCCAGGGCCGGATTTAATTTTTTTCCGCCCATAGGCTAATACATTTTGGCCGCCCTAATATGTCAATATTTTTTGAATGTAAACTACACTAGTAATTCTTATAAATAATATTAAACAAATTTAACAAAAGTAAAAAATACAGAAAATTAATTAACAATTCTTTAAAACAAACAAATTTGAGGATTTTTTATCTATTCGCTGAATTATAAAAAAAAATATATTAATTTACCATTACATTTTTTAAAATATTAATCGTAAATTTGCCGCCCATAATATTTGCCGCCCTAGGTTTTAGCCTACTCAGCCTTTGCGTAAACCCACCCCTTTATAGCGCTCTATTTTTGGTTAAATTAAGACACAACCTTCTTTTATACATTTGGTGGCATATAGAAACATTTTAGGGTTAAGAATTATATAAATTTTCTTTGAAGAAGTAGATAAAATTAAAGCAAATACAAAACTGTTTACTGTGTGAGCAGAAAAAAAGACTTTTAATTTCAACCAGATGTGAAATATATGTGAAAATAATTCTGATATGTAATCATTGGTTTCTGATTCAAAAAAAAAAAGTTATTTAAAAAACTTTTCAGTTAATATGAACTTTTTACCTTTAAATTGGTTAAGAATTTGTCGTACAAAGTTTGTAGAAATACTTTATAAACAATCTGCAGATACAAGGGGGCCCAATAGTGTGACAAAGCTCGATATCTCCTAAATCGTCCATTATAGTGAAAAACTAAACATACAAAAATTATAGACAAAAAGGGCATAAAATGTAAAATTATTTTCTATCCCAGAATTTTTCTATTAATCCACTGCCACTCAAGAAAACTCCCTTATTTTTAGCTTTTCCCCTGAAATAAAAAATTTATGGCGAAAAATCTATTTAGAAAAAATCGCCACCCTGTATATTATGCTTGTTGTTATATAGGAATAATGTCGACGTAGATGGTTTTTAAATATTATTTTCGATTTTGACTTTTCCGTCTAAACCAGAAGTGATTTTTACAATCCATTTTAAAAAAAGTATTCCTTTATCACATGGCAAATATATTTTTTATTAATCCATTACTTTCACATTATCTTAATTTTAAGAAGCAATCTAATGGTGCTACCTGTATACTATAATGTATTTCTGGATTTTGAAGATTTTTTATCCACCCTGTAAGTTGCATCACTTGATAGCTAATAAAAAAAAAAAAACATTGAAATTATGAAAGTAATATTCAGCTTCCATAACTTTTGTACCCCTAGTTTTTCTCTGTCGTAAACGATATTGGAGATGTCAAGCTTTGTCGGATCATTGAGTCAGCATCTCATTATTTTTGAAACATGTTATTAAATTTATTCCTTATCGTTGTTAAAGAACTATAGAACTAAAAGAACAAAGTGATCGATTTAATTATTATTTTATTTAAGAAACTCTTACTTATTAAATAATCGCCTCTTTTGACAGTTCTTGACACAGTTTTTGTCATGTCTGTATGAAATGCCTTTGTATATTAAATATAACAATTAAATATTACAATATCAAAAAAAGTTGCAGAAGTGCAAGAGTCTTGCAGGTCGGTCTTGGTCTTGCGTAGTCTTGCACACCTCGGTCTTGGTCTTGGTCTTGCTGCAAGACCAAGACCGGTCTCGCTCATCACTACTTACTTGAAGGCTTTATAGACATTGTTTTCTATTTACAATCACAGAAGACTACACAGACACTAAAGTCAGTTCTGCAGACACTCCTTGATTACATAGTTTATTAAAAAGAACCTTTTTCTTTTTAAAACCCTCAAATCATTAAAATAAACTTCAGGAAGAGACAGGATCAAACGGTACACGGCAAGAAACGAGTAAGTTTTTCTTCTTGTTACGTCAATTGAAAAGTTGTTCGGTTAAGCCCGAAACCCGAAAGTCGTTCGGCTAAGCGGGAAATTTGAATTCAACACCTTTTGTCTGCGTGCCAGCAATCCTTCATGATTCTTCTAATTTCCAACTAGCAGTTGGAAATTTATAAAATTTGCAGTTACTATTTCTGGCAGTATTTGTGCATTCAACTACACAACAACTATTATGCACCATTTTAAATATTTTTATCTAATTGTTTACCTTTAAATCAAGCATGATTTAATGAAACAGCGAGCGCTGCAATCGATTCAGCTCTCCCCACCATACACTCTGCTCCCTGCCAATATGACCCTGTACTTAATACTAGGCTTTATAATGAAATTAAAATAATAACACCATATAATTTAAATTTTTTGGGATACAATCTATATATGTTTTTTTGTTTACAGAACTGCATTGGGATGTACAGAATTGTACTTAAAAGAACAAAGCGCGGAGCAGCTGGCGGTCTATGCGCGAACGCCCATAAGAATGTTCACCTAGAGCAAGCTTATCAGAGAGCAGCGGAAAAAGTAGTACAGGAAGAAAACTGTTTTAAAATCTACGTGTACAAGTGCGACTGCAAATTAACCATAGAATTGCTGGATACTGAACCTGAGGATTCAAAAAAAGTGGAAGAAACTAATGTAAGTCGTTCTAAAAGATATTTTATAAACTTACTTTCTGCAAATCGTCTTTGTATCGCTAGAGATAACTGGAACCATCTGTTCCACATTTCGCAGTCGTTAATTTAACATAGTTTATTAAGGTTATGATTCACATGTGGTATTTTTATATTACACTCATTTCTGTTATGCAAAACCGACATCGTTTGGTCACCAGACGTTTAGCTCCTTACAGTGTTGCCTTCTTTTTCCTGTAAACGTTTTTTGTTCCATATTTGTCGACCGTTTGTATCTCAACTGAACTCTGGCAACAATGAGAATGTGCATCCAATTGATAAAGACGTGTTTCTGATCAAGGCGGCGCGGCAGCCGACTTAGCACAAACCGCCCCGTGTGTCTTTAGCCTAATTGCCTCATTTGACATTGCACCTAAGTGCGGCAACCGAACGTTTAAAACTTAAAGCTGGATTTATAGTTTGACATTGCTGATTCCGTTCTATTTATCAGTTTATACTCTCTGTTAGCATTTTCTTTTGCAGTTCTGGAAACGTCTGAGTTGGTTAACTTTTTTCATTCAAAATTTAATCACATCTTGGGGTGTTATCACATGGTTAAGAGCTATTTTTAATATTGATTTTTTTTGTAAGTCTACTTTTTATTGACTATTATATTTTATGTTTTTATTTTTCTTGTTCATATTTACACATGATTTTTTAATTATAAAGAACCTGCGTAAGAACTGGTGGCGCCTCTCGTTAGTTTTGTAAGTTCGTACGCAAGGACGAGCTGTTTATAAATATGCATTTTAATACTGACTAACGAATCATAAAATTTTTTATTAATATTTTTTTGTAATCTTTACAAATTTAATAAATAAATATATTACAATAACTTATTGAAACAATAAGCATTAAAAAGAAGGTTATATAATTAAGTGATTGAGTGTAAAAAAAGTTAAACACAAGCCCAGATCTGGTAACACCGTTGTTGTGTTGTGTCATAATACAGTAAAACTGAGTCAAATATAAAATTTTATTCGTTTTCATCAAAACCTCATTTAATAGAATGTCAATAAAAGTTGTATAGTAGTATAGTAAGTGTATATGCGTTGACAATAAATATACAGTGTGTACATAATGTATGGAACAAATTATTTGTTTAAGCAAAAGAAATTGATAATTTTCTCGAACAGTTAAATAATAACTTTAAATTGCGCATTTTTTGACATAAAATATAAATATACAGGGTGACTCATGTAGTAGATATGACATTATTGATGAATGCAGATTTATCTCCAAGATGACCCGATTTTAAAATAAACTACTTATTGTTTTAGGTGGCAATTTTGTAGTTATAGGGTGTTTAAGCTTTGTGTACATAATAATTTCTATCCTTTGCGAAGTAGGTAAATGCATAAGTAATTTAATAATATTACTTAGGTACTTGATAAAAAATAATATTTTGTCAGCATAAGCATTACCATAGTTACAAGACAGATATTAAAAGCGTTTTCAAGTATTGCTGGTACCCACACACACAAAATTAAGAAAAAAAAGCAGAAAAAATATTAAGACCCTGTACCTACAAAACTGTGAGTTGGTCATAAAAAAATATCTATTTTTAAAATCAGCTCTTCTTGGAGGTTATAAATTTGCAATAAAATATGCGGGTTTCAATTTAAAAAAATCGTCGATGACATCATATTATTATTTACTACACGAGGCACCCTGTATATTTTTATTTTATGTATAAAAATCACAATACTAAATTATTACTTACGGGTTCTAGGAAAGTTTTAATATTTTTTTTTGCTTTAGCAAATAATGTATGTTCTATACATTATGTATACAATTTTTTACTGCCCTGTAACCACGAAACTGCCATCTAAAACCATAAGTATTTTATGTTTTTAAAAATAGCTCTTCTTGGAAATTATAAATCTGCAATAAAATATTGGAAAATTCATTTAAAAAATCGTCGATGACGTCATATCTACTACATGAGTCACCTTGTTTACTTATATTTTATGTCAAAATATGCGCAGTTTAAAACTATTTTTTACATGTTCAAGGAAGTTTTTTAAGTTTTTTCGCTTAAGCAAAAAAGTGTATTTATTGAAATAAACATACCATACATTATACATTACGTACACACTGTATGTTCCATACATTAAAAACTTACTGTATATTTATGATATTAATTTTACTATTTTTTTAGCCCATATGGTACCCGCAAATCCATTATTTTTTGAAACTCACTTTATAATTACAATGTTTGACATTTTTTCTTTTAATGACTAATTTATAATTACTGTAGCAATCAGTATAAAATTAAATTCCTCTCACATACTAAATGCTAAATTTTGCCACCATGAGCGCTAGTGCATAATCAGCAAAGTCACGCAGATTCTCTATAATAATATACCAGTATTTACCTTAACCTTCAAATTATTTAAATTAATTGAGACGCACGCACCGCAAGTCCGCTGAACGGCAAACTTTAAATATCATATATTAAAAAAACAATTCTAAAAGAAGTATTTAAAATAGTTTCTTGTTTAACAGAAATGGAACAGCTACAAAGAATGTTACGCCGACATTACCCGTTCGGAAAGCACAAAACCAAGGTCGCCAGTCTACCTCAGTCGAAATCTGAGGTTGTACAGACAAAGAATATCAAATAGTAAAAAAACGAGGAATATATGTCCGCCCCCTGAAGAAGAAAATAGCCAAAATAAAAGGTTACAAGATCAGAGGGAGGCAAATAAAGGCGCTGCGAGACTCGAAAACGAAAATATCGACCTTTTCGAGGCTCTGGAGAGAAAGTTGACGGAGAGGGTACCTGAGAGAAATCACACCGATCATCCAGGCTACGAAGTTAATGACGAACAACAGTGTAAATTTAATTTGCACGATTCAAAAATTACCTTTACCTTAACGAAGGATTGTTATCTGTACAAAAATAGTGCCTTTTTCAGAGCTAGACAGGTAAGTAAGTGTGAACTAATAAACTTGATATACATATAGTGTTTGTTCTTAGTTTTTCAGAAGATTATTTTCCAATAAAAAGATAAAACCAAAGACATATAAAAATACAGACGTTTTTATTTACATTAAAATGTTTAAGAAAAATATTGGCCAACATTGGATTGACACTGCCAACAGTGCAATTCTTGGTTCGAAAATATGCTATATTTATTATAAATATCAAAATATCGGATATTTATGATATACAGGGTGATTGGTAAGTAGAGACGAAAAATGAAAACTCGAATTAATTTTTTAATTCTGAATCGAAAACCAAGAATACTTTTTTTGCAAATTTTTCTTCATTTTCAAGATATTTTACTATAAAGTTCTGGCAAAAAAAAAAATTAAATCACATTGTGGGTGTCGCTAATCTTAGTTGGCGCTTTCAAACTATTACGTCATATGAAATCAAGTTTGACCGTTGTCAAAAGTTGGACACTTTGGTGCACATGCTTGATAATTATTATGTTGTACCAATACACATAAACAATATCACCGTATTCTTCGTTAGTAAATTCCATTTTCTTGAGATTTTTTCAATAACAGATTGACAAGTGTCTAACTTTTGGTTAGACTTGATTTCATATGACGTAATAGTTTGAAAGCGCCAAATAAGATTAGCGACACCCACAATGTGATTAAAAATTTTTTTGGCATAGCTTTATAGTGAAATATCATGGAAAAGAAGGAAAATTTGCAAAAAAAAATCTTGTTTTTCAATTTAGAAATAAAAAAATTAATTCGGGCGTTTATTTTTCGCCTCTACTCACCAATCACCCTGTATATCCGATATATATCAAATGTCTGATATATCCATTTTGTTAATAAACAGTTATATTCTATAAATACAAAAGTTATTTAATGCTTCTTAAATACTCAGTAAGGAAGTAAAATCGTTTCTGTACTTTGTCAATTACTTTCTTTGTAAAAAATAATGGAATAAACACAAAAAACTTACACTTTCCTAACGAACTTTTTCTGACACGACTGACGCCATTAATACCGACAGAAGTGTTGCCATTTATGGATTAGAACTTCTATTAGGGAGTATGTTTTAACTCTACTCCAACGTAAACCACAATTGAGAAGTAGAAATACAGAAACAAACGCCAAAAATTACTTAATAATATAAAATTTTTAAACCATTTTTGTATTCATATATATCATAAAAAATCATTTGATATATATCCTCGAACCCTGGTACAATAATAATTAGTATATGACCTTTTGAAACAGACTTATTCAAAGCGCGGTTTGAGCGGCAGGTATTATACTAATGTTGCCAGCTATAGTCTATCCAAAAGGACTATATCGACGGCAAACTAATTAATTTTGGTCGCTTTAACAATATGAAATTTTAACTATAAAGGTATTTTTTAAATAAAAAAACTGTTAACGTGTGTACCTAAACAATAGGACATATCCCACGATTTAAAATAGGAACAGTAATTTTTTAACTATTATAAATAATCTTGTTTATACACATAGTTCGTATTGTAAATTTTTTGATATTAAATTCGTAGAGGTGCATTGCACAGTGAATCGAGACGTAAAGAATATTAGTTGAAATAAATAATTGATAATTGTATTGGGCCAAACACTTTCTTTTTATATTTAAATTCCAAAGTTCTAGTAGGTATCTAGTTCTCTAAAATAACGATTATATTTTAATACACTTCTTCCAAAAAAAAAAATAGTAAATTCGTATGTTGAAATATTTTTTAAAGCTTTGATTTTTATAGGTTTCTATTGTTTGCCCTTTTTAAAGATAAATTCTTATTTTTAAATACTAACATTTCAATTTCTGATTTTTTCAACATGAAAAAGAATCATGGGGATTCGTTTGTCAACATGTCACCTAACGGCATTTTGCGGGGTTGGAACAAATCTAATGCTTTCTATATATATTGGACCTCTCGCGTTCCCTTGGCGTAAGTTGTGACACGTGCACCATAACCTTTTTTGCGGATACGTTATTGTTTTAAAACTGCAAATAGTTGGTGAAAATGGAAATGATTTTAATCTGTCTGTAGGCTGTTGGATGTAATACTAGCTGATCGTTTTATAAGCAAACAATGTAAACAAAATTTCCCGCCGGCAAAGGAAAAAGTGTTATCATAGCAATATAGATACAAACAAACAACAAAACAAGCTTCAACAACTTAATATTTATTAAACTAAAAAAAAACTAAAACTAAAATTTATTTTTTAGTTGAATATTGAACTGCTTATCAATACGAAATTAAAACGCAATCTATCCGATTGCGTTTTAATTCCGCAATGTGTTAAAAACGTTACTATTATTGACAGTATCCACTGACTGCTTTATGTTACATTACTATAGCAACTATTCACCGACTCCGGTCTAGGCCGCCTTGCGAACCCACTTATCTTTAATAATTATTACTATTAAAAAGATATTTTTTGCATTAATTTGTGGCCGTTTGAAGAAAACACAGCATATTTTATTTGGAGGAAAGGTTACTTTTCATGGATTGCTTTTTGTTACCAGCATCACTCCGTTCGGGTGTTAACCACGAGCGCGCCATAAAAAGTATCACTTTTCCTCCATATAAAATAATATACTACTGTGAAATCAATGTCTAAAATCTATTTTCTTTTCTTTACAGTCTCATCCGAAAGTGACCAAACACAAAGCCACGAAGTTCCGGAGCTGGCTGAAAAAGTGGGCGAGTTCGAACGTGAGTGAAACACAAGCGAAACAGTGCACGGACTGGCTCATGGGTAGGGGTGAGGGCGTAGTGCCGAATAGGACGCGCGTGCTAGCCGATAACGATCTCCAACGGACTCCCTACGTTCCGTACAACAGGTATCGCGTAGACAGACTAAGTGAGGGTTCCACGTAGGGAGAGAGGGAGTGAAATGTGTGTTGATTAATAGATAGCGGTGAGGCTTAAAGGGTTGGAGTTGTAGATAGGTACACTTATTTTTAGTGCTGAGTCAGTAGTTTATTTTCCAATCAAAAAGAATACTAGATAAACAGTCTAAATGAAATTTACTTTTTTATCACTTGATGTGAGATATAATAGATCAATTTGGATGTCACATAGCCTGTAAGTGGCTTTAACCACTCTTATTAACATATCAGGAACTATAATCGTCTCTCTTTGTATGTCACTAAAACTGGTGTATCAGTTTCTGTAATTCATGCAGGGTAATCTCTAATAATGGAAGCCTAAAGGTGTTTTTATGTTCACGCACACTTTTTGGTTTTTAAAAATTGCTGCAATTTTGTTTCATGCAAAAAGAACACGGCGGGCGTCCTTTTTCTTGCAGCTGCCCGGCAGTTTTGCTGAGTAAAATATTTTGACAGTATACAATTAATTTGACATGGAAGAGCGTCGAACGTTGGATAAAATATACTCATAAATAACAAGCGAAAAATGCATTTGTGCATTAATTTCATACTTAAAAATTTTAAACGTAATATAATAAGTTTTTTACAAATTTCAGTCAGTTCGACCGCGGTAGTAATTGTTTTTAAATGACAGGTCTTGGCGATAACTTTGACATAAATCATATGAATAAAGACGTCATTTTGTTTTGACGTACTGCGCTTGTCCATTTTAAATTCATATTGCCATCTAGAAGTGCAGAGAGTGTACAAGAAAGGATTTTTTATTATTTTGTACACAATAGCGATGTAACGAATATTTCCATACGCGGATATTCGCATATTTTTGCATATTCGCATTCGCAAAATTTCTGCGAATGTTTTGCGAATATGAATATCAGGAAAAAAAACAATTTGAAGATAACAATAGGTTAATAAAATTAAAATCCATTCATTTTTTTTATACAAGAAAAAGTAACTTAACCTCGTAATCACATTATTAGTCTCGTAATCACTTTATCATTTGGTATTATTTATTTATTTACTTTACTTCGGGCAATGAAGCTTAACAATTAAATTTTTATTAGAACTTATAAGACAAAAAATTTATAATGCAATGTAAACAAACAAAAACAAATTTTTACATGAAATTTGAACAAAAGTAAACATTCGCATTCGCGAATGTCGGTAGCAGATATTCGCATTCGCGAATGTTCAAAAAATGACATTCGTTACATCACTACTAACCATGACCGACCAGAACTGAGGGCTTTTTAATTCGTCTAAATTATTCCTACGTTTGATTAAGCCATGGCAGAATTGCGGCCTTAATGGAAAAGTTTACTATTCCTACCGTTAGTGATCACGTCTGAAATATAATTGGGGAAAATAAAAAGCCGGTTTAACTAACCACAACTAATCATGATCGATCAGGACTGAGGGCTTTTGAATTTGTCTAAATTACCCCTACGTAGAGGTTAATAAAATTTTAATAATTTTTAATATGGTGTTTATTTGGGTCGTCACAGTGGTTGGTGTACAAAACGAGAATCATAAAATTGATTTAGGGTTTGTTCCAACAAGAAATCCGGTATCGTTTCGAAATCGTTTTTGAACTGTTTTTTGGTGCGCTTAGACACATGCATATAACCCTACTTTCTACACAAGAAAAAATAAACATTATTTGATCAAATGGTTTTAATTATACACATAAATTAAAAATTAAGTTAAGTTAAAAAGATAAACAACTTTTAACTTTCTTAACTTATTTTAATTTTTTAACCTTATCATAAAATGAAATAAACGTTTCCTTTTTAAAATAATTAAACTCCCACACATTAACATCATAAAAATTATATATTTTTTGGACAAATATTTATTTAAAAAGTTAACAAATTACCGGACAGCTGCCAGAGAGTGCACCAATAAAATAGAAATCACGAAAACCCTATTAACAGTGATTTGCCCTACGTATGCTAAATTTTATTGTTATTTTTAAACTGATTTGCATGTTTTCACACAAATTATAATAACTTAATTTTTGTTAACTTAAATTAACTTAACTTTTCTGCATAATCCTACCTTAACAGTAAACATATGAAGATGAAATATGACACAATAAACATGAAACAGCTGTTAAAAATCAAAAATCCAGTGCCAAGATGTTCAATGCGCAAGTCAACCCAAACAGTTTTCAATTTAGGCCATGTATCAGAATTACCGTTCTGAAACCGTAACTAAACGATCCCAAGTTTTGTTGGTACACAAACAGGATCGTCCGATAACCATCACGTCTCTGTTGGAACGCACTTTAATCACTGCGCATGAGCGTGATCGTTGGGTGACGGTTTTTCGACGTGCTGGAACAAACCTTTAATAATTCATTGCACAAAACGAGAATATTTTAGTTAAATTTTTGAAGTGTACAAAACTAGAAAACACCACAAGCAAGGCTTAAAGTAAAAACCAAATTAAAAGTTTTTTCTTGTGTATTTTCTGAAATTATTCTTTTAAAAAATACCACCGGCTTACCATTTTTTTCTTAGAAACACCTGCCTCTATGGTTGAGTTAAACATTATCTAAAATTTGTGATATTACATACATATTTGTGGCTTTTCTTATGTGTAAAAAAATAGACATTATTTAAAGTCATCTAAAAAAATAAAAATATTTTAAATTAATATTTTTTGATGCCGAATTCATAAAATGACTAAAACTGACTCTATTTTGACGTCAGCAAAATTTGTTGGTGTATATTTCAGATTCTGTATTATTTTAAAGGTTCACAAATTTATATTACTCAGCACTGACAACATATCTACAATCCAACCACTTTCGCCACTACAGTTGTACATAATTTTACTTCGAAAGTGCTAAAAACATTTGCAGTTCCTTCAAAAGATTTAGTGTTTTCCAGTGTTATGTCGGGGGTAACGATCTCTCTCTGTGACTGCGAGATAGGGAGTCAAAAGTTTTTAAATGTTTCATATCAATTCATATACCTTATAATTTGAAGTATCAATAAGTAAGATTGAATCATGTTATTTATAGTCCACAGTGCAGAATACATGCTATCAAGTAATTAATATGTACTTGAAACTTTGTGGGTAGCTTCCTTATGGCAAGTTTGACAAAGCTTCTCTTTTGAACCTGCAACTTTAACAACATGTCTATGTATTCTGTACTCCAAATTATTATTTGTATGATTTAAGGTTTAAAATAATCACTAGATTATGGTATCTTTCTTTCTTATTGGTAACTTTACACTTTACTTTTCGTAATTTTCAGAGTATGTATTTTGTTTTAAGTTAATTGAACCGGTTTATTTTTTTTTATTTTGCATTTTTTATTATTTTAATTTATTTTCTACTTTATACTTATTGTATTTCTAAATGTCTTTCAAATGAAAACCTAAATCTGGGAGAGATTTGCCAAAATGAATTAGGATTTATAAGCTGATCCTTGTGTTTTCCGGATTCGTCATTTAAGACTGAAAATACAGTATTTTTAAATTATTGCCTTCATCTTTAATATTCATTAATTTAGTTTATTTTAAAACATCATATAATATAGCAAAAACAAGTTTTACAGAAAACTTAACGCCCTTTTAGGTTGTTTATTTAACAAATTCTCTTATACTTTTCTAGTCTATTTAAAATTTTATTTTAAAGAAAAAAATAAAAATTGATCTGACAAGTACTTTAAAAGCTTAAAAAAAATAGCGTTAAGTATTTGTAAATAACTAGTCTTTAAAACACTTGCTCTATTCCGAGAACTCAGACTATGCCGTCGTGTTCGGAAAATCGCGCGTTTTAAAGACTTTAATATCCACTTATACTTTAATATACTATTGTGTTAACTCAAAATTGTTAAACTATTAGGTATGCTCTCGGTCCAATGTAAATAATCTTAAACATATGTCATATGTCTTTTGTGATTCACCGTTTCACATTCGCACAGGATATGGTAGGCTGTTTCTTCCCCTCGTCGCCCATTCTGCAACTTGGATCCCCATTGTATGAGCCTATCTGGTGTAGGTGTCCTCTTAGGTTATCGTGCCCTGTTAGCAACCCCACTGTTATGCGAAGTCTTTTCCTACTTTGTCTGAGTAGTTCTTCCTTCGTTCTTTTGGATGGGCCCTTTATAAAGCCTTTTCCATGTGTTATTCTACTGAAGCTTACTGGCGTCAATTTGATATAATTTCTAAAGCAATATAAACTAATTCATCGCCACAAAAACCCAGCCACAAGCTGGCTCCAATTTTAAAGTTTCTTGGCCAACCGCTTATTTTATTTTCATGTTCTTTTTTTTCCATTGTAGATTAATTCCTTAGTAACGATATTGTGTCAGGCATTTTTATTCAGGATTTAATCATAGATATTTGGGGTGCATTAGTAGGACGAAGTTTTTTCCCGGCATACATTTTAAAGCAGTGTATCTCCAATAAAGACAGAGAAAATGCCACGATGAAAAGAAACAAAATGTTCAAAAAGAGAAGACTATAGTGTGATTCTAGTGGACAACAGCTCCTGCTGCTCCCCAGAGTGTTCAATTTTTGGGAAAGAAACTTGCCTCATTTTTGCACCCTGTATATACTTTAAGTAAATTCTGGATACAAATTTCTGGCATAGCGTGGTTACTAAGAAATAAGCTTACCATTTAAAAAAATATTAAAATCAAATAAGCAGTTCGGAAGGAAGACAAAAATTGTGGCCAGTTTGTATGTGCCGATTTTTTGTGAAGGTGAGTATTTTTGTAAAAAATGTATTAAATTTTGATAAAAAAAGGAATCTAGTAACATTATTCACTTATTAAATATAATTTTCACAAATTTTTTTGCGGTTATTCCCTCTTCTGTGGTAATGCTTATTGTTTTTTGGTACGACATTGCTTAAATTATTTTACATAAACTAAAAAAATTAAGTTAAAAATCGCAAAGATCTTTTTTTATTTTAAGCTCTTACATATTTAAGGTTTTCATATGAAAGATATTTGTAAAATATATTTGCTGTCAACAGTGGTGCGGGTTTAATAGGTGCCTAAAGTAATCAAATTATAAATGTAACTGTGAGAAAACTAAGCAATGCTAATTCGTTGTTAATACAATCAGATTTTGATGTTGTACACACTCGGATACTGATTTAAATAACTCTGACTACCTACCTAAAGTAAATTCTTTAGCGCACACACATTTCATTGGTTTCGGCTGAATGTATTTATTTAAGGCCCTCGAGTGATACTTTTTGTTAATCTAAACTTAAGAACAAAGACATTGTTTTGTACATATATATTTTATATAAGTTAGGTTATTGCGTAGTTTTAAGTGTTGTCTTGATTCCAGCCTAAAACGAGCGTGTGTTAAGTGTTTTGGGCTGGAACATAGTCCTTTTTTACCTTATTGTTTGTTTTAGTAAACATGCTGTATGTTTTTTAACTTATTATTTAGTACAAATGCGATTTGTTTTGTATTGCTTTAACTTTCTCATCATCCTAAATTATTTTGTTCATTGTTATTATTTAGATTTTACATTTTATTATTCCACGTTGCTGTTGACATATCCTCCTTGGTGAAATTTTTGGTATCATTTTATTGTAAGTATAACATTTGTAGTTTTAGGATTTCATAGAATATCGACTGCTTTTCTGAGTAAAAGTGTAAATATTTTAAACTATTTATTTTTTTAAGGGATAGTTTTCGTCAAAATGAACGCATTTTATGGGATTTTAAAAAAATAAAATTAATTAATATTTTATTTTTTGGTAATATTATTTTTTTAAAAAAGTATTTGATTAATCTGTTTTTAATAATATAATTAAAGTTTTACTTTACGCACGATCTTTATAAGGAGAACATGTTTAGATTAAGCCTTGTCTGTAAAAAACAAGAGTTGTTGAATTTACAAAGTGGCAGGCATGTTTTTGCTGCAAACCCTTTAGAAAGATGAATATAACAAGAATAGATATATGCTATCTCTCAAAAAGGTCCCGAACATTTGTTAAATAGACAAATTGTAAAAAAAATCGAAAAAAATTGTAGAGAGAAAAAAGTTTTAATCTTAACTTCCTATGTGATAGAATTGGTTAGAAATAGTAAAATTTAGGTTATGGCATCTATTTTTTTGTATCTTCGATTTCTCTAAGGACTTCTATATTCGATCAAAAAAAACCAATAGCAATAAATAAAAAATATTTTTTATTTATTGCTATTTTGTATCAAGCATAATGCATTTTGCAAAATTGCCAACCTATCCTGTCCGGTACGAAATTTAATTATGGAACTTTTCTCTATGGCTAAAGATGGTTTTATACTTGTCTGACGTGCCCTGTAGTGACATGATGGCTAGTTTTCACATTTCTATGTCCTGTTCTGACGATATTTTGGATCAATACAGCCGCAGCTGTAGGACAGGTGATACATATTCAATGTTCTGATTACTCTGACGCGTCACAACACGGCACTGGCGCTTACTCGTGACAGCGCCTTCACTGCCGCAAAGCGGGATCGTTTCTGATGCGACACAACACATTGCGAATTACTAATATAAACGTTACCATACTAAATGTGTGAAACCAATATGGTTCTGAAACGTCACGACATGACACTTTAGATAAATCATAACAAATTCCCTCTCACCACACTTAAGACACCCACGGTACGTTAGTACTTAAGGCCACAGCCTTCGTGGACTGTCCAAAAATTAAAATATTAATCCATATTTACTGGTTGACCTCCGACCAGTGAAGTCACGCTATAAAAAGCTACATATAAGCTTTTTTCGAGAAGGGCAGTTGGCGGAGCCGTAACAACCGATTTTAACCCCGTGGGGATCAAGGAGATACTTACGCCATTTAATGGTGTTTTTCCGTTTTTGTGTTGTGCACGAGGTGTTTTCCAATGGCGGGAAACCGTGCGCAATACCAGTAGCAGTCCTTGGTTCGACCGTCATTAATTTGTACCTTGCATTGATTTAAAATTAATTTTAAAATTTTTGAAATTTCTGGAAAAGGGAGTACTGGCAAATTAGACCTTTGGGGACCAGAAAAGAAAAATATAAATCTAACTTAATACTTTAGCTTTTGTTTAACCTCCGATCGAGGAGATACTCACGCCAAACGATGGAGTCCTTCTACTGGGGCTAAGCACTGTGAACGAAGATTCCTATGCCTGCCCCTTTCGGCGAGACCCACGCACGAGAGATTTTCTTAATGGCGGAAGATGGTTGCGCGCTCAGCAGGAAGTGACACTACTGAGAGAAAGTGATTATTCGTAATACCAGTAGCAGTTCTTGGTCGGATTGCCATTGTTTGTGCTTTTCATAACCATTGACATTGGGTAGACAACTGGGTAGTGCTAAATAACAAATTAAAGATTAACGATTACCTTAATACTTACAAAGTTATCAGAGATTAAAGTAGAAAGATTTTTTTTTACTTTTTGTATATTTAACAAAAGTACCGGATCTTTCTGAAAGGAGAAGGTTCTTCCTATATACATTCTTCCAAAACGTTTTCAGCCAAAATATGCCTGTCACCTTGTACATCCGACTAAAAATATATAAGGCTTGGTCTTGTTAAGTAACTCAATTTAAACAAAAATGCAAATGTCTTGTATATTACTTTTTTTATTATGAGCTCAGTTAATAAAAAAAATCACATATGATGCGTTCTGTTTGATGGAACTGTATATTGTTCGATGGACATTTTCATTTAATTTATATGGAACGTGCTTCCCTAGTTGTATATTTCAAAACACCACCGGCAATTCAAAATTAAATAAAGTTTATAACTATAGTATATTTTTCTATTAGAGTTTGTAAAGGTATGTCATCATATAGTGCAACTTGTAAATAATATAAAAGTGAGAAAATAACCAAATGATAATATTTTCCTTGTAGTATAAAACATTCCATTTTATACAAACTCATCAAAGTCTCTGAAATGAAGAGAATATTTTGGTTATTTTCGCATCATGGCCCACTTCTGAATTTGTAAAAATAATTTTGTATAGAGAGTGGGAGCAATATGTACACAAATTTTAAATATTGTACACAGTACATGCCATTTATATATAAAAAGAAAAATATTTACAAATACTTTGGAGTTTTATTTAATACACAACATATATCCTTCCACTGTGGATTTTGAAATAACTTTAAATGTACAGGATCATCCAACAAGGATAGTGCTGGTCCAGATTTGTAACTTTCCCTATACAGAGTATAAAACAGAGGTTCCCAAACTTATTTTGTCTAACGCCCACTTTAAAAATCAGTTATTTGTAGGCCCCCCATTTTTTGCCTTAAAAATCTCAATAACATATTAGTCTTGCCTGGAATTTAATTAAACCTATATTCTAAACGACACTTTTCTTACCAGAGAGAGCACTATTAATGCAACTTTACAATATTAAGAGTATCTTTTATTCAAAATTATCAACATTGAGCAATTATAATTCAACTTTACAATATTAAGAGTATCGGGGTAGCGGGCGGAGTGGCGGGCAGGCGAGCGAGTGCCATGCGTGCATGCAGCGGAACGTCAAGTTTAGAGGTGAAAAGTTCGAATTTTTTTACTGAATCAATTCATTTGATTCATTCACTTGAAAAGATTCGTTCGCAAGCGATTCACTTTATTATGATGCCGGTCGGACTCGGTCGGTTTTGAATTCCACAAAAAATGTGATAGTTATCTTAAATAATTAAATTATTTACATTTATTTCATTTTGGTATAATATTTATTTTAAAAAATATATTTGGAAAAAAACTTTCAAAAACTATAATCAATAAAACCTACAAATGTACCTCCAAATTAAGTCTTTGTTCAAAAGAATAGCTAAAACTGACTCGAACCGACAATACGCATAAATTGTTTGCCTAATACACCTCTGGTAATGTGAACAAAATCGAAATGTAACAGACCGCTCGCCACTTGTCAGGTCGTAGCACAAAAACGAGCGATTTGCCGTCATAAAAGTCCGAATTACTGAATCTTCGAGTTCGAGTCCGATTCTGACTTAGTGACCTGAAACGAATCAAAACTAGGTTCGTTATTCATCGCAGAGCGATCGAGCAAGTGGGTTAAAAACGATTCGAATCGGGGAATTAATTTATTTGAATCAGTGCACTGATTCGTTCTTTTTAAACGAATCGTTCGCGAACGACACACCTCTAGTCACGTCAGTCGCCAGACGGTCGCGAGCCGCGGCTGTGTATTTGGGCACCTGCACTCCGCAAACACGGACCGACGAACGTTTACAGACTAAAATACAGAATTGCACAAATAACTCGTACAATATTTGTTCGCGCCAAACGTGAATTATAATTAAACCTTCGAAGTTTAATTTTACACTTTGAGAAATACTGGTATAAAAAGTATGATGCTCACAATTTTAATGGGCGATAGTGGAGCTCAAAACAAGTAAAAAAAAGCCAAAAACATATATGTCAAAAGTTTATTGTTTTCGAAATATGTCTTTTCAAAGTTTATAAAATTTCCAACACCGTGCCGGATTCATCGCAGCGAGTACCTTTTTTTGTGAGGTTACTTTTTTTAATGAGATGTTTATTTACAGACAAATAATAAAAATTACTTCTAGCAATTTATTTTGATATTTAATTTGAAATTAAATTTAAGTAAAAAACAATAAATTATTGCTTGGTTATTATTTGTAATTAAAAAATAGTTGTACTTACCAAAAGAATATCTAAATATCCATTTTAAGAACAAAAATTATTATGTTTTAAAACAGCACTTTTTTATTTTGCTTGAAGAATAAGATTTATCGGTTGCACACATTTTTAACGGGCACTACAGTTGTGAATATATAACATATTCGCATTTTTCCCGATTTAAAAACAAACAAAAATATCGCGATCGGTGAACTCGTACATCTGACTACTCCACGAACAACGCTTCTAGGTAGCTCTGTTGCCAATTGTTTTTTCAGTTTTTAACTGGAGGAAAATTATTATTATTTTTTATTTGTAGATTGAAACAGTTAAAACTTAGTTTATTTTACTACCAAATGAATGTACTGATAAGCGATTAGGACGAAAGTTACCAATTGTTAAGGTTTTTCAGAAACAATTTCTTCCAAAGTTCATAACTTTAACATCGTTTAGACAAAAATCTGTCAAGTATTGACTCATATGTCATATAGACTTTTTGATTTGTTTTGAGCTCCACTATCGCCCATTAAAATCGTGAGCATCATACTTTTTACACCCTGTATTTAAAAAAATTCAAATAGCCATCTTGTTTATTTTTTCCATAGAATCTTGAGGAGCATTAATTTTTTTAACATTTAAGTCGGTTTTTAATACATTGATACCTTACTTCTCATAACTTATTTTAATACATTGATACCTTACATCGCAAAAATAATGAAAATGGGCCCCTTGCATAATAGTTGTTTTTGTACCAAGGGCGTGAAATAATACTTTTACGCCCGCTGCTGATGGCGTAAAAGAGCTTTATGCCAGAGGAGCAAAAAAATACATTTTGTGGGCATAGCCGAATTGCGGTCCAAATAGGCAGGTATA
Organism: Listronotus oregonensis; assembly: GCA_019359885.1. Lineage (NCBI taxonomy): Eukaryota > Metazoa > Arthropoda > Insecta > Coleoptera > Curculionidae > Listronotus > Listronotus oregonensis. The sequence continues at coordinate 89,630 of JAHBCN010000168.1, forward strand.
CTTTTTTCCAGTTTATGTATGGCAGAATTGCGATCCAAAAATTTTTGGAATAAATTTGATTAGGACATGGCAAAATTGCGGTCTAAACGGAAGAAGTTTACTGATCCTACTTTTAGTGATTTATCACATCTGAAATATAATTGGGGAAAATTAAATACCGCTTTAACTAACCAGAGCTGACCATGACCGACCAGAACTGAGGGCCTTTAAATTTGTCCAAATTATTCCTATGTAGAAGTTATTAAAAAACATTAATATTTTCAATATGGTATTTATTACGGTCCGCAATAATTTCATCCTATTTGGGTCAAACCAGGTAATCATTTATTAGCTAGAAATTTTATTACAGGCTAACCCTTATTTTGGGAGCAAAATTAGGCTATTATTTTTGGCTTCTTGATGGTTTCGTCCGCAATCGTCCTAGGCCAATTTTTGTATGATTGAAATTAATGAGTAAGTATTTTGTAGTTATTTTTTCTTTATTTTTGTTAACACAGGTATATCGGATTTTTTTGCTGATGTTACTGTCAAGCTTAAGTCAAATTGAATAAGCAACTTTAAATTACCAAAGAAATAATTACATGTGGAGTTAACAAAGTTGTCAAAAAGTGGTTTTCAAATTTAAATTATGATTAGCCGAAATAATCCAGAAATGGAGAGAGTCTGCCTACAGTTGTTGCCAGAAAAGTCAATTTATAAAAAGGCATACGGCGATTTCATGAGATGGCTAACGCTGGAAGCGATTTATTTACTGTGAGTCCATGCAGGTTGGCGCTCCTCGACTGTGGCCGAAGGTTATATTGAAGATTCCGTGCAAAATAAAATTCAAATAGCCAAAAATATATATTATTTCCAGCACGACAGACGCTTCTGACAATTCCGATGTTATCGCCAGAGGGATTGGTATTATACATCAAAAAGAATAGGCAGGAGGAAATTTATTAGTTTTTAATGTTTCAAATTGTAAATAGTGCACTTTTAACATAACGTTAAACAAATTGTTTTAGCAAAAATTGAGGACTTATTTAATCTTATTGTTGTTTTAGAAATTTTATACATTTATGCGGGCGTTTTTGTTACTTTTTTGCCCTAGGGCGTAAAAGTGCAATTTTACGCCCTAAAATGGGAGCGTAAAATTGTATTTTACGCCCAGTCGTACAAAAAAATTATTTTGATCCAAAAACGCTTTAAATCTCTTCCTTCGCCTATTAAATAATCATCTACTAAATATCGTTTCTCAGAAAAAAAAAAATAGTTTCATCAACATATTACGATTTAAAGTTCACGTCTGGCCCTTTAAATGTGACGTCAGACCAAAACGGCTTGTGACGACACAAGTCCTGCCGAGTTCCAATATTAGTTTTTTTTGCTCCATTCATTTATTTCATTCTAAGAAAAACAGAAAATCCATCGCTTTCCTTTATTCCGATTTAATATAAATCGGTTTATTGTCAATTAAAAATAGAAAGTGTTCCCATATCCGAATTAGCTCCACTTGGTATTTTATTCAGTCCGCTCTCATCCCATATGTAATATTGGAATTAAGCCGCAGGCATTGTGAATGTGTGGTTAGCGGCTCGTAAAGTAGATATTGTTTTCGAGCCAATGTTTATCATTTGAATTTTAAATGCTTCTAGCTTTGTTATAAAATTTCGTATAAAAAAATATCTAGCAGGAGTGTTATTTAGGTATACAGGGTTATTTTTAGCCAATAAAAAAATGTTCAAGGGGCCCAATCATAATTTTGCATCAATGGCAAAAAATCACGTAATAACTGTAGACTGACAAGACCTCATCCTAAAAAAAAAAAAACAATAAAACCTTTTTCGCGATGTGGACCAACTTGCGTACACGTTTTTTAGCATTGCGCATTGCAGTTATTTGACTCCTGAAAAATCATGTTAATGTGAGTTAGAGTCTACGCCAATAGTAAAGAGTACAATGACGTCAAATGCGCACAAACCGTTATTCACCGAGGCAGCAACACGTGGGTCAGTGCAGTGTGTACTATCCGAACATCGGCATCGGTAGCTTGTTTATATTGATGTGAATATTACGAAACTAAAATTATTGTGTGTTTATCTTGGAACTTTTATGTGTTTTAGTGTGACTTATTAATTGTTGTGACTGTTTGTTGAGTTTCTGTTCCGATGCACCTTCTTCAGTAGTATATTTTACAGTAGATTCTTTGGTAGTTGTTTACAAAACGGTTTTCTGCTATTTTAACGCCGCCGCCACTGCCATTTAATATCGAAACCTGCTGCAAAGAAAGACGGAGAGACTACTCTCTCGGTTTATTCGCGCAGCCAACGATGACGTCAAAGTATTCTTTACTATTGACAATTACTCTACCACCTATCCATGGAGACTAGAGATAAGAAGGACCATCTCTGTGTTACAAAAGTATCTTCCAAATTGCAGTAAATTAAGATGGCGTTGTGTTCCAGAGGACCGTTTTTAAACTTCACTTTATATATTGCGGTCAAGTTCATTGGTTCACACCATACCCTCTGCTCCACCAGCGCTTCTTTATTTAATGCTCTTCTGAGTCCACTTTTTGAGCCAAACAGCCCTAAAAGATGGTCCTCCTTATCTCTAGTCTTCATGCATCTATCGGATTTAGGGTATCAATATGCTAATGAGGTCTAAAACCTCTATTTTATTAAAAGGATATAAATATAAGAATGAGTTTAAAGGAGATGTGTCAAAATTTTAACTGAAAACTGAAATTAAACATTTTTTCTTTATTGTTTATTTGTAAACATAATCTACAGTTTTACTAGTTACTTTTGAAATAGGATATTACTCTTTTTTTCATTGTGAAAGGAAATTGGGTGGAACCGTTTTTTTCCGTACATACCAGAGAAAACTTGTGTCTTGGGAAAATCGTTGCATCACATAACTAAAGACAATCCAAATCCAGGATACCTCTTAATACCGAAAAAGTGCACTCTTTTAAAACTTATAAAGAAAATAAAAAATCTTTTTTATAGTAAATACTTACAGTTTATTTGTCATAAATAACAATCTCTCAATCTGGCTGAGTTAAAATTTCAACCCCAGAATTAGTAATTAAAACAGTGTGTTCACATTGAGCAGTTCGCGCATTGTCTGCGGTAACCGCCGTCCAATTGTCTTCAAAAATGTCAATCAGTTCTTCACCTTGAGTTAAAATGGGTTCGATGGTAAATGTCATGCCTGCCTCCATTTTACCTGGATAATTGTTTCCTATAAAAATACACGATATATGGAGGGCGATATTTTTCACGCCCGTTAAAAAAAAAGACTAAGAAATGAGAATGTAGAATGTATCAGAATGGGATAACTTTATAATTCTTACATGAAACTCTAAAACTTTTACCCCTTTTAATGTTTATTCTTACTTATATGAAAAATCTCTGGTGGTCCATGAAAATAGTGCCCAATACCATGTCCCAAAAAAGCTGGTATCACTGTATAACCTAGGTCAGCAGCTTTTTTTTCAATAACATAGCCTATATCACGAAAATATGTTCCGGGTTTGCAGATTTTAATTCCTTCATGAAGACAAGTTTCCGTAGCTTCCACTAAACACCTTCCTTGTTCGTCTACATTGCCTACTAGAAAAGTTTTTGAACAGTCTCCATGATAACCATTAAAATAAACCTAGATATTACAGAATTAGTAAATATTATATCCCAATGGGAAGTAAAGAGGAAAAAGCCAAGACTTCCAAAAATATACCTATGCATTTTTTTTTTTTATTTGCTAAATGGTTTATTGGGTACTCTGAAAGAAGGCAACCACATTAAGTTATATTTCTTAGAATTAAATCAAAGCTTGTAACATTTGAATTCTTTATATCTTTATAAAACCCTGCTTAAAAACTTATGACAAATTTCAACAAGAAGTTAAGGAATTTAATGTTTTGGCAAGCAGAGGCACAGGAGGGCTTATAAAAACAAACGGATCTGCATAATAACAGACAGCCAGGCCTCACTAGGGGCATTAGTAAACCCCAAGATAACATCCAAGCTGACATGGGAATTCGGAAATAGAAGGCAACGAAAAAGCGGATGAGCAGCGAGATAGGAATCATCCACACCATGCTTTGGATCAGAACTTGCCTTTGGAATGACCAAAACCATAGCACGGGGGCAAACCAGGGAATGGGTTTGAAATAAACAGTATTTCGAGTCTTAGTAGAATTAGACATGGAAAAAGCTTCATAAGGGGCCCATTCAAAAGAACAAAGAAGAACTATTTAAACAAAATAGGAATAGACTTTGCATAACAGTAGAACTGCTAACAGGGCACAATAACCTAAGAGGACCCCTACAAAAGATAGGCTCATACAATGGGGACCCACGTTGCAGAATGTGCGACGAAGGAGAAAAAACAGCCTACCATATCCTGCGAATGTGAAGCGTTGAATCACAGAAGACAGGCATTATTTGGGAAATTGAAAATGAGCCCACAGAAATATATCAACCAACCAGTCTCAGGGTTATACAGACTTATCGAAGGAACAAGACTATTGGGAGTATTGGTTAGATTAGGCACAAAATGTCCAAGAGGCTGAGCTCCCTCCAGTAGTAAATCTAGACGGCTCCCAGGGAAGAAAAAGCGTAGAATATTCCCCTATAACCTCTTGCAGAAATATTCTTGAAGAACAAGGAGTGACATAAAAGGTTCAAGAAATTTTACAAAAACGTAATTTAAAGCCATATAAGATAAAATTAGGGTAATTGTATAGAAGTGGGACTCCACTGTTTTTTGGTCATCAAAAGTCGAAGAATGAAGATATTGTGAAAGGCTTTCGCGGCCATTGTCTAATGTTTCAATGGTTTTTGGGCTGTTAGGCCGGCGTCGATTGTCTGGCTGACTTAACTAAGTCAACCAGAAAATCGACGCCGGCCTAACAGCCCAATAACCATTGAAACACAATGAAGATATTGTGAAAGGCTTTCGCGGCCATTGTCTAATGTTTCAATGGTTTTTGGGCTGTTAGGCCGGCGTCGATTGTCTGGCTGACTTAACTAAGTCAACCAGAAAATCGACGCCGGCCTAACAGCCCAATAACCATTGAAACACAATGAAGATATTGTGAAAGGCTTTCGCGGCCATTGTCTAATGTTTCAATGATTTTTGGGCTGTTAGGCCGGCGTCGATTTCTGGCTGACTTAACTAAGTCAACCAGAAAATCGACGCCGGCCTAACAGCCCAATAACCATTGAAACACAATGAAGATATTTAAAGTTTGCCTTTTAATGTTTCAAGGTTGGCTATTGCGCGTCTTTTCGGCTGATTATAATAACAAAAATAGTTTGCCAAAACCTGAAACCTGAATATTTGATAAAGGCTTTTTCATTTGAAAAGTTTCAAACATTTTTGCTTTGGACTTCGCTGACTACGATTTGAAGGTCATGCATAAATTTATCATAATATTTCTATTTTTTTTCTTGTGGCGCATCAAAAATAAAATAATTAAAAAAAATCATTAATATCAATTTTTGAATTTTTCAATAATTTTTTCAAAATATTTTTAATCGAAAAATTTATATTTTTGAAAAAAATTTCTGCAGAACCAGTATTTTTTTAATCAATATTACTTTACTTGAGATTATATAAACACTGCTTACTATCTATGCAAAATTTAAGTTTAAATTTTAAAAATCCAATTTATGAAGTAAAAACATAACAAAACTTTTAAGTATTAAATATTGTCAAAAATTTGTCATTAGATATAATTTAAAGATTTAAAAACATACAGGGTTACACAAGAAAAATCATGTTTGGTTTATATCTCGAAAATATAAAATTTGATAAAAATCTAACTACACCACTGGATTCTATGTAAAAATACCTACTAACTAATAGAAATTTTTAGATTTGGTGTAAGTTACACGATAACTTAAATACGAGGGCCTTCAAAAATTGGAAAAAATGTATTTAGCCCTGTATGCTGTATGTCAAAAACTAAGAGATCCATAAAAAGTATTTAAGTGTCATTTTTTACTTCATCAAAAACTAGAAAGACTTCATGAAAACCGCAAATCTCTATTTCTAATAATAATTAAGATATCCTTCAATTGCAACGAAATCTGGGAAACCTGTACATAGGGTTTAGCAACACCCTATACATAAATCAGAGCTGTCGAAATTACTTTTAAAAAGTAATTCAATTACAATTACCAATTACTCTTCTAAATAATGATTATGAATTACTAGCATGTTTGTTAAAAGTAATTCAATTATCAATTAAAACTAAAAGTAATTGAACATTTTAGCAATTACTCTATTTAAATTACCACATATATTAAACACGATACACTAAACAAATAAAATATTTATACTAATATGCATATGCATCATACGCGCACGTCACACTATTCTAAGTGCTATCTCAGCAAGTTCAACATTAAATGACTCTAAAATAAAAATTTCTTTTTATCCTATCCCAAACATCAACAAATTTTTTCACAAAAGAAAGTATTAAAATGGTGGCAGTAAGCATTAATCGAAAATACTGAATGGGAGCGAAGGCGGCGTTCGCCGAATTCAAAGCGGCCCGCCGTGTTTCAAGATGCTCTTTCTGGCTGGCCAAAATTTCCGGCAGTTTATTGCATAAAGAAAGGTAATTGAATTTTTTGTGGTAATTCAATTTTTATTAGGTAATTGAATTAATTTCTAAGTAATCGAATTACTATTTAAGTAATTGAATTACTTGGAATTCGTGAATATCAATTACCAATTACGATTACATTATCCTATTAATTGATAAACCAAAACATACAATTACCTTTTCCGGAAAGTAATTTAATTTAAGTAATCCCTTTACTGAGAAGTAATTGAATATGATTTTTTTAATTATTTTAATTCAATTACCGACAGCTTTGATATAAATATATTTATTACTTAATCAATTTTCAGTAATTACCGTAATGTCTACATTAATTATGTCACCATCTTCTAATGGCCGATCATCAGGTATACCATGGCAAGCAACATTATTCACTGATGTACAAACAGATTTTGGATAACCCTTATAATTTAATGGGGATGGATATGCTCCGGATTTAATACTTTCATTATGTACCAATGTATCAATGTCATCTGTTGTTTGGCCTATCTAAAAAAAATAATATCTTGTTTTGGCCTCACCCAATATTTACTGTCTCTAAACACAAATATGAGACTTGAAAAAGAAAAATTGTGGTACCTGTGATGAAGCATTCTTCAGATCACATATATAGGAACTTTTGGTTCAACTTTATGGATATTATAAGCCCTAGAAATATTGTGTGCTAATTTCAGCACTTTCTATATATATTTAATGAAAGCCATAACATTCTTTCGGGTGTCAGAAATAAATCAAAAATATACTTTAATTGGTTAATTAATTTTTTTTTTATAAAATTTTACCAAAAGTCTAAAGTTAGTTACCGAGTTAGTTACCTAATATACGATTAACCTTACTTTTAAATTTTTTCCAACTGTGTTTAAAATATTAGCTGCCAGTTTACAGGAATTTCTCATTCCTTGGATTTGTTGAGTGGTCTTTACTTCTGGATGTCTTATGACTTCAGAAGGCTCTCCTGTTTGGTAATAACTAGGTTTTGGAATATACTCTGGTACTGATTTCCTGGCAGATATTTTTCTTGGCTGTATAATAGCATATTTACCAAAATTGGGCTGACTAAAACACAAAGTTTTATTATTTTTTTAATAAGCGAGGATACAAACTGAAATTATAAAATTATTAAAAACTTACCTTTTTTTGGAGAAAAATAAGGTCCGAATTAGTTGATTAAATTTCATTATGGTGAAAAGAAATAACAGACATTTATATTTGTTGTCTTACAGTTTACTGTATACAATTTACAATACTTTTTGTACGAATAAAAATAAAACGAAAATTTATTAGAAACGGCTAAAACCGGGATTATTTGTGCGTTGACGTGCAATCGCGGACGTTCATGTTCATGACTTCTCAACTTTTCGCGGCTTTCCGGCCCCGGTGGACGACCAGCCGTAATTAAAATCAGCCTAAAAATACTACAAAATACCTTTTTTTGTTGTTTTACGTTTTTTAAAAGTTACGTGGGTATTTTTATTTTTCAGCAACTTTTTTCCTAATTAACTTGCTTGCAAATTGGGGGCTCTTATACCTCCGGATGGCTTTGCTCAGGCATTTGCCAGCTCGCCCTCGCGCCTCCAAAGCTTAGCAAAAGGCGGAGCAACCCTTCCGCATTAATTACGCTCCTGTTAAATCGTGTTAATAGAGGGGCTAGACATATTTCTTAGGAACTCCGATGTAGTCCGGTTCGAAACCGTATAGAAGCCCCCGACTATTTCAATTGGGAGCTATTCAAATGCACACAAAATCCAGATATAACCGGTTTCTTTTAGTTGCTCTTCTTGTCCTCACGAGCCTGTGCTTTGTACCGCCATATGGTCAACATTACCACGTGTGATCCTAAAAAGAAGGGTTATAGGAATCACTCCACACTTCGAAATACACTTTTACCACACTCTGAATGCTAGGGGAGTTTTTCCTTGATCCCCGACGGGAAATACAGCGGATACGTTATAAGGCTAATCGTCCACTGGGACATGAAAATCCTGTGAACTGCGAAAAAGGCAAATTTAGCAAATGCTATTAGCACGAAAACATGCAAACGATCATCAGTTCTGTTTGTGAACATGAATTTTGGGGGAAAAAAAAATTTTTGAAAAAAACTTTTAAAAACCTATAAGATTTTTTGGGGTTAAAAAGGGGACCCCTATTTTGGGGGAAAGGTAGCGGGGGAAAAGGTTCCCTTTAAATTTTTTTTTAAAAATTCTTTTGAAATTTTTTTTTCAAATATTAAAACCCGGTGGGAAAATTTTAAAAAAATTAACCCCCCAATTAATATTTTTTAAAGGATCAATTAATGCCCCCCCTTTTTTAGGCGGGGGGAAAAAAAACTCGATTCCTCCCCATTAAAAATAACACGTTTTTAAATTTTAAAAACGGAAGTTGTCTTTGTAAACCTATTTTTAATTTTTTATAAGAATTAAAATAATTCCATAATTTTTTTAAAAATAGGTAAAAACCCCCCCCCTTAAAAATTTGGAAAATCAGGAAAGGAACTTTCGCAATTACCAATGTTTTTAAATAAAGCGCCAACAAGTCTGGTTTTTTAGTTACTTACGATTTACTTCTGGGGTTTAATTAGTTGAATTTTCATTTAACTACGTTAACCGTTTACATTTTAATTACCATACGTTGATTAACTACTCAAACCTATAAAAATACTTTTAAATAATTTACTACTTCCCTCAGCAAGTTCACATCAAACCCTCCGCTACACTAGCGCTATTTTAATTAATACTATTCTGGGGTCACTTTTTGAGCTAAACAGCCATAAGAGGTGGTGCTCCTTACCTCTACTTTCTATAGAAAGGCGCCAAACCCGTTTTTAAATTAGTTATATAATTTTACAAGTGTTGCCAAAAGTTTAAATGTAAACTACCAGAAAAATTATTTTCCTTGTCCATAACCAAACTATTTTAAAGAAAATTCTATTTTCGTATCTTGCTTTTAATTAGAATCATAAAAGAAATTTCAATGATTTTGAAAATGAAAAATTTAAAATGGGGTCCTTAACAATTTTCCCTCGCTTTTTTATGCCATTTGTGTCAAATATTCGCGCCAAATCATTTACTCGTAACGTATTCTCTTGTTCTCGTGTCCAGCTTTCTTCATTTTATAAAGGTATTTCGCCGAAGACACACGTTTTACAGCTACTTAAATATTCCAAGATGCCTTCAGCCGATATTTCAAGTCTTGTCCTTAAATATACCAAAGTAAAACAAGACGCTTTTCCACCAACAAAGGGGTCAGTTAAAGCTGCCGGTTATGACTTAAAAAGTGCTGAAGATACTATTGTTCCTGCCCGAGGCAAAGCCCTAGTTGATACCGGACTCAAAATTGAATTGCCAGAAGGATGCTACGGCAGGATTGCCCCAAGGTCCGGTTTGGCAGTGAAAAATTTTATTGATGTAGGAGGTAAGAGGTTACTTGTTTTTTTAAATATTTTTAACTAAATGTTGGGTCAGTTGCTGTTCGTATCCATTAAGTAGTAGTAAGTAGTCCTTAAGGTACAGATATTTATAAGTTAAAACTTTTAACAGTTCAAAGTTGCTATTGAAACTATTGAATGAAATAAAATGAGAATTTGATAAGAGATATAAGCATACGTTTGGGGCCCGACAGCCCTATTATGTTATCTTTTTGTTATAAAATATTTATTTTGCAATTTAATTTTTTTTGCTAGTGTTCCTTCCTAGCTTTTGGGAGTACAGATGTTGATATTGTTAAAATTGTTAGTTCATTAGTGTTCATATAGCTAGGCTCTAGGCCTGCCAGTTGAAATGTTTTTAAATGTGAGAAAGCTTGCTGGAATGCAGCCCTCTAATGAAAATGCTGCTGCATCTTTAGCAAGAAAAAAAATATGTACAGTTTGCAAAAACAGAAAATGTTAATCTTATTGTAAAAATGTAGCACTTGTATCTGTTTGCACATTGTACCTATGTCTGTCCTAATTGGGGACACTGGGGTAATAAGGTTAAAAATTTTGTGGGGTTTTATTTTGGTAAGATATTATTTAAAAAAAATGTGATACCAGGTTTTGAAGTTAATGTGAATCCTTCCTTTGGAAGGAAGGACATATATGAATACATCATTTTAATTTAAAGAGAAAACGCAATTTTATTACCATATAAATGTTCATATAAACCCTACCGGGGTAATAAGAATTTTGTTAAGCTTTTATATCTCGTATTTATGCAGTCTGGCATAATAAGAACTTTGCCTCAAATGTTCTTATTACCTAAGAAAAAAGTTTTATCAGGAAAACGGTTTAAGAGATGGGTCACTTAATTGTTACTTGTTGCGGATTTCAATAGATTATATTTCACAATTTGTTAACAAAAATTAAGATACCAGAACTGTACCATTGTCATTTATATTAGAGTAAGTTATGTTTTAAAAAAATTAAAAAATTTTTTTCAAAATTAAACTAAAAAAAAAATTCTAGAGAAGTTTAAAATTTTGTATTTTATTATCAAGTCTTTAAACAAATTTTTTTTTTTCATGAGTCAGAGAACAGGTGAATTAGGGGAAAAAAAATTTTAATATGACATCATTTATTAAAAAAAAGATAGAATATTTTGTACATTTTTAAGTAGGAGGGAAAAATAAACAAACAATAATTGATCCACATAAAAAACAAAATTTTTTAATTATACCCCAAAATCTTGAAACCATACCTTAAACCCAATTTTTCTGGGTTTTTAAAAACATTTTAATATTTATACAAATTATTTTAAAAACACCTAAAATAGCCTTACACAAGTTTTCTTGAGTGAAAAATTCCAAAACCAGATAAGGAACGGTTCTTTTTATTCAAGTTCCTATTACCCCAGTATCTAGAAAATTTTAATATATGTATATTTTTATTTATAAAAATTATGTCCCTAATACATGCATTCATTATTTGCATTAAAAATTTATTTAAAACACTGATTTAAAAATATCCAAAGTTTTGTGATTATTTTTTGAGTAAAATTTAAAGGTCTCTAGGCCCACATGTGCAATGTTTTTTTTTGTGTTTCTGTCAATAAAGAACAAAAATTTTAGGGAAGGCTTTCAAGGAACATTATGCAATTTTTGTTAAAATTTTAAATAAGGATTTATTTTGGAAAAAATTTGTTAAAAAAAGATAGATTTAGTCCACTGTAAAAATATTTGTCTATTTAACAAAACACACTAAAAATGTTTGAACTGGTGAATGATGAAATAAAGATAGTTTCAGAGATATTAAGCACATATATGGTTAAAAAAGTGAAAAACTTCAGCCATAATTGGATAGGATCCCCTTAGTTGTAAAACTAATATTAGTTTTATTTTAAAGAAGAAAATTGTGTAAATTTGATTACCTTTAAGACACAGTGTATATTACTAACCACAACTCAGTATTTATGAAGTAACCCGGCACTGGCCAGTTTTTAATTGTTTAGCATGTGTTCTTAATGTGCCATACTCTATGCAGAGCGTAGGCGCCCTCTCGCCATATCTGTTTTATTGCACCAATTTACACAGTATGCAGGACCCCCGGCTTAACGTGCCTTCCGAAGCACAGGGAGAGGGTTTACTAGGCAGAATTACTACCACAGTGGTTTGCCATTGCCTTCTGTGAGGTTACGAGCTATGAAAAGTCCAATGGACAGTGGAATAAACCGGGTCAGGCTGAAAGGCTGGTACGTCCACCACACCACCCCGCCATTTTTAGATGTGTGGAAGAAGAAAATTTTGCTGCTTTAACATAATTAATAATTTATTTTTTTTTACTTTTTAACATTTTTATTTAAACATTTTAATATCAGGTCATCTTAATTTAAACAAACAAGAACAAACATCAGCGAACAAACGTTTTTTTTTCAGTTACAGGAAAAACGATCAAACGTTTTTTTTTTTCTTGTTCATAATTTTTTGAGTAGAGTCAGGTAGGGACACACCAAAAAAAAACAAGAACAAACATCAGCCAAAAACTTTTTTCTTAGTGTAGAACAGTGAAAGAGGCGAACAAACGTTTGTTTGTTCTTGTTACACATGTTCGGTAGACGTCGGTACATAAAAGAGAATATTTGTTTTTATGGTCATCCATAACTATTCCCAAATAGTCAACAATAGTAAAAAAAATATTTGGTTGCGCTATGTACAGAAAAAACGAACAATAAACAAAGAACACATACAAACGAAGTGAAAAAGAACGAATGTTTGTTTTTGTTTGTTTTTGGTGTGTACATACCCTAAAGAGAAAAACATTTTGTTTGTGGTCATCCATAACTTTTCCCAAATAGTTGAACAAGAGTAAACAAATATTTGGTTGCGCTATGTAGACAAAAAAACAGAAAAAAAAAAAAGAACACATACAAACAAGGTGAACAAGAACAAATTTTTTTCTTGTTTGTTTTTTTGGTGTGTCATACTTTAATAACAAAAGAAAAAACTCAGTAACCTTGGTTATAAATGCAAATAAGCTATGGAAGCACTTTTTCTTCATTACTTTCTGCATCATGATTTTTAAATGAAACAAAATATTTAGATAATAGATTGTGGTTTCATTTGCAGCTGGAGGGGAGATGAAGACCAGAGGGGACTAAAGAGTTTGTTTAATCATTCAGATGCTATTTGAAGTCAAAAAAAGGGGGACCGGATTGCCCAGCTTATCTGCGAAAAATCTACTACCCCGCATTAGAAGAAGTTCAGGTATAAAGCATAGTTTTTAGCTAATACCATGTAATTTCCATTTGTGTTGTCAACAAAAAAGTAATTTGGATTTAAAATTTAAAAAAATAAAAAAGTTTATCAATAGAATATTTCCAAATTTTATTGCAAAAATAATTCAATGTTTTGACATAAGAACCAGCCTGAAAGAAGTCCAATTTTTGATATCCTACATTTTACATAAAAATTTTTTCCCACATTAGTAAGGGCAAAATATCTGTTAAAACTTTAAAAAAAGGGATTTTAATTAAAAAGGAGGTTTTACCCTTTATGCTTTTTGTTAACCCCCTTTTTTTTTTGAAAATTTTGTGGAAATTTTTAGTTTTAGTATAAAAAACCCATTCTTTTTCATATTCCAGAATTCCATCAAAAATACTTTTTTGGAATTGTTTATAGGTAATAATACCTTTAAAAATCATGCATTAAACCTTATTTAATAATAAGTTTCTTTAATTAACAATTATATTATAGGCAACTAAAATATACAAAACGAAACATTAAGTCTGTTTCTAACCTTATCACCAATAACACTTATTAAAGCAACTCTCTTTTTGTCTAAAATTGAAATAAATCCCAAAAAAACAAGATTAATTATGATTTTCGGTTTGAGGATAACACAGTCTATTATTAAAAAAAATATTTTTTTAAATTTAAGAAAATAGGTATAATTTCGTTTTAACATGTATAAATAATTCTGTCCCCGTCCAAAAGTTTTTAATTTTGAATAATTTAAAAAAAAAATATAAAAAAATCATTAAAAACCCGAGCTGTTCTTGAGGACTTTCAAGAAAAAGTTTTTATATATTTTTTCTTTTTTGAATTGACTGATACTGTTTGGGAGGGAGGTTTTGGATCGACTGGTACCAACTAAGATCTTTACCTTTATCCGATTTGGTCCTGTGTAGGACAAATTGCTTATCTTTAAGAGTATGGTTTAGTTACTTAGTTCGATTTTGTTTACGTTTTTGATGTTTTTAGAGCAGAAATTCATACTGCCATTGATGCAAGTTTATTTATGTGTTATGTAATCTCATTTTCTTTAGGATTACTAAAGTGAACGTAAAAACTCGTTTGTTTAGTTAATTGCTGATAAAAAATGTGATGTATAGTTTATAAAATAAATTACATGTATTTTAGATAAAAACCATTTTTTTTCCCATTTTGATATGCCTGGGTTGAAACCTTAGCTGTGTACAGAAGTAAAATTATCACTCAAATATGTTATTCATTTTTAATTAAAGGAAAGCAATATTTTTAAGGGTTATACTCTAGTTTTGATTTTCAGAATTTTGTAAAATGTCTAAAAATATTTGTAAGGACCTCTTCAAGCGCTAGACCCGTATTTTGAAACTTTAAACGCGTTTATCTCGAATCTATGTTTTCAATGTTGGCGAGCATAATTTCTCCAAAACGACTGGACTGATCAGGTTTAAAATTTACACAATCTTTTAGATACATTTTAAATAAAAAAATAGTATAAAAAGTATGAAAACAATAAATTGTTTTAATAAATTTGACGTATTGATATTGTAAAAGTTGAAATTTATCATTTGAACTATTAAAAAGTAGTTTTATGCTTTTTTGTCGATGGGCTATTTAGAAGAACAAAAAAATCTTATTATGCGTCTTTTTTATGGTAACAAAATGTGACGACAGTGAAAAGGAATATTACTTATTAATCCTTAACAAACGGGTAGATACTATTAAATACATAGTAAGAAAGTTTATTGAACGAAAAGCTTTAAAATGAAAAAAAAGGACTGAGAACATCAAAACAAGGTTTTGATATCCTCGTTTTTTCAGGATAATTACTATACTTTTTTTTATTGACTTACTAACTACTTTTAATAATTTTAGAAAATCCTGAATATTAATCCCGGATGCGGCATCTGAACTTAATAAAACAGATTAAAAAAATTTATTTAACCTTAAAAAATTTTAAATTTTATCCTTATAAATTTTATGTCCGTTCAGAACCTTCCTGAACAAAACATGCAGGACCGACCTAAGTATGCATTGGAAATTTCTAGGTTTATGCGCAGGATCCAAAGTTTTAAATAAAATTCTATTCACCGACAAGTCTTCCTTCACTTTAGCAGGAATGTTTAATCACAAAAATAAATTATGGGTCCAGAGAAAACCTCACCAAATTCAGCAACATAAGAATTCTTTAAAATTTTTATTTTTTATATTATATGAAATTTTTTTGTAATTTATAATAATTTAATAAAATATTTAAAATTTTATTATCATAATATATATATATATTTGAAATAAAAAAAGACTTTTGTTGTAGCGCATAAATACAGGTGTTTCATTTAAAAATTAAGGTATATTTTCTATTTTTTATTGCGATATTTTTTTACTGATAATTTTAAAAATAATATGAAAAGAATCCCACCTTTTTATATAAAAATTTTTCTTCTTCAAAAATAAAGGCCCCGAAGCCACGTAAATATAATCAAAGACCCTGTAATGTTTGTCAATTCGAAAGAATGCTTTGCAAAAAAATCTTAAAAAAAACGGTTTTTCCAACAGGATAACCCAAGTATCGATTTTTGGAAACACCATTTAAAATTATTGACGTTTACATAAAAGAAACATAGGGTTTTGGATTACATTGGCACCACGCCTATTATACCAAAAATAGTATGAGATCCGGCCCCTTAATCTGTATCAGTTTTTTGGGAAAACCTAATTTTATTAATAATGCATAAGAGTAGAATAGATTCAACAGGGTTGTTAAAAATATAGCCGAAACTACTTTAAGTATGCTGGGGCATGACACCCTCTTTGTTTCTGCTTCAATATAGAAAATTGGCGATATAAATAACGTCAAACGTCTGACAAGTCACGGAACTTCCGTGGGTTCCGAGAACATTCTGCGTCAAAGGAATTTTGTCAAATTTTGACACTAAAAATAAAGCTGTTTTAAAAGGGGTACTGTTGGACGCAGAAAGTTGTAGAAATCCAAAAATTTTAAAAATACAGGAAGGGCTCATTTGAAAATTGAAAGTTGAGGAAAGTTCAAAACGAAAAAATACATTAGATATTTCCTATGCTTTCTTCTCCATTTGACCTTAAATGACCTTGAATCTGTTTTTATGGAGAATTGACTTCAAATTCCGATTCCCGACAAATACAAACGATTTTTTTCAGATTTTTTGAATCGTACTTAATATCTATTCCCAAAACACATCAAAATAACCTTAATGACTAAGGAGGGTTAACCGACCCTCTCATCGTAATCAGCGACACCAAACCCTTAGCACCCAACCACTTTCGGGGTTCCCGCGTAGATCAAATGTTGACCTGTGTAGTGTAATCAAGTGATATATGTTTTCATGACTGAAAAATACCGTGTAAATCTTATGGGGGGTTAAACTTGTTCACAACTAATTTTTACACATTAATAGCGGATTGCACAAAACAACGGTTTAGAATGTTTAAAAAAAAGTTATGTTAGTCTAATTCCTTGGTTTTAGTAGGCAAACTGAAAAAACCAGACATTTGGAAACATTCTAAACCGTTAACTTTTGTCAAAGATAATACTACTAGGATAAGATGACCATTCAATGCTATATTTGATACCCCTAATGGACTTTGGCTAACGCGAGCCGATGTCCATCGAGAGATTTTCGCGCCATCCTTTGAACATAAAACTTAAAATGTGCGGAGGCCTTTACACTTCGATGAAACGCGACTAGAAACACAACCGCTTAGCGCCCGCTTTCGCTACTTCGTGTTCCGAATAAGGTACTGTTTATAGACATTGGCAAGTACCGGTGTTTCTGCTGGGGCAGGGGTTACCGACTTAATTTTTATTCTGGGCATTTACGGAAGCAACTTGAATGTTCAACTGATTCAAAATGCCCATTTAAATGAACCATCTATTCGTAGTAGTATTATCTTTGCTTTTGTGCAAACCCGCCATAAGCCGTGTATCTTTTAGCGAGGGTGCCGCGGCGACCTGTTCGTTGTCGCTCTTTCCAGAGCGGCTAACGATGTTTGTTGGATTGATTGATTGATTGATTTGAGGATCGAGCTTTCAATTCAGTCAAAATAAAATCCTAAGTGTGTACTTAAGAGCCAATCAGCAAAGTTGCCTCATGAAATAAATATGCATCTTTAGACACCAAAGCTCAAATAGCTTATGGTCATAAAGCCAAAGGACAAACAATATAAACAAACTTAAATAAATCAATGAATATATATTACTTAAAAAAGTAAAATACATATAGTTTGGTAGTAGCTTCAATAAAACTACTTCTATACAATTATCAAAATAAAGAGCACTCAATAAATGTTCCAACGATTATGGATATATTACAGCAACTGTTTTTAAAATTTTAGAGATACAAATCTATTTTTATTTGTTATTTACATGGGATGCGGGTAGACATTTACAAGTACGAAAAAGGGTGATTATATTATTTTTTTTTATATTGGTAGGATATAACATATGAATTATTTTTCAAGTAAACTTTTAAAATTTTATAACCAGTTGCTCTATTCTCGTAAAGAGTATACCTGTTGTTAGGGGATAGATATATGATAAAGCAAAACCCACAAAAATATTTTCAAGGCACTGGCCAATGGGTTCTTTTCTGTCATATTTAAAAAATATGTAACAGCCTTTTGTTTATAAAAAAATAATTTAAATCCATACAAAAAAAAAATAACATAAAAAATTAACATTTTCATAATGCCTGGTAATGTATAGCTAGAAACGTATATTTTTTTGCTTATACAGGGTGTAAAAAGTATGATGCTCACGGTTTTAATGGGCGATTGTGGAGATCAAAACAAGTCAAAAAGTTTATATGACATATGTGCCAAACTTGGCAGATTTTTGTCTAAACAATATCAAAGTTATAAACTTTGGAAGCAATTATTTCTGAAAAGCTTAACAATTGGCAACTTTCGTCTTAATCGCTTATCAATAGATTGATCTGCTAATAAAATAAACTAACATTTAAATGTTTCAATCTATAAATTAAAAAAATATATTAATTTTTTCCCCAGTTAAAAATTAAAAAACAATAGGCAACAGCGCTACCCAAAAAAGCTTCGTGAATACGTGCATTGTACGTACTGGTGGTGATATGTTTGCCTGTTGTAGGTCAAAATGTTTTTAAATCGGGAAAATATGCCGATATGTTATTATTTACGGCGGGGCAAACCAAAATGCTAATCTAGCAGCTAAAATTTCGTGAAAGATTTCCACGACGGCTACATCCATTTGGGACAACCATAGTGCAGGCGTAACAAAGAGTTTTAAAAACGGGATGTATGCAACCGAGATATCTTATTTTTCAAGCAAACTAAAAAAAGTCCTATTTTAAAACAACATGAATATTCAGCTTTATTTTGTGGTAAGTACACCTTTATGTAATTAAACATATCTTTAAAAAAATGTAAACATGTAAAACCTCGCAAAAACGTTCCAAGTTCGAGTCGATGTAATGAAGCGGGCGCGGAGTTGTCGATTTTTTTAAACTTTAAAAAGCATGTTTTGAAAACATTTACTTTTTACCATGTGTCTTTGGCTTTTTGACTTGTTTTGAGCTTCAAAATCGTGCTGATTTTATAGGATAGAAATTCTATTTTAATAATTATTATTTTCTCAAATGACCGGTATAAACGTTTCAAACTCATATTTTTATCAGAAGTTGTCCATTAAGTCATTCCACTTGTTTTGTTGGATTGGACTTTCCCGGGCCGATTGTACGACGGTAAGAAATTTGTGACTTCTGGTTTTGGAAAGCTACATCTGATCGACCTTATGAAAAAAAAGTAGTTGTTATGTTTTTGCAGCTCATGCTCTGATCAGTTTGTATTATACACAGAAAGCATAAAAATAGTATGAGTTAGTTCGGTTATTCCACAAGTAGAATGTATACTCGCGCTTTGTTTTTTCCACTACATTTTTTAAAGAGTGATAGCAATATTGGGTCCAAGACAATGACACGACTGAAAATATTTTTAGTGAGTTTAGGTACCTTCCAAACATTAAAAACGTACTTGTAAATGTTCAAATTTGTTTATATATTTTGTATTTGTTTTTTTTTTGTAAATGAAATACCAATACATAGGAGAAGGTATAAAAGAATGGAAATTTATTGATAGCCTGTGTTATATTTTAACAACAGTAGGCTACAGCCCAAATACTCAAGTAAATATTGTTCTTATTTCATGCAAACTAAGCTTACGATACATAAAAATAAAATATGTCCATTCTCACTTAGTGGTATATTAAGACTACATCAAAATTGAGGATCTTTGTTAAGGATTATCCTTACAATTTTCATTAAAAATTAATATAAAATATTGGAGTCTGAAGCTACTTATTTTGCATTTATTTGGTATGGGCCATCATTTATGTTTGGAGAAGGCAAAAGAATCATTGAGCCGCCATTGGCCAACAAAGAACAAGATGCTTTTAGTGGACAATATGTTTCCAATTTATTAATTTTAAAGCTAAAGCCTGGGTTAAGGTTAAGAATAATGTAATTTCATATAAATGGAAAATAAGTGACCAAGACTCTATTTTCAGTTTTAAGGGTAGTTTATAGGCAATGAGTTTATTTACTTTAATTTTGCAAATTACGAAGACAAAGTGGCAGAGATATATGTATGTAATTTATACATAACAAATAAAAAATCAAGTTTAACTTTTATAATTTTTTGCCCAAGAACTGATTTCGTGTAAAACCAGCTCTAAGAAAGTTTCTTTTTTGTAATTTAGTTTTCCTCTTAAACTACCCATACTAAAAATGTGTAAAATTTTAAAATTTAGATATAACATTAAACATGCTCAAAGAATTAACAAGGTTTTGTTGCTACTGCAAGAAATTAACTAACAATAAAATTGAATATATCTTTTTTTAACAATGAGTAACAACCAAGAATTTTAAAAATATCTTTTTTAAAAAAATTCCAATTGAATAAATTTTAGCACCATCTAACCTTATCTAAAATGTTATTAAAACCGAATAAAAAAATTGCAATTAAATATAAATATATAATTTTGATTCATATAAATATACAGAGTGTTATTCAAATTGGTACGTGTACTTAACAATTAAATCTTCTGCGCGAGAAAAAATTCCGGACATACGATTTCTCATTATGTATTTTAGACTTAGCTAACCTAACCTATATCACCTCAACTTTACCTGAAAATTGTCGAAGTGACAAAAAATAAATGTCAACGGATTACATATATGATTTCACGATTAATATAATATATATTTAGAACAGAATAATTTTTATTAAAATGAATAGACCAAACAAAATACAAAGAGCAAGATTGATTTTGTTATTTGAAAAGGGTCATGCCATAAGGCAAATATCCGAGGAAATTAACTTACCAAAAAGTACCGTTTAAGATTTAAAGCAAAAGTGGCAAAATAGCGTCTTCTTAAATAGATTGTAGGAAAGTGGCAGAAAAAGTATCAAACAAGGAACAAGATAATAGACTGTTCAATTATTTGGAAAACCATCCATTTCAAACACCCGTGGAAGCTCATAGACAAACTGAATTTCCTGGATCTGTTTGGGTAGCAAGACGACGCGTCAAGAAAAGATCCAATTAAGAAATCGTGCTGCTGTCAAGAAACCATTTTTAACGTAGGTTAACAAATAGTAAAGAGTGGGATTTGCTTTGCAGTATTCACAGGAACGGTAGAAGTTTTGGAGAAATGTCGTTTTTACGGATGAGAAGACCTTTCAATCTTGTTATAATGAGCGAGTTAGAGTGTACAGATCTCGAAACACAAGATTTGAAGAGAAGTATACCCAATCAGTTAAAGCAAGTGGTAGAGTTTCAGTTAATGTGGGGATATATGACTGCAAGAGGCCTTGGGCTTTGCCACCACATTAATGGAAGATTTACAGGAGAAGTTTATAATATTGATATATTACAAAATGTTATGCTAACCTCATAAACTAATATCTTTTATTAGAGAAACTTTATTTATCAACAAAACAACTGCCTCGTTTACACGGCAAGAGTTGCTGACTGGATGCGAGAAAATAATATAAATTTACTACAATGTCCCTTAAGGAGTCCAGATGTCAATCCCATAGAAAATGTTTGTGGTCACATTGTGAAAACAGTGAATAAGGCCAATGATTTCTGTCCACAAGATTAATAAAATATGGAACAACTATAATGCACATCATATCCAAAGACTGATAGCATCCATGCCCAAGCGTTTAAATCTCATTATTAACAAAAGAGGCGCAGGAATAAAATATTAGTTTACTAATATACTTTATATTTTTATGTCTATATGTTGTTTTAATAAACGAAATATCTGATATACTTATTACACAGTCAATTTTTGTGCAAGAGTTTGCACTCTTCAATTTTATTAAAAATTAATCTGTTTTAAATATATTAATCTTGATATTATATGTTATCTGCAGACGTTTATTTAGTAATTATTTGCTTTTTGGTAAAAAACGTTCCTTTAAAAAAAAATACGTTTTTTACCAGTTTAATTGCCTAAGGCCTTAAAGGTAAAAACCCAGTTTACGCAATTTCAAAAATATGACAGAAAATGTTAACCTAAGTGTCCGGAATTTTTCACCCGCAACTGTACCTGTTGTCAGGCGACAGATATACTTAAATAAATTTACGGACCTGCTCTTAAATTACGGGAAAAATCATGGGATCTCTGTATAAAAGCCAGTCCGGCATGCAATTTTGTATGTTTCACAAGCGTCTAGTGCCTCAAAATTTTATCTTTACATGGCAGCAAAGTAACTTAGCAACCCGTTGTTGTTATATGTCACCAGAGAATAAATCTTTTTTTTTTTTACTTAAGTTAAACAAACAGGCGTAATACATTTCAAAGCCCAACTTTGTAATATACATACAGAATCTTTTGAAATTACAAACGAAAAGAACTCACTTTTTCATGTTTTCTGCGTGATGCAAGAAAGCACTGAATTATATTCAGTTTAAAATAAAACTGAGCTTCTAAGTTGATAATAAATAGTATACAATTTTTAAAACCTCTTTCAATTAAAAATCAATTATTTTTATATCTACATCTAAAATTTTTATAAAAAACTGATTATCTTGCAGTAGCAACAACATAAAAAACACAATAGTATAGTATAAAAAAAAGTGTATATTTTTGTAAATTTTTTAAAATAAATATGTAATAAAGCTTTTAAAACTGTAGTAGTTTTCAAATAGTGTAAGGTTTGTTCCAACCCCGCAAAATATTGTATATTGTACAGGGTGTCCAGTTTTCGTGTGTTTTCATATACCAGCTCCCTTACTATAAAAGATAGAAAAATTGGGTTTGCGGCTTACTGTCCTATTTTTTTATGAAAATTTCATTGCCGCAAACGAAATTTTCATAGCCCCTTAGTTTCTGACATACAGGGCGATTTTGAAAATTTGTCATTTTTGACGGTCCCCTGTATCTCGATTATTTGGTAACTTTTCAATAAAGTGAAAATGGATTGTTATAGAGTTTTTTACGTAGAATTCAGTGGCATAGGTAGTTTTTTTCTAAAAGTTTTGTTTTTGAGTTACGACCCAAACTTATGTTTTTTAAATGGGACACCCTATATATATTTTTTTATCTTATTCCCTTTCACAGGCCTTTCAAAAATATATAATAGTCCATATTTACTTCTTTTAAAAAGGAAAATTTTAACATTTTTTGTAAAATTTATCATTTTCCGATGGTCAATCACGGATAGCCATGACAAAAACAAAATTCTGTAAATGCGCCATTATGGATTGTTATTGTTGTCAAATATTACTGTTATTTGTTTGATTTGGTTTTTGTTATGTGGGAGTTTACTTTATTATTTTTGTGAAAAATTGTTCCACATGGCACAAAATAATAGATATGAGAATTATGAAAACACGATATGTATGTTTGTTTTATCCAAGCTAATGAAGACGCCAACGCAGCCTCGAGCTTTATTTTAATCGGTAAGGTTTAATAGTATATTATATACCTATAGGTTAAGAAGTAGCCTTCTCAACAATGATATATTATAGGATGTTTTTTATTATAATGTGAGCATATCTGATGATTTGAATAGATTTTGACATTGCTAATATTCAGCATTAACAAAAAAATTGATATGTAACATTAATATTCATAATAAATATAAAAGTTTTAATCATTATTATTATCTAGCTTTTTGTTACATATCTAATTATTTCGTAGGTATCCAGAAAGACATCAACCTGATAAAAGAATATTTCATAAAATCAAAGCCAATCTCATTGAACACGGATCTTTTAAAAACTAAGGCCTAATTTTACAACAAGGAAAACAAGGAAGAAAATGAAATAAATGTTTTGGCTTCTGTCGGGTACAACCATCCATATCATGCAGAAAATATATGATATGGTTGGGGTTAAAAATCAAAAACTCAGTTAATACTAAAAAACATAAGTTTAGACCATACAAATACCATCTCGTCCAGCATTTGCATCCCGGTGATGCAGAACGTAGGGTAGTTTTTTGCAATTGGTACCTACAAATGTTGCAGGAAAATGCAAATTTTGAAAGAAAGGTGGTGTGGTCAGACAAGACTTATTTTACCAGTTCTGGTATTCTAAACCGAAACAACTCAAGGTACTGGTCCCAACGAACCAATATGTAATATTTCCTGAGAACGTCAAGGTCGGTTTGGATTTAGCGTGTCATGCTTCATTTTTGGCACTAAAATTAAGTATTTTATCTATGAAGGAACGCTAACCGGAAATAGACACCTAGAAATAATGCGAATGCACTAATGGAAATATTAGAGGATGTTCCTTTGGCCGATTTAAATAATATTTATTACCAGCAAGATGGCGCTCCGAGTCACAATGCTCAAATAGTGAGAGAATATTTAGAAACAACATTTCCAGATAAATGGATTGGTACGAATGGACCTGTCAGGTGGCCCCAAGATCCCCAGATCTTTCTGTGTTGGATTTTTTTTTTGGGGGTATATGACAAATCAGATATATATGAGACAATACCACAATATTGATCAACTTCAGAAGCTACACATCAAGCGTTTAGGCTTTTGCAGGGTAGGCCAATTACTTTATTAAATGGATTGCGAAAAATTGAATAAGTATGTCGAAAGTGTTTGGAACACAACGGAGCCCAATTCGAGCAATTTTTGTAATTTAAATAAATAAAAATAAATTAATATGTTATTTTCTTTTAATGTTGCTTAGTTATTATGTATTAATATAGAGTTGTTATAATAAAAATGACGTTAATTTTGTTTTGATTTGCGGGCATAGCCTTCTATACGAAAAATGATAAATTTTACAAAAAATGTTAAAATTTTCCTTTTTTAAAAGAAATAAATATGGACTATTATATATTTTTGAAAAGCCTGTGAAAGGGGGAATAAGATAAAAAAATAATATATAGGGTGTCCCATTTAAAAAAACATAAGTTTGGGTCGTAACTCAAAAACAAAACTTTTTAGAAAAAACTACCTACGCCACTAAATTCTACGTAAAAACTCTATATCAATCCATTTTCACTTTATTGAAAAGTTACCAAATAATCGAGATACAGGGGACGGTCAAAAATGACAAATTTTCAAAATCGCCCTGTATGTCAGAAACTAAGGGGGCTATGAAAATTTCGTTTGCGGCAATGAAAGTTTCATAAAAAAATAGGACAGTAAGCCGCAAACCCCATCTTTCTATCTTTTATAGTAAGGGAGCTGGTATATGAAAACACACGAAAACTGGACACCCTGTACATGATCCCATTCCCATTCTCGTACCCATTCCAACCAACCAACCAAACTTCGAACGTATGATCCCTTTGCACGTTCCAACTTTGTCGTTTTTGATTTGACATAAAGAGTACAAAGGCGACACCTGCGCGTTTGATTGATTCTAATAGTTTCTAAACCGTCAGACGGCGGCACAAAAACCGTGGGTAGAAACAAACCTATAGTAATTGCAAATAGAAATTAAAACTGGAGATCACAACACGCAACCAATATTTTTTTAGTTCAAGCAACGACCGTTAAATCTCTACGTCATCCAATACCAGAAAGAATCGTTAAATTTAGTTCTTATGGCTACAGACAACAATGGTGTACATACTTAAAAAAAAAAGAAAAATCCACACCGATAACACTTGTTCCAACGTTGTATATACTAATAAAAATAAACAAAATTTTTAAAAAGGTAAAATCAAAGAGCATAAAAGGTATGCTTAAAATTTATTTTAATTTAAATTGCAAATTTGTTATATAAAATTAATTAAGTCCGTTGTTACTAGAAATGGATCCAAAATCATTTTTTATTGAAACATATGGAAAAAAATAAGATATTTATAAAAACAAACCAACAAATAGGTTGTCCCATTAGAAATAGTAATTTTGTCATATCCAAATTGCGACCCAAATAGGTAGGTTTAAACTTTTTCCCTGATGATGTATGGCAAAATTGCGGACTAAAAATTAGTGGTATAAATTTAATTTGATTAAGCCATGGCAAAATTCAAAAGATGACTATTTTACGTTTTTTCTTAATACAGGTAAAGCCACAAATACGGCTGTTTCTCTTCGTTGGAAGATTGTACATTATTTTTTTTAAATAGGAAAAGTGTATTTTCATTACGATTTCAACAACTTTCCTCAATTTCTGTATGCTTCTAGTAGCATATTGAATATCCCCTTCAATTTTTAGGAATAAGTTCTGAAACACCCTGTATACAGCTTCTTCTAATACTCGATGACGTAAGTAATTCAACGGCCGTCGCGTCTACTATTATTTATCCTTACGAATACTTTTTGCACTCCCTATTTATACAGTAAAACATAAAAGAAGAAAAGCAAACACTATTTAAACAAACTTTTAATAATTTACTTGTTGCATTTTTCTATTGCAATCTCCTGTAATAAAATGTACCAACTGATACCATAAGCTCTGTGTCTGTATAAAAGTAAGGTCCATTTGTACAATAAAGACTTTATTAAACTCAGTTCCTCTGAAATTTGACTTGTCAGTTTAAAATGTACCTATTGCTGCCATGTTGACGTCTGATTTGACACCCAAATTGGAAAGCCCAACCACCATCAAAGTTCAGTAAAACCGAGTTTAGGCCAGGGTGTGTCAATAGAGCGACTAAATTATAAAGACACAAAAAAAAAACTTTACATAAAATTTATACCATTTGTAATGATGTAAGATGTAATGTTAATGTACTGATATAGTGTTAGGGTACCTACAGTTAAAATTTCATTTAGTTTAATCAACTCTAATCATCACTTTACAATGGTCACACTAAATATGTATGTGAAGCCTCTTTTGACCACATATTTAAGAATAAAAAATATAAAGCATTTACATTAAAAAAAAGAAAATGCTGTCTTCTATATATTTTTAAATATTTTATCTTTATGCATCATTATAAATGTTACAAATTTTGTCCAAAGTTTTGTTTTTATATATTTTTTAGTTGTTATCGAAAGCAAACGTTTGGTTGACACATTCTCTACAACAGTGGCGTTTAAAAAGAGGAAGTACCAAATTAAAACAAAATCACAAATAGTCTCTTTGCCACGTTTAAACATAACTTCCTGTGAGATTAATGTGGTAGCACCACCGCGTCGCCTAAAAGGTACCGGGAAATGCAATATCTGCATGTTGACGGAACTGTAATAAAATGGGTTAAACATTGAAATTTTATACGAAACTTGGCCTTTGTAGTTTAATAAAAATGTAATTTTCTAGTTAAAAAGAATGAAGACAAAAAGGACCTTTTATTTTGCACCGCCCAACAAGTTTGCTGGCTAAAATGGACAATAAAAAGTCGGCGAAGTCATACTATATTCATCTTAAAAATTATTCGTTTTCTTAATAAAAGCGGCCGCGTAGAAGTGGAGACTTTTTATTTTTAATTATTACTGGTTCTTCCTCTATCATCAGCCTCCACTGTTGTATAACTGGTCCTAAAGGTCTAAAATTTCAAATTATTAACAAAAAAAACTGTCAAGGTTAAAAAATCAGGGAGCTTAGTGATAAAATTATGATTCACAAAAATCCTAAATTTGCCACCGAACATCCTTTAGATCCTGCAGTATAACTATAACAGTATTCGCTTAAAGCACAAAAATCCAAATAGGTACATATTTTCCTGCAATTTACAATATTTAATATTTAATTAATATACACTGCTTAAAAAAATTAAGAAAAACACTTTTTAATAACCTTATAAAATATTAGCTTTGTGTTTTTAGACAAAAAAGTTATATAGCTTTAATTAAAGGTTTTGTAAAAATACATAATTTAGGTCAGATAAAATTTCTTGAGCTTTTTTAGTTTTAAAGATATTGACGTTTTAAATTTTAAAAATAATCGTTCATATCTCAAAACTATGACAGTATACAAAAAATTATGGAACAAAAAATACAGCTTTCTTAATTGTCTATATAAAAATTTATATAAATGAC
Source organism: Listronotus oregonensis (assembly GCA_019359885.1). Lineage (NCBI taxonomy): Eukaryota > Metazoa > Arthropoda > Insecta > Coleoptera > Curculionidae > Listronotus > Listronotus oregonensis. The sequence continues at coordinate 117,408 of JAHBCN010000168.1, forward strand.
ACATTCTTTGATTTATTGTGAGAAAATGGGTGTCTTTTGAAATTGTAAGCTTGATCTGAATGTAACAACGAACACCTTAAAAGTTACAAATAGACTAAGAGGTGTTTCGTTATTTTTTTGAGCAATGTATTAAAGTTGACAATATTGTATTTCTTTTACTTTTGTGGGTGATTTAACACCATATAAAAAAAAACTGACCCACCCATATTTACAAAACTTTATTGTGATGTGAATTTTAATTAAACCTCCGATATAAAAAAATCACTTTTTACAGACGCTTTCTATAATTCGCGGAGTTTAACATTATTGAAAAAATTAACAAACTGGTGGCCTATTTCTTTGGCATAAGAGTAAATGTACGTTAGTTACAAAAAAACCTAATTACATACTCGCACAGATTTACAATGAGCCAAATAAAATCCCTCATTTTATTTAAATATATTTAATTATATAATACCTCTTGAAAATTTCTGCTTTAAAGCGGACACTGGAAGTTAAGAGCTCACAAATCATATTTAACACTTTTTCTCAAATTAAAACACAATTATTCACACTTTCACAAGTGAATATGGTAAACAAATCTCACCCTTTTTTTTAAGACATCGAACTGCATGGTAACTTAGGTGATCCCATTTGGGTCAGCACCCTATCGAGCCATTGCAGGGGACCATTCAGGTGAAGTTCTATCCAACAGGGGGTTGAAGTTACTGTTTGACGCCTATAAATGATAGTTGTTTAGGAAACAAGTGTGTAAAGTGTCTTAATACCTAGTCTTAAATTTAATTTTTTTAATATTGGTGTATCAATAGATTCAAAATTATTCGCATCGCTGGTTTAGCTTCTAAACTTATAATTTTTATGAATTAAAAACACGTTACATTTCTTCCCTTGACTATTTAAGAACCACCTGCTAAATACCTTTTCTCGGAAAAAATTAGTTTCTGCGTAATTACTATTTAAAGTTCATATCTGATCCTTTAAATCTGACGTCGGACCAAAACGACTTGTTAGTCAAGAAAACGAAGTAATGAACTATTGATTTTTTGTGCAGTAAAATGAATTTGAATGCGGTTTTTTGCATTCGATTCATATTAACGTCTACAAACTTTTTGAACAGATTTATTAAACGGCAAAAAACGGCATTTGTGTATTAGAAAAATGCATTTTCGAAATGCATTTTAATGTTTGCTATTATATAAAATTTATAACTAAATGAGCCTGAATTTGTTAATTGGGGTTTTCGAGGTCGCTGAATACGAATATGACATTGGCAAAGGCGTGTAGAATACCTGGTGCGCGCTAAGGATGGTGTTAACATCGTCTTCTGGAGTTTGGCAAAGGCCTGCGGAGTATCCGGTGCGCCCTGAAGATGGTGTAAAGGCGGTATTTTGGAGTTTTACCATCCTTAGCGTGCACCATGTATTCCGCAAGTCCTTACCAATGTCATATTCGTGTTCAGCGACCTCGAAAATCCTGAGTAACAAAATTGGGTTAACATTAAAAGGAATTGTCGTAAAACTCCTAAAGACGACGTTTACACCACCTTTAGCACGCACCAGGTACTTTGCAGGCCTTGCCAATGTAATATTTGTGTTCAGCGACCTCAAAAACCCCCGAGTTACAAATTCAGGCTCATTTTCATCATTATTTACCTAGTTATAAATTTTTTATAAATGCAAACTTAAAAATGCATTTTTTAATGCAAAAATGCAGTTTACCAATAATTAAATTTGTTTACAAAGTTTGTAGACGTTTATACGAATCGAATGCAAAAAACCGCATTCAAATCCATCTTATTGCACAAAAAATCGGTAGTAAAGGCCTATTTTTGCGCCAAGTTTTCTCGACTATGTGAGGATAGAATATAAACACGAGGGCAGAATGTTGCCACACTTACTAGATTTCTACTCTTTTGACTGATTTTTTGCCGTTTTTTTGTAAATTCTAGTGGACAATTTTCTGTGGTAATTTATTGGATTTTTAGCGTTTTGTTATGATCTAATAATAAATTATATGAAACTAGACCTAGTACAGCAAACTTGTTTCATGCAACTATGCAAGTTGTGTGTCAAAAGATTTGAGAAGTCCTGGTATAATATGGTAAGCTTTATTAAGAAATAACAATGAAAAATTCAAATATTAAAACATCTTAAATTTTGCAAAACAAATTTTTTGAAAGTTAAAAGCGAAATATTTTTTTTAGCTCTTAATAGGTTAAAACTGACAGTCCTAAAAAATTTTTAAGTGGGTTTAAAGGAAATTGAGAATTTTACCAAATTTAAACCAGATTTACAGATGATAGGATCAAGGGAGGAAAAAATATTATACATATATATTTTTTTATGCAACTTCGTGTATTGGAAACTCTTAAATATTGCACAGTTATGTTAACAGTAGATTTTATTTTGAAAGGGATAGATTCCTTAAAAAGATGGTTAAAAAAGCCCTGTGCACTTTTTTTTTGATAACTTGTGACCTCACACGATATTTAAATACCCAGATGTTGCTTTGGCGCAGGAGTTTTTTATTTGAATTTGAAATGCTTATGGGTCTGTTATAAAGTTCTGTATTAAAAAATATTTAGCAGAAGTTTTATTTATGTATAAAGGGTTATTTTTAGCCATCAAAATTACTGTGATAAAATGTGAAAATGATTACAAACAAGGCACTGACCTGTATTCAGCTCCCCATCCTTTAACAAAAGACATTCTGATGGTACACATTCGTGTTAACTGAAATACAGCTTCAAATCCTTGACTTACTGATTGTGATAGCAAAGCTGCAAATTCCTGGTTGTTGAAAATTTTTAAATTACAACCTAAAAATAATATATTGTAACATTCAAAATAAAATGTCGGACTATTTGTATAGGTAACACAATATGTGTCCTTGATGCTATGTTTATGTAGTAGATAGAAAGAAATTAAAGACGCTTATAGTTGGCCTTTATCAATAGAGGCTCATCCAATGAAGACTAAACATGACCATATTTGTGGCTTCTCTAATATTAAAAAAAGTGAAATAGTGTGTTATTTTTGTAGAATCTAAAATAATACTTAATACTTATACTAATGCTTGAAAATATTATTTTTGTAGGAGACTGTACATAACCCACCTAGTCCTAAAATACACCTTCCATAAGAGCGATTAGGTAAAAAAAGAATAAAATAGTGTACACTATTTCTTATTTACATACCTATGTAAACTTTCAAAAATAAATATCTTTTTAACAAAACGATGAAAAATTTTTCAATACTTCAATTTATATTGCATTAGTTTTTAAAAAATATTGTAAGAACCGTTTTGGAGATTTTGCAAAATGAATGCACGGCTTTCATAAATGACAGATATCAACATTATGCACAATTGATTCTTAGTATCTTGTTTCACCCCAACCGCTGTGTTCACACATCGTCGTTGTGGTTGGGCCCAGTAGGATCTTTTGGAACATGCGCTAGAGTAGCTGGTTATCGGCAACTCTTGTTGCCACCGTATGGAACGGGATCCGAAGCTAAGATTTACACGAGGCTTTAACTCAAGGTGTTAGCATACCGTGCTGATGAGTGAATGACATCCTGTGCCTTAAACAGGTGTCCACAACGGTGCCTCTGAGATACAGGGCGACCTCTCAAAGTATCTAGCCTTACTGCGGTAATGCGGGACTCTGCCGTGGTGGACTATTACTTCCCTAGCTCCAAACAGAAAGCGGACAAAACCGCTTTCATAGGAAAAAAGTTACATAGGTGCTCTGACCGAAACGGATAAATCCGTTTCGAGAGGTGCCACTTAAGGTCACAAGCAGACAAAGGTGCGCCGACCGAAACGGGTGAATCCGTTTCGTAAGGTGCCCCTTAAGTCACCGGCGCCTGTTTCACGGGGAAGGGCTAATCCATCCCAAACAAACAGGTGTTTAGGAAGGGTTCACTGAATCAAAACAGAAGGCGGACAAAACCGCCTTTATAGGAAAAAGGGTTACCTGGCTTTAAACAGAAAGCAGATAGGACCGTTTTCATAGGATAAGGCCGGAGATGCGGCCTCATAAAGAACATCTGGTTCCTGTAACAAGGACCTGGTAGCTACCCACGTTGCTAGACTGGGAGAGGAGGGCATGATGGATCTAATCGTCTACTCGTCATACTCTCCAGGAAACAGGGACACCAGGACACATCAGAACACATTGTGCTCGTGTCCGGTAGCGACACGAGTAAGAGGAGATGTAAGAACTCTCTCACAATCTGGTATCGGATTCATTAGAAGTCCGATCCTATTAGGAGAAATATACCGACCGAGCGGTCGCAGTGGAGGGCGTAGTCCACTCACTTTAAACCTACCTTACCTACCTACCTATCTTGTTTCACAAACGATGAAAAAAAACCTTTTTTTTTCATTTACAAAAAAGGAACTTTTATTAACCCTATATTTCAATTTCATTTAATTTTTAAGAAAAGCCGTTTTACGAGTGAACTACCTTAATAATTCCAACTAAAGTTTTCGCAAATTAAATACTAAATATGTTCTTTATTTAAACCAAAGAAATTGAGAAAAAGCACGAGAATCGACGCAGAAAACTTTTGGGAGTTGGTGATCTTGTTTCAACCCAAGAATATAGGCAAATTAGTTACCCATTTGTTAAAATTTTTCTGAAATTTTAATTTACTTTCAAAATTTCCTATTCTAAATATATCAGTAATGAAAAACATAAAGCTGTTTAATAAATTTAAGTTTTCAAGATCATTTGAGATTTAGAGTAAATAAATTAATGATTATCCATCTCTATTAATCTTAATTATCTATGTCTATATAAAAACTAATATATGTTAATAAAACTAATAATTTCTCTCTTTGAATAGAAAAGCTAAGGCACCCCTTTTACTTTTTTCGCAGATACCAATTACTGGTCTTTTATTGATGACTAACGTTTCAAAATGTTCAATATGTCATCAGGAAATTCCCTTTTTTCCTTGTCTACTTAAATTGAAACGGCAAAAACTAATAAGGTTTAGGAATATTTGCGTTACCAACAAAAAATACTTACTTAACTTAAAAAGATACTTTTTTACTTAGAGATTTTTATTTACCTGGAGGTATTTTACATACAGTTGCTGGATGCCACCCATACCGCTGATTACAGTTTGGAGACTGAACAAAGATGCTGGAGTCACTCAAACATTCAGCAAACACTTCTCCTCCAATATAATACAGTCTTACTCCCTTTCCTATGTGCCTTCTTGTCTGTTCGACAACTGTGTTTCTATTCACATTTGATAAAAGTCCCAAACAAAATCTGAAAAATAATAATTTATAGTTATCAAACATTATGTAATTAAAAAAATCAGATTAGAGTGAAAACAATATTTACATAATTTTTACAATTACTTAAAAAAAATAATAAACAGTTTTGATCGAGTTGTCTAAAACTTTAAAAACAAAAAAAGTTATTTTTATTGCCTCTTAAAAAAAAGTATTATTAAAATACATATATTCGAGTAAACATAACAATAAATAAATTTTTTTACCGTTTTGTTAAAAAGATATTGATTTTTAAAAGTTTACTAGGTGTGTTTGTTATTTAGATAAAGTGTACACTTTTTTTATTTTTTTTACGTAATCGCTCTTATGGAAGGTGTATTTTAGGATTAGGTGGGTCCAAAAACTGTAAAATAGTGTAAATATAACTGAATAACGAAGAGACCTTATGTGTTGTGTGTACAGTCTCCTACAAAATAATATTTTCAAGCATTGAGAACAACTAACTTTTGGTAAAGCACATTCAATCTTATTTAAAACAGCTAAATTTAAGGTCCATTTAAAATACTGCATCACAAATTAAACCAAAATAGGAAAAAATATAATGATGCGTCCTGGGACTAGTCCCGGCCCATTCAACAATCAATTTTTGTTAGAGAGAGATGGGCGAGTTCGGCGCGGATGGCATAGAAGAGACGAAGATAAAAGATGTCCTTCTGAGATTGGGAGTTTGAACTGTGGACGGGCCGGGCTTTAATTACTATAAGGCGATAACTTTTCTGTACGACTGAACTACCGACCGAACTACCTTAAAAAAGGAAAATTAGACGTTTTTTTGTCTCCCTAATATAATGATTACTTACCTTTCTGAATTGCTGGGATCCGTAAATCCATCCACAGTGATCGAAGGCTGACTGGCATGGAAGGTCTCACCGACTCTGGTGTTGAGTTCATAGTAACTTATGCTGCACCAGAAGGCCGGTTCACAGTACATCACAGGCTGTGCATCGACTGGAGGACTAGGTGTGATTCTTGACAAACCTGAAAGTAAATGATGTGGTTGCTACAGCTAGTTTTTGTAAACTGGTCTGTAAAGAAGTTTCAATTGGTACAGAGTACAGTATGAAATTGTTACTAGATACAAACAAAAAATATTCATGAAATAAAGCAATCCATCCTGGCCGACTACCAACCTGCTTATGACTTAAGTACTTCAAGCTTAAATCAAGAAGCAATGGCTAACAACACAGTGCAGCTATTCCAATATAAGTGCAAACGAGACAAATGAGGAAGTAAATTTAACACACTGGTGTATTATAACTAACGCCAAGCACAACCATCTTGAATAATAGTGATGGTAATTTCTTTAGATGAACAGATTTAACTTTAGTTCCTAGCTAAATACCAATAATAATTAAACAAAATCTAGCTTATATATTTCACTTTTAGAAATGTGTATTAAAAGTAAAAATAAACGCTAGACTTTGAGAGAATATTGACTTTTTGCCTTTTGGGATTTAAGGTGTTTATTGTTATTTTTAATTTTCTAATTTAAATCACAAAATTCGGATTTGAATTAATTTAATATGTAGTTCGTAAAAATGAATACGAAATCTTTTTTGTTGAAACATATCAAAAAAGATGAGACGCTTTTAAAAACAAATCAATAAATTCAGGTTTCTCATTAAGGATGTCCTAATTTTATGTCATATCTATTTTGTTTTAATTATGCAGCAAAAAATAAATAAACAAGCTATTTCGGATAAAAGGAAGCCCACAAATATGGTCCTGTTCAGCCCTTGTTGGTGACCCTGTATATGCATTGTATAAAATATTTTAAAAAATAAACTTTTGGAAACTTGATCATAACTATGTCTTACAGCTTTTAAGATTTTCACGCGAGCACTATAATTGGTAATACCATTTATAAAGATACGACCAAATAAAAATAACTTAAGCCACTTACTCATATTATCGTTGGGATCAATTGGATCGCCGTCTTCGGACATATACCCGGGTGGGGGCGTCTCTGTAGGTGGTACGATACTTAATGGAGATTCCATGCCAGTGGGGGTGCCGTTTGGACAAATTCCAACCGAGTCCATGTAACCCCCAGTGTGTTGCATAATCCTAAAAGTACTGTAATGCAAAAATTGAACGAGACGGTAAAAAATATCAGGAAAAAACAATTTTCTTAAATACTAAAGTTAAATTTAGCACTATAAAACAAAATATTATAGTTTTTTTCAAATAGTGCAAAAAGGCGCTATCCTGTACATGGATTAAGTTCACAGTGGTATGGCAGGAATTCTTTCTGTTCCCTTTTAGAAACTAGTATTTAAAAAGAAATAATAGAAAAAAAAAAAAAACATTTACTAAACCCATAATCATTAATATGCAACAGGTCTTAACTATGTAAATGCTATGTAGGTCGTTCATTGTTGCATCATTATAGTCTTGTTGCAGCCATTGCTGCAGTATATGAGTCGCATAAATTTGGTGCAGCTGTCCATTTTATGAAAACTAAATTCAAACAGGCAACATTTGGCTAGTATTTTATAAATTTTTATTGGTTTTGATTGTAGATTATGAAATAATATTTTATACCTCTCTTACTGTATTGTTTTTGAAGTAGTGACCAAATTTTCTTGCTATTATTTTTGTTTCATAGTAAAGAAAAGAAATTTGACAATGCTAACAGTCTATTGCTAAGATCTTACCCCAAAGAGTTCGTGTTATGCGGGAATGAGGTATTTTCTGGTACTGATGTGCTTAAATCTTCTAGGGAATGGGGAAATATATTGTTGTCATCACCCAATGTGTGTCGAGGTACTAGAATTGCTGGTAATGCTAAAAGAGTAAAAAATTCCAATTGGTAACCTTAGTAAAAAAAAATAAACTATGTAAGTATGTCAAATAAACATGATTTTTCTCAGAAAAAAAATTAGATAGGGTATAAATAAAGGATACTACTCTTTAGGAGATATTTTTTTGATAACAATAGTTTTCGTGAAATCTATTGTGTTACGGTATAATTCTATTTTTGCTTACTTTGCCAGAAGTTATTGTTTTATTTGTGGTAGCAGTTGGTTTTTAGTGGTAAAATAAAAAATTATCAAATTCACTGTTAATGTCAATTGAACAAAAAACGTTTTGCCCTCCTGGTGTTTTACAATATATCAGGTATCAATAATTTGTGTTAACATTAAATGGATAAGCAGACTATTCAGGCCAAGTTTTTTATCAACATCTCGAAAGAGAGCAGAGCGACCAGATTTGTATGTCACATGGTGTTGCAGCAGACAATTGGCTGACAGAACAAGTTATGATGGATGGATGAAATAAAGGAAAGATTTTAAGCAAAAGGAAAATTTAAGTTTAACATAACAATAACACATTTAACCTACCAGGACTTTCTATCCTTGTATAATGATAAGGATTTACACAAACTTCATCTTTTTTAAGTGAGAATGCATATTCACAATGATCAAGCGCTCTCAGTTCATGATGTGATTGCAGTTCTGGCCACCTCCAGAGTTTGCAATATATGACATGCGGTAGACCTTTCCTCTGCTGCTGGATGTTACCTAGATCAACATTTGGTCTCAATCTGAAAAAAAAGTAGCATTTTATAAAGATGTAGGAATTTTTCCATAAGTATAGGTCACTAAAATAGATTGAGAGTGATTTTTTTGTCTCTATTGATAATAATACCTCAAACTCAATATATGTAGGACATAAGGTTTAAAGCTTCCTAGTTGCCATGAAAATTAAAATTTCTAGTTGACCAGCAGGCAAACTCTGTAATTCAATAAAGATAGAAATAAACAAGAAATAAGTTAGAAAGATTCTTTCTTTCTATCACTAATTGGTACTCTATATCATTTTCTCTAAGTGGTTTGTTGAATTTCAGTAACAGAAAAATAGTATATTATTTAACATGAAAGCATAGGTTGCTTTGTGGAAAAATGCACAATCTATGAAAAGATTTACTGATAGTAACTGATTTTTTTTTATTATCAAAACCTTGAAGCCTTGCTCCTTTTTAAAGTTTTAACTTTTTGTTCATCTTGATAGCTCCTTTTTCAAAAGAGATATTATACTTAGATAGATATTTTTTGACACAATGTAGATATAGTGCTTCAAATAGTTTTTGAAAATTTTATTAAGAAATGTAAAAATTGGTAGGGAAATATACAGGCACATTATTAATATATTTTAAAGGATATTCCTAAAAGGTGATTAAATTATTTTCTAAAATAGAAACTTGGTTGAAAAATAATAAAATATTTTAAAGAAATGTGAGGAAATTTTGGAGAAGAATAAAAGCAAAAAATTATAAACACCTTATTTTAAAGTGCAATGTCCAAATATATTTAAAAATATGTACACAATTTTCAGTTAAAATACATTTAAAAAATTCATCGGGTTTATGAAAAGATTTTTTTGTTTCCCAAAAGTTGTGCTCTTCTACAAAATGCATAAAAATTGGGTACATTTAATAATTTTTAAACCACAGACCACAAATATCAAACTTTACTTAATAATAAAAAAATAAAGACATAAGTAAATAAAGAATTACAGGTTAGGATCGCTTCAAAAGTTCAAAACGAAATGAAAAAATGAGTAAAGCAATGACAGAGATAAATTATGTACATTTTCATGGGATACAAAGGGAACAAATCATAGCGAAAGCCTGGCTAATCTTTCTACTTCTATACTCCAAACTAGTTATTTTGAAATCTGATTATAGCCGAGAAAACTTATGAAGTTGGGTTTAAAGAGATTTTCTATTATAGACAGGAAATTTTTTCTCTATGGTGTTACAAAGTTACCCTGCAGTTTTGTTTTGTTAATGACATTATTCTAGTTTTGAAAGCATGTCATCAATGATATAAACCCATTTTTACAAGAAGAGGTTTTGTTGGTTTACAATAAAGAAATTTCGATTTTCTTTCTCTATGTTGCACACTATTAAAACTTGGCTGATTCATTTTTATAGGTGTCAATTTAATAACATAGGAAAGTTTTAAATTTATATCATCTTAATAAATTTAGCAATAAATTGTTAATTAATTTAATTTTGTAGTTTTTAAGACTAGGAATTTTATTTCAATTTGTATCAGAATGCAAAGCTAACTTATGAGTCATTGCAAAAGTAGATATTACTTATATATTGCATATTTTTAAGTGAATGAACATGTATCATATTATCTGGAGTTCAGCATAAGTGTGCCCTTAAGTAAGTGGTAATATTTTAAAGCCACCCTACACTGGAAATTAAAAAAAAAATAGTAATAATAAAATCAAAAAATGTTTAGGTACCAACAAAAAAACGTTTAATTATAATATTTTCTTCAGGCTGTGCAATGATAAATCATAAAATAGTACAAAGGAATTCACAATCAAATTCATTAATCTAATTAGAGCCCCAGCCAAATTGTAAGCTCGTTTGTCCGGGGCATTTCTAGACATTTAGGGTAGGTCGCAAGCCAGACGCGGTGCAGTAAGGGGAACACAAATCCATAATGTGACCTTAAACTTTGCATCTTTAATGTTGAGCTTGATCTACACAAAAGAAAACATTACCTTGGCACTGTCACGCATTTTGTGTTGTGGTTTTGCGAAGAAATGGCCCGTTCCAGTTCCTCCAGAGCACCGGACTTTTTTAATTTTTTCACCAAAGATTTGACTGCCTTCTCACACCATTTGTCGTCATCTGAGCCTTTTTTCCAGCCGAGCAGCCGCTTGACGACCGGCGGTGTGAATGATGGCAACATTCCGTTCATTGCAATAGAGCTAGAAATGCATCAAATAACGATAATAAAACACGTTTCAGTCGAATATTTTGTAAACTACACCGATTTTTTACTGTCCTTTATTATTATTGCTCACGCAGCCATATTGTTCTTTGATTTGACAGATCTAAAACTGACGGACGTTAAGTGTTGCACGCTGGTCAATGGAAAATTTCTTCAATGAAAGAGAATACACGGCAGTTTAGTTTAACAAACAAAGATAGGTAGATGCTCCAATAGTATTTGGAGTACGTTTTATCGTAAAAGAGTTTTTAATTCATTAATATAATTAATAACTCAAATTTGGACATCCTACTTATATGTTTTCTCCCTTTATCATTTAATTTTTAACTAACTAGTTTAGCAAAGTTTGTCGTAGCTTTATAATTACGCTTCCTGGACATGCGTCAAATACAGTGGCGTTTTTAGTGCCTTTTCCTTTTATTATTTATCTATTAAATTTTATTAGAGCACTTTCATAACATTTAAAAAAATATACAGGTTGTCTGGACGATAATATCAGTTTTGTCCCTCATAGAGTAAAGGCAGCAAACGCGCATGTTTTAAACATAATTAATATTATAAAGGGTGCGTTGGAAAATTAGATTGAGAAAAAGTTAGATTTTGAGCGTGCTACCCTACATCCTATATTTTATAAGATGTTTAAATTCTATACAGGGTGGTCAAAAATGCAGTTTCTAAGATACAGGCTGCTAAATACCCTGTAGCCAATTTTCTTAAAATTTTTCAGTATTATTTCTAGTAATAAGGACTTTAAATAAAAAATAAAATAAATAAACAAAGCCAATTTATTGCAAGTCTCTATATCGTTGTTATAATATTGGCACATTGATAATTATTAAAAAATAAAAATTATTACTTTTTACTCGGGTGCAAAGGCTTGTAATGAACTGGTTTAAATTTTTTTTCTTGAAAACAAAGCAAGACAGGAAAAAATATCAAGAGACAAAAAAGTTGTATTTTTAGTTGCGTCCCCTGAGACGCCACTGAACTTAATAATTTTGATTTAATCAAGCCTAAATTAGGCTCTTATTACTAGAAATAACACTGACAAATTTGAGGAAAATCGGCAAAAAAAAACGTTTTTTTTTTGTTTAACACCCTGTATCTTAGTTTATATTTTTCAATGAGGAATCACCTCCCAATAAAACAACACGGAACGCCACTTTCATGCATCCCTTCACAAATCATCTGAAAAGTCACCGACCTTTCCACTTTGTTCGTTCCTTCATCCCTAGAGGGTCAACACTGCAGCAGCCTTCAGAGGACATTCCTTTCTCCCTAAACCCGCAAATCTTTAAGTCCCGTGTTAAAAAACTGTTTCTAACTTCACTAAAACAATTATAGTACGTTAGTACTTAAGCTTAGACACTTCGCGGACTGTCTCAAGATATTTCCATCTTATATGTGTCTGTTTTTAATTAAGGTCATAGGTATTTATGAAATAGTTTCTTATGCTAGTAGATTTCACTAAAACAACATGCATGTATGCATGCATCTCTTTAGAGTCCATCTGAAAAGTACCCAAACTTTCCACTTTGTTAGTCCCTTTATTCCCAAATGATCAAGACTGTGGAATTTGCTGCCTTCATGTCTGGGAACAACATAATTAATAAACGCTAGACTTTGACAGAATATTGACTTTTTGTGCTTTAGCATTTCTGGTATTTACTGTTACTTTTTTCTATTTTCCAATTTAAATTTCAAATTTCTTATATGAAATAAATTAATTCTGCTGTTACTTAAAACGGGTACGAAATCCTTTTTATTAAAACGTATCAAAAAATGAGACACATATAACACAAATATAAGGATAGCCACACATGTCCTATTTGGTTCTCGTTGGAGGCTCTGTAACTTCATTTTTTAATTAAGTTTATTATATTTAAATATTATTTAGATGTTTTTTAAGTTTTTATACTTTTTTGATATTCTTTGGGCACAATTAAATTAAAATAATTGAGAAATCGTATTTAATTACTTCTCAGTAATTGGATTACTTTAATTCAATTACATTCCGGAAAATGTTATTGTATTTGGATTATCAATAATAGAATAATGTAATCGTAATTTATAATTGATTTTCCCGGATCCCAAGTAATTCAATTACTTAGAAAGTAATTCGATTACTTATAAAGTAATCGAATTACTTAAAATTAATTCAATTACCTAATAAATAATTGAAATACTACAAAAAAATTTAATTACATTTCTTTATGAAAAAACTGCCAGAATTTTGTCCAGCCAGAAAGAGCATCTTGAAACACTGCGGCATGCCTCGAATCCGGCGAACGCCGCCTCCGCGCCAATTTAGTATTTTCGATTGATGCTTACCGCCACCGTTTTTATACTTTTTTTTGTGAAAAAATCTGTTGATCTTTAAGGTGCATATTATTATAAATATATTTTTTAGTGTATCGTGTTTAATATATGTGGTAATTTAAATAAAGTAATTACTAAAATATTTAATTACTTTTAGTTTTAATTGATAATTAAGTTACTTTTAACAAATATGCTGGTATACTTAGAAGAGTAATTGGTAATTGTAATTGAATTACTTCTTAAAAGTAGTTGCGACAGCTCTGACTGCCGTACTGTAATGTAACAGAAATAAATAAATAAATTTTAGGAATGTAAGCATCTAAGCTTATAAATATTTACTTTTTTACGCAGCAACCCATAAAATACTTAAAATAAGTTTTAAAATTTAGGTAATTATTAAATTAACTTATGCAATGGCATTGAGATACCTTCCTAATATACCCTGATGATAGTGACAATTAAAATAATCTGCGGAAATATGTACATATGACAAATAACACAAACATGTCATGATGTTCTGATTGTGTGGTTTTTGTTATTTAATTTAATAGCTTTAAGAATTATAAATGACCTTTGCGGATCACCTTTAAAACAATTAAGTATCATATTTTCCGCCTTTTCGAAGATTGTAATTGTTTTTATATTTAAAAAACATTAAGCATGTTTTGGGACATTAAAAAATAATAATAATAATTTTTGCTGAAACTTCTTTGGCCCTAAAATCTCATGTCATGATGGATATGAGGTAATACGGGGTGTCCTGAGCTCAAAATATGGCTAAATTAAGCAGCCTAATTAAGCTGTAATATCTAATTGTGAGCCGAAATTATTTGGAACGCAATTTGGCTCTGAATATTCTGTTGCAAAATTAAATTTTTAACTCTACAACTACAAAAATTATTTGATAATATTAAAAAGCTACCGTAGAAGACGCCCTGAAAAAATGTTTTGCGAAATTTCAAGTTTTCTATTGAAAACTTTTTTTTCGATTTTTTTTAATAATATTTGTATAGATACAGCGTATTGTCGGTACATTAAAAATTATTCGACGTTATTATTCCTAATTTAGAAGTTCCCCTTGGCAAAAATACTTAAATATAACTATTAGGTATAGAGTTACCTGTTAAACAAAGTAAGAAACGCTATTGGTTTCTTGACAACGATATATAAACATTATTTAATAACTTAAGAGTGTTTTAAATTTATTTCAAAATGGTGTACTCGTCATTGTCATTTGAAGATAAAATTTTAATTAAATCTCAAGAGTCAAAGGCTATGGTGCAAAAAAGGGTAAATGTCGCGATAGTTGCCTCCTCTCCGATTTTGACCAAATTTGGTGTACAGGGGTTTTTTTGGGGCGCTGATTACGAATCTGAAAAAATATTTTTTTCGGCAACATTTCGTTTTCGAGATATGTATCATTAAAGTTGAAAATCATACTAACCTTATTTACACTATTCCCCCTTCTTCTTGCACAGAAGTCTTGATTTTTACACTAAATTGGCACAAAATATTTGACAAACACCTTTTAAAAACTTGTTTTTATATTCATTTTACACCTTTTTTCCATTTAATTGCAAACCTCTTCTTTCACAGGCCGCAACGTGGCCGCAACCATGTATACACTAGGAATTTTATAAACAAATATGGCTGCTGCCTTTGAACTTTTAAAAGTTCGCAAATGAATGGAAAAAAGGTGTAAAATAAATAAAAATACAAGGTTTTAAAGGGGTTTATAAAATATTGTGTGCCACTTTAGTGTAAAAATCAAGAATTGCGTACAAAAAAAAGGGGAATATAGTGAAAATGAGGTTAGTTTGATTTTCAACTTTGATTATAAATATCTCGAATCCGAAAAAATATTTTTTTCGGATTCATAATCAGCGCCCCAAAAAACAACCCCGAATACCAAATTTGGTCACAATCGGAGAGGAGGCAACTTTCGAGACAATTACCCAAAAAAGATTATTAAAACTTACCCAAAGTGTAATTGGAAGTTAAGTACTGTTAGTTATTTTCTACGGCATTTACTTGAAAACTAGTAAAAGTATTAAAAACATTGAAAGAATAAGGACAATTCTTGATTCTGTAGAACCCGGTAATAAGTACAGTAAGTTCAAGGAAACTACTACTAGAAGAATTATTAAAATTATAAAAATTGATCTAAAGTATCGTCCGTTTAAAAAAATATTCGGTCACAATTTTTCCAATGGCATTAAAAATAAAAGAGTAGAAAAATGTCAAGCATTGTTAAGAAGATTTAGACGGCACGAAGACATTGAAAAAATTTGGTTCTCAAATAAAAAAGTTTTTTCTTTGCGCCAACCACAAAATCCCCAAAACAACAGGATATATTCTAATGTACAAAGAAAATCAGAAATACCACTGGAACATCTTCTGGTTCCAAGAGATCATTTTTCAGAATCAGTTATGGTTTCTTTGGCTGTGTGGAGGCTAGGAAAAAAAAAGCCATACGTCAAGAAGTACTCTTAGATACCTGCAAGAAAATTGTCCAGACTTTATTGAACCAAACATGTGGCCTCCAAATAGCCCGAAATTAAACCCCGTCAACTATAACATTTGGGGAAAAGTTTATGAGAGAATAGATTACTGTTGGCAACAATATAATCAAGAAATTATAAATAAGTCAATTGGACAATGGCGCCGAAGACTGCAAGCTGTTGTAGACAATCAGGAAGGTCAATATTCATAATAACTTCTACTATTGAAAAATAATTTTCTTATTTATTATTTATTTGTTTTTCCTTCTGGTAATTTATTATTCAATAAAAACCTATTACGCTGTATGGTATTATTTAAAAAAGTTTCCGAAAAAAAATACCTTTTTAATAGAAAATCCGAAGTTTCTCGAAACATTTTTTCAGAGCATCTTCGTCGATGGCTTCTTAATATTTTCAAATAAGTGGTTTGAGAGTTAAAAAAATTTGCAGCAGCCCCAAAGGCAATGATGAAAAATATTGCTTTTTACTTGGCTTCCCCAGTATATTTTTATTAGATATTTCTTCTACAATTAAAAAATATCTCCCTAATATTCACACAAATTTTCAACAAAATCAGCCAAAGAGAAAAAAAATATATTCAGAGCCAAATTGGGTTCCAAATAAATTTGGCCCACAGTGTATATTATGTAATAAGTCTGTCAGTCACTAGGTTTTTAGCGCACGCAAGTGAATTTGCAAACTGAGCCGTAGGCGAGTTTTGCATTTAGTTAAAGGCGCTAAAAACCAATACAGTACTAGATATATACACTATCTTATCTAAAACCGTGGTATGTTAAATCCATTCCAAAAGTATTCATTTTTTTCCATAAAAACAATTACAGTGTCTTCAAAATCTAACAGCAAAATGTAAACCAGCGATTTTTCCAATACAAAATCACAAAACATTGTTGTGAAAACAAAGTTGCCCTGTAAGGTCAAAGTAGCAATACAAATTTATGGTTTTAATGTCGTCCCTGTTAACTCAAAATTAAAGTCAAACCGAATTTTGCAGGAGTGCTCACTTTACCGTACTAGTGCGGTAAAGCGGTAGTTACTGCACTAGTGAGGCAAAAAAGTAGTTACCGCACTGAAAATAGTGAGTGTACGTCAACTTACCGCACGGTTGTAGATAAATTTGTTTTGTTTAGCCGGAAAAAAGCGTTAAACACTTTAAAAATATGATTTCCAAATTTAATATAGGTTTTTTAGAGTTTAAAAGATTTTTTATATTTAAAAAACATTAGCCATGTTTTTAGGACAAGAAAAATAAAAAATAGTTTTTGCTGAAGCTTCCTTGGCTCAAAAACCATAGGTATGATGGATATGGGTAAAGGGTTGTCCAGAGTCAAAGATGCCTAATTGAAGAGTACATTTATAATAATGCTGTTCGGGTTTTCAGCGCAACGGTAAAGTTTAAAAACCCGCTGTAGGCGTATATATTTTTAGTAACAACATAATTATTTTAATTCATATAATCATAACAAAAGTTAACAACATTAAACACTAGATTTTGACAGAATATTGATTTTTGTGTCTTGGCAATTTCAGGTATTTATTGTATTATAAATTTATAAATGCGGGCGTTTTTGTTACTTTTTCGCCCTAGGGCGTAAAAATGCAATTTTACGCCCTCAAATGGAAGCGTAAAATTTTATTTTACGCCCGGTCGTACAAAAATAACTATTATGCATAAAAATTGGAACGGGAACGGCCACATTGGCTTGGAAGTTTTAAGCAATAAGACCCAGAGGAAGAAAAGTGACATTTTCCGTTTCCCTTTCCTGCCGTATGAAGTAATACTAAGATAAAAGGAGTCATTGCATAACATCATATTAAAAGCCCTGCTAGATAAAATCTTGCATAGCAATTTTAATACCATTATTCACCGAATCAGCATAAAATTACCGGAAAATTGCACTAAAAAATTTCACTGGAGTTTAAAAGAGGTAACGCCTTCTTCCTTTTTTAGTTTCTTTTCAAGGTCGGTTGATTTGCCGTGCCACAAGCGAAAAAAGTGTGTTCGAAAAAGTTATCTAAAATATTTTCGCATAGTGCAGAATAAATAATAAAATAAGAAATTTTCAATATATATATATATATATATATATATATATATATATATATATATATATATATATATATATATATATATATATATATATATATATATATATATATATATATATATATATATATATATATATATATATATATATATTTATATGGGGCCAAATATGATCATTGGATTGGATTTTCCCAAAATATACAGGTTTAATTTTTATATAAATAATATTATTTATATGGTTCAAAAAAGTTTTCTTAATTTGTTTAAACAATAATTATCGGGAAAACACATATAATATATATATATATATATATATATATATATATATATATATATATATATATATATATATATATATATATTTTTAAAATATATATAATAAAATTTATATATTTAAGGACAAAGTATCAATATTTAGGTACGTACCAGGGTCCAAAAAAAACATAACAGCCATACACATATGGGTCCGCAAGGCCTTCTTTCCCCGATATACAGGGTGTTAAAATTTTTATTTATATTTTTTTATATTTTTGAGTTTTTTTTTTTAATGTTTAAGAACAATAATTTTATTGACAATTAATACATATGTTTTATTATACATTTTTCTATTTTTTTAAATTTTTATAATAAAATCAGAGGGTTAGGGTGGTTTTTTTTTAAATCCAAAATCTCGAAAACGGTTGTCATATCGCTTTAACAAGTATACCTTTGACGTAAAAAAAGACAAAACAGTTATTTAATTTAATAAAAAGAAACAGCGCCGTACCAAAAAGTTGTGATTGTTCAAAATAGAAAAGGGTGTAGGTGGTCCCTAATAAGAGCGGTACTAAGATTGATTCGAACCTCATACCAAAACCTCCATACCAAAAACTCTAATATTTACATTATCATAGATAGTGATGAAGGAAACAAGGTGCATTTTAGAAGAGTAAAAGGGTATAATTGTTTAAATCGTTTTATTATGTGGACGTATACCAATATTTTAAAAAATGTTTACCCTTTAAAATGTTCTTTAGTTACGCATGTTACCACGTAACTCATCAGAAAGAACAAGCTTTTTCCAAAACTTTAATACCAAAAATGATTGTATTTCTTTTAAAATTTTTCGTTTACAGGTCTATTTAAAATGTTAAAATAAAGATTTTAAAAATTTTTGTACCAAATTTGAAATTTTTTAATTGGATTTTGCTTAATTTTGAATTTCTTTAAAATTCTTTAATATACAAGCAAACACATAAAACCTTTTCCTAATAAACTTTACAAACAAATACTATGATTTCTATGTTTATGACGTAGTCACACAATTTGTTAAAATCAAGTCCTTTCCCGATTCGATTTCTGGACGAAAAATAAGGGCAGACAACACAAGAAAAAATTGCACTTATAATTTAATTTTAAGTTTTAATAATTTATTTTAAAATTTTATTCTATTTTAAAGGAAAGTCCCACTGGCAACATTTATTGATGTTATTGCAGATTGCGGCTAAAAGTAATGGATTAGACGATTTAATACTGGATAACGTATAACACATAGGTAAACAAAGTTACAATATAAAGAATTTTTAAGTTATTGTGGAGTATATTTTTCTTAAAGCCATAATTTAACGACATACATTTCATAAACTTTTATTTAAATATTCCAGTTTTGAAAAAACCCCTTGTTAGATATGCACTTGGTCATTTTGTTATTCTTATATTCTTTGTACTATTTAGAAGAAAAATGAAATAAAAACTTTAACAACCTGTATTTCGGAAACGAAGGCCTTGCGGACCCATATTTGTATAAACTTTTATGAATCACCCTGTATATATATATATATATATATATATTTCAAACCTTTACACCAGGACCGATAATTTTTGAAACAAAAAAAAAATATATAGTAGAATGAAACCTATTGAAAAGGAAGAGAATATAACAAAAATGAAAGGAAAAATAATTTACGGGCGATCTGAAGTCGGGAAGTGGAAGGGGGTGAGTTTTTCCGGCAAAACTACAAGTCCTTTGGAGAAAAGTTAAATGCCAAAGTTGTAGGTAATAAAAAGATCTACAACTTTTGTATTTACACTTTTTTCACATAAACACAAAATGTATGTGAAAAATTCAAATAACCAAGTTTTTGGTTTTTTATTTTTATCTTTTACAAAAAAAATATTTTTCAAGAAATTGGGTGAAAACTTATCTTTTTACGTCCCAAATACACTAATTTTTTTGATTCACAATATTTATTTTTTCACCTTATTTTGACTTAATATCGAAAAAGCACCCTAATTTTCAATCGAAAATTCTCATGTAAAAATATCTGTTTTTTTAATAAAGTTGGTGGGCTTTTTGTTCGTTTAAATATCTACTTTCTGATCGTGGAAAAAATATAAATTACTATGGTAAATATTCTCAGAAAAAAAAAACGAAAAAAACTCGAAACCGACTTTTTTAAATCATTATGTACATTTGGTTGGTAATTATAGTGGTATATTTCGATTAGCAATTTTTCGTTTATCAATGTAACATGTAATCTTACGTTTTTCGAGTAATTAAAGTGTAAATTTTAATAAATAGCGCAAAATTGTACATAATAATTTATATAAAATCGGATTCGAGTTTGTTCGTTTTTGTTTGCATTTTCTGAGAAAATTTACCATAGTAATGTATATTTTTTATTACACCAACAAAAAGTTAAGATTTAAACGAACATAAAGCCCACCGACTTTATTAAAAAAACTTATATTTTGACAGGAGAATTTTCGATTGAAAATTAGGGTGCTTTTTTGGTATTATGTCAAAATAAGGTGAAAAAATAAATATTTTTAATCAAAAAAATTACAGTGTGTTTGGAACATAAAAAGGTAGGATTTCAAAAAATTTCGTGAAATTTTTTTTTAAGATAAAAATAAAAAACCCAAAACTTGGTTATTTGAATTTTTTACATAAATTTTGAAGTTATGTAAAAAGTATAAATACAAAAGTTGTAGATCTTTTTATTACAATTTATTACCTATAACTTTGCCATTTAACTTTTTTCCATAGAACTTCTAGATTTGCCGGAAATTAAGATAAACCGTTTTTTACCCTTAAAAACTCACCTCCTTCTACTTCCCAACCTGAGATCACCCGTAAATTATTTTTCCTTTCATTTTTGTATATTCTCTTGCTTTTCCAATGGGTTTTTACCATTTTCAAAGGCTTGAACCCTGGTCTACTTCCATTAGAATCTTTAAAACTATAGGGGATACGAAGAGATGCTTAAATTGATACCTCAAATTGAATATTTACCGATTTTTCTCCAAAAGACGAGCACTTCTTCCTTTCTTGGAGCACTTGAAGCTCGAAACTTAGAACTTTCAATTCTAGCTTCATTGCGCCAAACAACAATTTTAGCTATAACTTTTAAAATAATTTGAATTTTGAAAAATCCTTTCAAGATATTCTTGAATATCTAAACTATCAAAATATACAATGAAATCGATTTTTTCAACTTTCTAGACTAAAATACCCCTAAATATCTACAAACTTAGAACCCGCGCTTACTAGTACTTAGGTTAGATACAAAAAATATCCGTAGGATGTCCAAAATATAAAAGATATGACGTATAGGTTAACGTTTTTATAAAAATGACAAACAAATTTATATTAACAACTATACGAGTTTTGCGGACAGCAGTGGACAGTTAGCCCAGTAACTGAAGACCTAAGAGTACCCAAAGCCGTAAATAAATCTGTGCAGTTTTTATTTGTGACGCAATTCTTAGGTCTTCGCGGATGCTTTCGAGCGAGAAAAAGTTTATCACGATTTCGAAGTGGAAACCCGCTGAAAACGGCCCCTCAAAGTCCCAAAAATGAGTTTTCCGCGAATATCTACCAAAATATGCGAATTAGAGAATTTTTGTTTAGACAAAAAATGAAGATCACCTCGAAATCTACAAAAATGGTCTTTACCATTTTTTCGCAACACCAATATTTTTCGCAAAAACGGCCGTCGAAAAATCCATAACATTACACACTGGATAGATGTGATAGTAGGCTAAAAAATGCAAATGGCAAAACATTTTATTTTATCAAAACGCAAGAAAGATGGTGAAGGAAATTTTCTGGGATCATTGAACACTTGCTAAGGTCTCATTTAAAAAAAATTGATAATAAAACATGTTTTCAAAAAATATCAATAAATTAATAAGATACTCTCAAAATATTGTGAAAAAAAAACTTTGATAGCTTTTTTTAATATTCTAGAAAAATCAGAATGGACCCAAACTCATATGCAATGATAGGAACGGGTTTTCCCATTCCGATGAACTTTAAATGATTAAAAAATGTACATTATGGCCCAAGTAATGAAACAATTCGTCCGCCCGCTTATAAGTGAATCCATGAAGATAGCGCAGCTAAATTGAGGGGACTTTTGGGTCCCGTTATTTCCAAAAAACTCTCGATTTTTCGAAAAATATTATAAGGACTATTTTTGTAGATTATAAGGCGATCTTTATTTTTTGTCTAAACAAAAATTCTCCAATTCGCATATTTTGGCAGATATTAGCGGGAAACCCATTTTTCGTGCATTGAGGGGCCATTTTCAGCCCTTTCCCACCTGTTAATGTTGATAAACTTTTTTTCGCTCGAAAGCATCCCCGAGGACCTAAGAATTGCCCCACAAAGAAAAACGGTACACATTTATTTACAGCTTTGTCCCTTCATTTACTGGCCTAAGTAGACAATTCCTTAAGCTATTTTACTTAGAATCTTTTAAAAGTTATAATAGCTACTTTACTACAGTGGCAGCTCGAGGTACGGGAGGCGCAAAATACTAATATTTAAAAAATCAGGAAAAACTACTAAGATATTCTAAATTATTAAAAATTCAAATCGTGCACTTCCCACCAGTATCTATAGGAAAACCACCCCTGTAACGAAGAGGTAAACTACCCCCGAACGTGATGATATTTACGTATGTTATCACGTTTGGGGGTAGTTCAACCCTTAGTTATAGGGGTGGTTTTCTTATAAATACTGGTAAGAAGTACTGTCTAATAATTTAGAATAACTTAGTAGCTTTTCCTAGATTTTTCAAGTGAATTTTGTTTTTTTTCATATGTAGCGGATGATCACGAACCCTAAGAAGACGATTTTAATAAAAAAAAGTTTGAAATAATTAAATAAAGTCAGCCTAATCTTTTTTTAGAAAAAAGTAAAATCTATAATAAAATATTTGACAGTTTTCTTATATTGCTAAGATATTTTCGTATATTATCACGTTCGGGGGTAGTTCACCTCCTCGTTACAGGAGTGATTTTCTAAAATAGATACTGGTGGAAAGTGCACAATTTGAATTTCTAATCATTTAGAATATCCTAGTAGTTTTTCCTATATTTTTAAAGTAATTTTTTATTATTTTTTCGTATTTAGGGGATGATTTAACCGCCTTAGCGAGTTAAAGGGTGGTCTTTCACCTATATTACGCCCTCATTATTATGAAAATAAATAATTTCCTATTTTTAAGATTTTATTTTATAGAAAAAAAAACAATTAGAAATACTTTTATTCGTATTCATATCAACCCCTAATAAGGGGTGATTTTCGACATTTTTTGAAAAACCAAAAACTATGCTCATCTTGATTTTTCATTACCGATAATTTGACATATGCAGAATTATTTTAGGATTTTTTAAGGTCTCTAGCAAGGGTGAGAAAATAGGCTAAAAATATGCTGTTTTTGCGGTCACTCTTTAGAGGCTACAAAAGTTAGAGGCGGGAGCAAGGAAGTTTAAAGGTGTATGGAAGCCCAATGCTATGGCCCATTCGATCAAAAAATGCCCAGTCCAGTATGAAAATAACTGTCAGAGTTGGCCCCGCCGATTCTGCGCAATAACAAAATTCCACGAAATAATTTAATGTGTTGCCTACTTCCACACTGATAAATCAGGGTGTAGTTAGGCAACACATTATACTTTTATGAGAGCCGTATTAGTTTCGATTGTTTTGCTTTGTGTGATTATATTTTGTGGTTGCAAAAGTTTTTTTGAATTGATAAAAATCTTCTTATTTTAGTGATTACTGTTTATTAAATTGTGACTATAATTTTGTGTTCAATGTTTGTTACTTATAATATCGTAACAAAATGACTAGGAGGTTGTATGGTTTTATCTTGCAAGTCCAAGGGTAACATACCCGGCATTTTTTACTTTAGGTAAGTATTTCTTATATTTAAATTAGGTGCTTCTTATGAGATGTAACGTTAGGTAACCGAATAAATAATAATATATCAATTATGAATTATAGAAAATGAAAATTTCATAGGAAATAGCAGTGAGAAAAGTAAGGCAATCTTAACTATCTTTTAGATGATTTCCACAATGTTTGTGTATTTCTGTGGATTATTAAAAAGAAATAAGGTTTACATTTAGGTACTTTTATTTCATTTAATAATTTAGTACATTCTTTTAAAGGATCAAAATTATTAATTACTGGGCAGACCAGGCAAATTTTAATTTATACAGGTCCCTTTAATTGAATAAAAGAAAGTACAATTTTATGTTAAAGTTCCTTTTTGCTTTTTTTGTATTTGTTTAAAAAGAAATTAGATTTTTGGTTTCTTAAACTTATATTATCAACTTTTTAAGCTCGACATACTGTAGACACATAATATTTAACGGTTACTGTTACAATGGATACCTAGGTACCAAAGATTACTAAACATTTTTAACCACTGTTATTCTGTCTCATGAATGTTTGTTATTAAGTGAAAAGTATATGCCTAAAAAGCAGTTAAAAATTTTCACTTTTTAATGTACAACCACAATCTTAGGATAAGATTAAACTCATTTACACTATCTTGCCCTTCTTTTATCACAAAATTGGTGATAAGTACATGAAACTATCATACAATGTTTGAAATTTAGTTTTAAAAAATCGTGTTTTTATTTATTTACTAAGATTTTTGGTAAAAATACAAAACTCCCAAAAATATCGACCATTTAAATAGAAGGCTGTAAAGTGGCGCCATCTATTCTTTCCATATTATATCAGATGATATAAAATCCAATATTACACAATAATTTTAAATATTCTATGGAGTATCGTTTAATAACCAACAATTTTGTGCAAAAAAAAAACAGTGAATGCTTGAATTTGACATTTGATGATGGCAACTTATAGATAGTAACAAAGAATTATGGAAGTCCGGCCCTGACCTACTATTCATTGCGCAAACTCCGCGGGGCCAATCCCCCGATTCCCGCTGCCCTGCACGCCTGGACAATTTTGTTCTACAGTATTGGGCTTCCATACACCTTTAAACTTCCTTGGGCGGGAGTCAAAAAATGGTATATATTAATTGTAATTATATAATTGTGCTTTCAAAATCCGTGGTTTTACATTTAATCGTGTAATTTATCAATTACCAAATAAAAATAAAGCTCTATTTTTATTTTGTATCGTATTTCGTCTTATACCCCATTATTTTATACATATGATCAATATGGATCACCATGTAAACTCACTTATGAATCAGACATAAGTAGCCTAGCTTTCTTTTTAATGATATTTCAACCAAACCGTATGACACGCTGTCACGCTCTAAGGGATGCACCTAACTGCAAAATAATTTGTCACGCCATGACATCAAACACTCCTTAACTTTTAGCAAAACGGATCTGAGCCTATCTAATGTGTAAGTCCTGTTATTTTATTTTTGAAGATGAACAGTCGCGTCAACGTGAAAAAGTGCAAATTTACCTCTAAAATCCGGAAAATGATTGTTTTACAAGTGATATTGTTTGTTGGTTTTTGCGGTCAAGAAGTTTTTGGGGTCGGCGAAGATGAGCGGCTAGTTCAGGTAAGTGGGTTTGCGAAAATCGAAAGTTATTAACAGCATTAATTAATATAGTCTACAAAAAATAAAAGCGTTTAAAATTTTGTAATGTCCGCCACTCATAGAGAACCTGCGTAAGAACTAGTGGCACCTCTCTCGTTAGTTTTGTAAGTTCGTACATGAGGACGAGCTGCTCATGTACATGCATTTTAATTCTGACTCATGAATCACGTAATTTTTTTATTAATAATTTCTTTGTAATCTTTACAAATTTAATACGTAAATATAGTACAATAACTTATTAAAATAATAAATATTATTAAGAAAGTTATAAAAAAGTGCAGGGCCGCCAGAAAAAATGTAGAGGGGTCAAAAAGTTTAAGTCAATTTACTAGTCCAGAATTAATCGAATTAAAAACACATACACCACAACTTGAATTTCTAAATAGTAATCATACTCATTTAAATTCCTAGGCGATATTGTAAAATTTAAGGATTTAGACGTGAATTGTTTTATTTTAAGAAATTTTTAAACACCCAGGAGGGATAGACGGACACCCCCTAACCCCCCTACCTTAAAAACAAGCAAAGATCTATTAACACCGGTTGTTCAGTTGTAATACTTAATTAAGTCAAATATAAAATTTTATTCGTTTCCATTAAAACCTCATTTAATAGAACGTTGATAAAAGTGGATAAAAGCAGTGAACCGTAATAATTAAGTAAGTGTATATGGGTTGACAATAAATATACAGTGTGTACATAATATATGGAACAAATTCATTATTTTCTTAGGCAAAAAAAAAGATAATTTTCTCCAATACGTAAATAATAACTTTAAATTACGCACTTTTTGACATAAAATATAAATATACAGGGTGGCTCATGTAGTAGATATGAAATTATCGATGATATGTTTAAAACGAAAACCGCCATATTTTAGTGCAGATTTATGATCTTCAAGAAGAGCCGATTTTAAAAACCTAAAATACTTATGGTTTTAGGTGGCAATTTCGTAGTTACAGAGTGTTAAAGCACTGTGAACATGATTGCTATCCTTTGCAAGTAGATAAATAATAGGTAATTTAATAATATTACTTAAATACTTGGTAAAAAATATTACTTTCGCTATATAATTAAGGGTAAAATTTTTGGTTTTTATCCCACTTTTAAATATAATTAGTCTGGCACATTAATACTTGACCAAAACTCTGCCAGACCACGATTAAGAAGTCCTTTGTTGCTACTCGTTAAGCACGAGTTTTTTTGTTTTACTCTATTAATTCTTAAATTTTTTAATGATTTTTAATTCCTTATTGTGTGACAGAGTAATAAAAAAATATTATTTTATCCCCACTCTGAAGGAGAACGAAATAGTTTTATATTCTTTTTGAATAGCTGTGACTTATTATTTGTGGAAAATGCTATTTTTCTCATTTTAATAACATTTTTTGAATGCATTAGCAGTGAAAAGTAATATTTTCTCTTTGTTGCAGCTTTATTACTTTTTAAAGCATATAAATGTCAACGGATAACATATTATTTCAAGATAATATAATATAAATTTAGAATAGAATAATTTTTAATGAAATTAATACGAACTACAAAGAGCAACATTAATTATGTTCTTTGAGAAAGGTAGCACCATAAGGCAAAAATTACCAAAAAGTACCGTAAGATCAAAAGCGACAGCGGCAAAATAGCGGTTCCTTAAATAGATAGTGGGGAAGTGGCTGAAAGAGTATCAAACGACGAACCCGATAATAGACTGATCAGTCTGATCACATATTTGGAAAACCATTCATTCCAAACAGCCGTGGAAGCACATAGACAAACTGAATTTCCTGGATTTGTTTTGGGTATCAAGATGCCGCGTCAAGCAAAGATCCTATTTAAGAAATCGTGGGGCTGTCAAGATCCCATTTTTAATGGCTGTTAACAAAGAGCGGAGAGTGGGATTTGCTTTGCAGTATTTTCAGGAAGGGTTGGGGTTTTGGAGAAATGTCGTTTTTATGAATGAGAAGACCTTTCAATCTTGTTATAATGGGCGAGTTAGAGTGTACAGACCTCGAAACACAAGATTTGAAGAGAAGTATACCCAAACAGTTAAAGCAAGTGGTAGGTTTTTACCTTATGTGTAGGGATATATGACTGCAAAAGGCCTTGGGCATTGATGGAAGATTTACAGGAGAAATTTATATTGACATACCTATTACAAAATGTTATGCTAACCTCATTAACTAAGATCTTTTCTCAGCAAAACTTTATTTATCAACAAGACAATTGCCCTGTTTACATGGTAAAAAGAGTTGCTGACTGGATGCGAGAACGTAATATAAATCTACGACATTGGCCCTCAAGGAGTCCACATGTCAATATCATAGAAAATTTTTGGGGTCACATTATCAAAAGGGTAAATAAGGCCAATGATTTTCGTCCATAAAATGCAAATGAACTATGAAAAAAATTGAGGAAATTTGGATCAACTATAATGTATATCATATCCAAAGACTGATAACATCCATGCCTAAGCGTTTATAGCTAATTATCGACAAAAACAGCGCTGGAATAAAATATTAGTTCACTAATATCCTTGATAATGTTATGTCTTTCTGTTGTTTTAATAGATTTGAAAACCAAATATGTAATATACCTATTAAACGGTTAATTTTTGTGGAAGAGTTTGCACTTTTCAATTTTATTAAAAATTAATCTCTTCTTAATATATTATATTAATCTTGATATTATATGTTACCTGTTGACATTTTTTTAGTAATTATTTTGCTTTTTAGTAAAAAACATTACTTATTTACAAAATCACGTTTTTTACCAGTTTAATTGCCCAAGGCCATAAACGTATAATCCCAGTTTACGCAATTTCGAAAATATGACAGAAAATGTTAACCTAAGTGTCCGGAATTTTTTGCCCGCAACTGTACCTTCTCAAGAATTATATGTACTAGTGGTTTGTAGTTAAATTTTATTTTTTGAAACAGCAGAAGCAGCTTTTATTTTACTTTGTAAACTGTACTATAGGTGAATTATGATTCACTCTCACAACAGTCATAATAAACATGAAGTAATTAATCGGGCATTAATTTTACTCTTGTTTTTACGCACAATTAAAGCTTATGTCCGGTCTTTCAAGAACTTTTCCTGTATTCCGTTCTGCTGGCCGATTTTAGGTCAGCACGCGCCTTACGTTATAAAAACATTAAGAAGCATTGCGGTATAAAAATTACTAGGTGATTCCACAATACAAAATTAAACATCAAATTTTCATCAAATAGCAGAGCTGGAACAAAAATCGAATCCTTTTGGAATTGAATTCAGAAATCGTTCCTTTTATGGATCCGAAAGCTGGAATCGATTATTTTTTTAAAATAGGATCCGTAATCCGGATTCGTTATATAATTTTAAAATGATCCAGAATCGATACCTTTCTGGAAGGATCCAATTTCAAAAATGAATCGATCATTTTGAAATCCCATTTAAATTCCAAATTTTACCTAAGATTCTTAGTATCACATTGATTTTTGGAAATAAAGATACATTAATTTAAAACATCTGCTTATTAAAATCTTTAAATAAGAAAACACACCTAACATATGATTTTTAACCAAACATGTTGTTTTAGGTCCAGAGAAACAACACTTAAAACATTTTTTTTTGGTAACCAAAGAGTAGTATCCAAAAAACGGGCATAAATTTGACTTGCATTTAATCTTAAAAGTTTTAAATGCTCGATCTTAACAACTTTTTAACACTACCACGACGACATCATTACCGACATTTGAGCAAAGCAATTCTATGCATTGTTGTTAAGTTAGGCCATTTTTAATATCATAAACAATCATGCAACAAAAACCTTCACGTCGATGTTTGCGAAAACACGATACAGTGATGACACATTTGAAAAACACCAACTAGTGGTAGTTTGCAAAAACTTAAAAGGTAACCCTCGTATTTCTTTCTTTGCGCAGAAGAGATTTTTGTCATAAGAATAAATTATTATTATATTTATATGGTTGGACCTAAATTGAAAAGACAACAACAATTTCCACTGTTCCACTTTCAATACGACGACAAACGACGGCAATTCGTTAGCATATTGTAGGCTGAGGCATACAGGGGTATGTAGTACAGGCGTCCAACTATTTTCTGCATCACTTAAAGTAATAGAAACATTGTATTATTCTGAGTGGATCGCCGTTCGCTGAATGACCGAATGCCCTACCCACGGTAGGGCATTCGGTTGTTGAGCCGATAGAAGGAGAATCGGCCACAGCACGTTTTCGGTCTGTCTCTATTTCGCTCAAGCCTTTGCCTATTAAATTGACATCTCCCTTCATCGCTTTGAACTGCATGCAAGAAATTGGTTTGGCAGCCTTGTATGTATTTATTTTGGTGTTACTGAAGTGGAAGACTTTGGGACGGCCAGCAACAGGTGCCAACTTACCCTGTTGCCAAATTTTATAAATAATCTTATTTCGGAAGAATAGACATAGTAAGGTCTGGCGACAGGGTTAGTCCACAAATTTTTCATGCTCGAATTTAATTCTTAGTATTACAGGTAACTTTATAAAATATCAAAAATTAATTGATATTTTATGAAGTAAAAAAATAATAGCTCAATTTGGATTTTGTAGAAAAACACTAATTTAATATGGCGCTACTTAAAAAAATATCTGGAATCAAGCATTACCAAAACTTATGTTGCATTGCGTAATTTACAAACAAATGGCAAAAAAACAAAATTATCTGTAATTTTGCACATGGGCTACAAATTGCATTTAAAAAAACTTTTTCTTGGAACTTTTTTTGATATTTTTAGAAACAACCCATTTTCGGATTTTTTTTTGTAAAAAAAAATAAAATTTGACGTGACAGCCTTTTTATTTTGGTTAATTTTCACCTCAATCGAAGTAAAAGTTGATGCAAAATTCATATTTAAAAAAAGGGCCTATCTTTCTTAACATGCAAAGTAAGGTGGAGTTAATTTTCTAATATTTTTATAATTAATCACTACGCTTTTGTATTTTTGACGAGTTCGCCGCTTCAGACTGACTGCCATGTCAGAATTTTGATACTGGGCATTAAATACCATTGGAGTGCAATGTCTGGTGTTCTATTGTACTACACCTCTTTGTAAGCACAATTGTAACAATAATAATAATTTATAAAATTAAATTTCCAGGGTACTAATGTAGATTTGGGCAAGGCACTTCAGTTTCTTCGAGAATATGACGCCGAAGCCTCAAATATGTGTTTTCGAGTTAGTGCAGCCCAATGGTCCTATTCCACCAATATGACGGACTTTAATAAGAGACGGATGATTGAAGAACAAACCCTGAAGGTAAAACTAGTGACTTAAGAAACAAAGCTACGCAGAGCCGGATAAAAATTTATCATTTTTCTGATTTTTAAATGCCAAAAAGTCATCTAAATTTTGATTTTTCAGAATTAATCTATTGTTTACTATAAATGCACCATAAAAACAAACAAAATACAAAAAAATAAAAATAAAAAATGGCAATTTTGCGATTTTTTGTAGCCAAAAATTGGGTAGAGCCCACTTCCAAATATTTACTACCTAAATAATTAAATTATTTCCGTTGTTACTTAGAAGCAATATGAAATATTTTATATTAAAACGTACCGAAAAAAATAAGGCGTTTCTTTTTGGTTTTAATAAAGCCCCATTCAGTGTTCATTGGATGCCCCTGAATATCACGTAGAAACTAATATTGTGAACCATTTTACAGGCAAAATTTGACAAAGTCACTTGGAGAAAAGCTATGGAATTCGATTGGACAAGACTACCAGACCCAATAGCAAGACGACAAATTAGAATGTTAGTAACAAATAATAGAGCGTCTTTGACAGATGAGAAATATAATGAAGTAAGAAAAATATTTTTTATATTTTTAAAGGTAGATAATTATTGTAATGTATCATAGTCCAAGAGATAGAGCCGAGACCGGTAATATGGCATGTCTTCATTATAATGTGCTCATTTAATGCCAATAATTACAATCCCGCTCAGGTGGACACCCCAGTGGATACAGTGGGTATATGGAGGTATTGACATAACTAAAAGCGGACACGTGGGTGGAATACACTGGGAATGAGGAACATGGGTAAACATGGGGAAAGGGCCGCCATCAGTGATATGTCCGCCATTTTAACCACTTATTATTGAACCCCTAAGAAGTTTAAATCTAAAGGGGCGGACAGCTAGGGGGATATATAAGCCCGTAAAATGGGGTCAAATGTACCTCTTACCCAGAGGGCTTTTTTATCGGTGGATCCTCGTATCTCAATAACTATTGAATCAATTTAAACTTATAAAATCTCATTTTGTTTGTTTAAAATTCTGGTTCAGAAAAAAAAACTTGCCAAGTCAAAAAAAAAATGGAACAAAATTGTGGATAGAACTTGGTCAAAGAACATGGCACACATAACATGGGATTCTGGCTCTCGAACGATTTTTTTTTTAAATTTGAGTAGATCAATAAGAACATCTTTTAAATGGGACATTTTTGTGCAGGCCTATAGGGTGGCCCAAAAAATCACTGAGAAGTTTAAGCTTAACTGTTTTAATTCCAATATAAACCCATAAAAAGAGTGAAATTTCGTCTAAATTCAACTGAATAATATTTTTATATATTTGTTTAGTGTAAAATAATTTGATTTAACATTTAACACATACAGGGTGGTCCAGTATCGAATAAATAATATGGATTATGCCAACTATAATGTTAATATCGTGATATATTTGTATATATTTTCAGAATTTATACATTTCTGACAGTTTATTAAGGTTAATTTAAGTCTAAAATATATTGGTTTATTGTCCCAAATATACAGGAATATTAAGAATTAAAGATGTTTTTTGGTTTGTTCCCACAAGATATTTTGTGACATTAAAAAAAGAGGTACATAGTTTTAAAATCTGCACATTTTTTGGCAATTTTCTAACAGAGGTATAATAAAATTAAGCTACCCATAACTAAAATAATTTTCGTGTACACTTACAGGGTGAAGTATCTAGGAGGTTTCATTCACCATGTCTCCTGGATTTACTTATATTTTTTGGATAAGTCGTACTTAACAATGAAAACAGAGTTTTCATTGTTAAGTACATTTTTTTAATGGAACGCTCTGTATATTTAGCCAAATTTTGATTCTTTATTCAATTCTACATCGAAAATGTAAAAAACACTATACGTCAATAATTGCTAGTTTTTGAGATAATTAAGTAACTAATAAAGTAACTAAATGATATGGCACACATAAGAAACTGGCTCTAGAACGATTTTTTAAAAATTTAGAGTATGTTGTTCTTTAGGTCAATGGGAACATCTTTTAAATAGGACATTCCTGTGCAGGCCTACAGGGTGGCCCAAAAAATCACTGAGAAGTTAAAGCTTCCCTGTTCTTTAATACTAATTTAAACTCCTAAAAAGTATCTAAATCATCTAAATCCAACAAAAAATTATTTACATACTTGCTACTGAGTTAAAAAATGTGATTTGCTATTTAACACATACAGAGTGCTCCAGTATCAAAGAAATAAACATGTTCATGCCAAGTAATATGTTAATTTCATGATATATTTGTATATCAGAATTTTTACTTTTCTGCCATTTTCTTGTGCTTCAAGTTAAAAAAGCGAGCTAATTTTGCGTTTTTGAAATTTAAAGCTAATAATCATATAAATTAATAAATAATAAAATTTAATGAACAAGAATAAAGTATTAATAAGTAATTTTACACCAGCAATTTTTTTTGCGCGGCAAAAAAGTTTTAAAACCCACCCTGTATGTATAAATATATTAAAAAAAAATAATAATAACAAAATTCAAAACTGTAGGCTAGCTCAATACTGCGATGATACACAAATTTATAATCACTTTACTAAGAATAATGTTAATGTAGCAATGGAATCACTACGTCGAAGTTTAAATGCAGTACATCATTATTCAACGGTGAGTGGTTTAAAATTAAATCCAAAAAAATCGGCTGTGATTTATATTGGACCCTTGGCATCATGGTCGCGAATGAACAGTGTGATTCTAATAGATAATGAAAAAATATTAAATGTAAAAGAACACAAAAACTTGGGTGTTGTTTTTGACACAAATTTAAGAATTAAGGCACAGGTATCTAAGGTAGTTCAAAGGGCATACATGTCCCTAAGAAACTTGTATAAGAGTAGGGATCTGTTAGATGTTGCTTTAAAAAAGCAGCTTTGTGAGGCCCTTGTATTGTCACATTGTAATTACTCCAATTTTGTTTATGGACCATGTCTTGATGCTTCCAATAGGTACAAATTACAAAGAATACAGAACTCTTGCGTTCGCTTTATTTATGGTTTAAGAAGACGGGATCATGTAACATACAAGCTAAGAGATTTAAAATGGCTCAATGTGCAAAATAGGGAAAAACTTCATTACTGCTGTTTCCTGTCCAAACTTTTAAAAAATAAGTATCCTTCTCATTTATATATAAACTCAAAACGGAACTAGTAGACATGCTCGAACAACGCGCACGGTTTTAAAGTTTGATGCACCCCGACATCGCACTGCGATTTTTCAGAGATCATTTTGTTTTAGTGCTCCAAGATTAATAAATAAATTTGATATTGGTCGGGAGATATCTTTTTACTCCTTTAAAAGGAATTTAAAGAAAATATTGCTTGAAAGCCAACAATAAATAAATAAGACAGTACGGAGTAGTTCATTTTGTTAAGATATTGTGTTTATTTTCTTAGTGTAGGTATTTTAATAAACTGTAAAATTCGTATACCTAGTGATTGAATGTTCCTACAATTATTGCTTTATGTTTTATATTTTATTGCAAATTTTATAGTCTATTCTGTATATTTTGTAGAATTGTTTTTGTTATTTTAGTTTTTATTGATTTGGAAAGTTGTACTTTTTTCACTTTTTTGAGGAGATTTAATTTTATTTGTAATTTTACATTTTTTGTATTGTTAATTAACAGCATTGTCCTTCGCTGAGATAAAATAAAGGCCTTTTTATTTATTTATTTATTAAATGTTAAATTAAAATATTTTAACTCTAAACACATATATAAAATATCATTCCGTTGGATTTAGACGAAATTCCACGCTTTTTATGCGTTTATATTGGAATTAATAAACAGTTAACCTTAAACTTCTCAGTGATTTTTTTTTGGGCCACCCTATAGGCCACCACAAAAATGTCCCATTTAAAAGATGTTTCTATTGATCTAAGACTAACCACAACATACTCAAATTAAAAAAAAAATCGTTCGAGAGCCAGAAACCCATGTTATGTGTGCCATGTCCTTTGCCATAGGAATTAAAAATATGGTGTAAAAGATACTTTAGCGCAACAATAAATAGCGAATCAATAACACTAAAATCTTGGACTTCCACTGTCTTTATTTGTTACACAAAGGTTTGGTAATTGTGTATCTCCAACCGTTTTTAAGTGAAACTTAAAAACGGTTGGATATATACGTTTTATTTTAAGTAAAAACTAATTACTTTTAAGATTTACCACTTGATCTCAGAAATGAAGGATTTGTACGCACACGTTCGAATATGCCCTTACAGACCGAATCCCAGCCCATCAGAAGCCATATATTGTGATTTAGAATTAGAAGATGCCAAACAAATTATGGAAAAATCACGAAATCATTTAGAATTATTACATATATGGACGGAATGGCATGATAAAACTGGACCCATCATGAGAAACAAGTTTATGCGATATGTGGAGTTAGCCAATCAAGCTTCTAGACATAACGGTAGGTCTATGTTTGGAAAAAAAAGCAACTGGAATTTTTAAAATTAATATCTGTTATACAAGAGCTATGATAATGGCCAATAAGGCCAATTAAACAAAATTCATGTGCTAATAGATGGGTAAAGTTTAAAATAATATCTTTTTTATAACTTGACTGTGTTTTTAGGTTTTAGCAACGCTGGTGAAGAAATGGAATTTATCTATGAAGCTTCGGATTTTGAAGACGAACTTGCTGAAACATTTCAAAGAATCCTACCGTTATACAAACAATTGTTCGCCTTCGTAAGGTCAAAGCTACACAAAAAATATGGTTCGGAAGTAGTAAGATCGGATGGACCTTTACCGGTCCATATTTTGGGAAACTTATGGGCCCAAGATTGGAGCAGTATTTATGATATCGTAGCTCCATATCCGGAATTTGGAACTGTTGACGTTACTAATGAGTTGTTGAGACAAGGATTTACCCCTTTAAGGTAAGAAAAGTTTTACTTTTACCATCATTTAAAATAACTGCCAGTTTGTAGTGCAGACAGTGGCGATCCGTGGGCAAAAAATAGGTGAGGCCAAAGTCCGGAACAATGTCGCAGATCGCTTATTAAGTTTAAAATTTACACACAACTTATAATCTATTTAAATGTGATGGAGTAGAAGTAATACTTCTAGGTTTTAATTTAATATACATTTAAGAAGGCAAATGCCTGGTGAGGCCTGGCCTCATCTGCTTCATATTACTGATAGCCACTGGTGCAGAAAAAGAAAGCCACCAAGAATTCTAAAAAGGCGGGTATTTTGACTCTAATAAACCTGCAAAGATTTCTTTAATGCTAATTTTTTTTCTAGAATGTTCCAAATGGCCGAGGAATTTTATACCTCACTAGGACTGAAGCCAATGCCGCCAGAATTTTGGCGATTTTCAATGATAGAAAGGCCCAATTCTAGAAAGGTACAATGTACTGCAAGCGCATGGGATTTTTGTAACAAAATTGATTACAGGTAAAATATACTTGTTTTTATACAGGGTGTTTTTTTAATATTGCGAAAATTATCATAGACGCACTGCTTGGATGAAATTACGAAATTAAGTTCCTATAAACATGTCCTACACTTCATAATGTCATAAAATTTATAAAAAATAATTAATTATTTTATTTTATAACATGTGGATACACATAGACGCATACAATTTGGTACAGATGTTGATTTTTTTTCAAAGCTTTCTTACTATAATATTTGTGATCATCCGCTACCCTGGGAAATGGTTGAAACCCGCAACCATCAATAGTTTTTTCATTGTTTCTTTTTCTAAGGGTTTTCCGGGCTTATTTGCCGTGGTTTGTTGGTATTTCTACCTGACGTTTCGTCTACTACTGCGGCAGACATTATCAAAGGTGGGTCCGAGGTCGAAGTACTTTTCCTGACGAAGCTTCTGCTTTTGTTGGAGGGCGAGGCTTTCTGGTCCGTTCCAGCCAATGGGAAAGAGCTTGGATTTTCTGCCTTCATTTTTGAAAATCCTTAAAATGTAGTTAAAAT
Organism: Listronotus oregonensis; assembly: GCA_019359885.1. Classification (NCBI taxonomy): domain Eukaryota; kingdom Metazoa; phylum Arthropoda; class Insecta; order Coleoptera; family Curculionidae; genus Listronotus; species Listronotus oregonensis. The sequence goes on from JAHBCN010000168.1 coordinate 154,497, forward strand.
CGGCCGTAAAGGTTTACATACTTCGATAATTAGAAACTATTTACGAACAAAATGCACGAGATAAAAAAGTTTCTTATTTACATTGGCATTGACAAACCATTTCTTAAATTGTTAATTTCTAACCCCAGAAAAAGATATAACAAAAAACAACGGAGGGTTGCAGGTTTCAACTCTTTTCCAGGGTAGAAGAAGATTACAAATATTTGTTGTAAAAAAGCCTTGGGAAACATAAACATCATATAGTTCAAACGTTAAGAAGTTTAGGACGTACATTTATAAGAACTTTTTTTCGTATTTTCATCGAACTAGTTTGTCTATGAAATATTAAAGAAACACCCTTTAGGGGCCATCCATAACTTAATTCACACGAATTTCGTGATTTTTGCCCCCCCCCTTGTCACAACTCGTCACATACTTTGAAATTTTACATCTAAAAATAATCAAAAAGGTCAAGTCACAAAGCTGATGACCCTCCTAACCACTTGTCACACAATGTCACAATTCTCTACACCCCTCCCCCCCCCTTAAGGTGTGACGTAATTTATGGATGACCCCTTATATAAGAAAAAAATAATTTCAAAAGTAAAAATACTATGCGTCTATCTATAGACTCTATTGATTGAATAAGCTATATAAGTTTTAATGGTTATAAACATTTTTAGAATAAAACAGTGTACAGAAGTCAACATGGAAAACCTTATTACCACTCATCATGAAATGGCTCATATTGAGTATTATATGTACTATGCAGAACAACCCTATTTATACAGAGATGGTGCTAATCCAGGTAGGTACTACAAAAGTAACGTAAAATATGCAACATTAATATATACATATTTTTTTTCTATATGGCAAAAACCACATGAAACATTTTGTTGAATTTTAAGGTTTTCATGAAGGAGTCGCGAATGCTATAAGTCTATCTGTGTTCAACCCAAGTCATTTTTTCAGAATGGGCCTTACCAATAATAACACAGAAGTGTATGAAAATAATATTAACTTTTTAATGCTTATGGCTCTAAGAAAAGTAGCATATGCTCCATTTGCTTATTTAGTTGATGAGGTAAGGATAGAAATGAAATAGCATAGTTGATTGGTCTAATCGGAGACATAACGTTAATAGGCTATTTGACTGATTTTGAAAAATCGTTTTAAATTATTCTTTGGTACCTAACAAACACAATACATTTTATATTTCTGGAAAATCTGCTGCATTTTTAGTAAAACTCAATGTTAAATTTTAAATTATAAAATTCGCGCTAAAAACGCTGTCTCTGTAATAGCGTCGACATATGTTTCGCGTGACGTCATATGCAAGTAAACAAGTTAACAACTAGTGCAACTACAGTGAATTTTGTTAATAATTTCTAAATTTATTGCCTTAAATGGTATATAAATGGTGTGTAGTGCCACAATGTACCAATACTTCTCTGAAAACCTCACAAAAACTGTTTATATCTGTCCCAACAAATCCTAAAAGGCGAAAAAAGTGGTTACAATTAGCTCGAAGACATCCAAACAGCTTTGTATCCCATTTAAATGTTTTTATGTGTGAAGATCACTTTAATGTAAGTATACAAATATGCTGCTTTAAATACCTACCGATTTATATACAACCAAATATCGCCTTAGATAACTATAAACTTTAACAGACCATAATTTCTTGGTAACAACATAACTATATTTGGATATCACCAGTGATTAGAAACTGGTTTATCTCTTAAAGGTATTTCTATACTATCCATTCTCAAAATCTTATTGTAGGTTACTTAATAAGATTTTGAAAATACTAATGATGAACACGTAAATAAATAATCTTAGATGTACTTACACAGCTGATTTTACATTTTGAGTTCTGCAGCATAGCGTCATTTTTAAAGAAACGCACAATCATAAATGCTATCTCAGGTAGGTTTCTGTTATCGGCTTGCACAAAATTTATGTCCATTTTGAGGTACGAAACGGATAATTATGTTACTTGAAATATGTTTTTTATATAAAATGGTCAAAAAACAGTTATTTAGATAGTTAAAAATAGAAAATAATACGTAAAAACACACAACACAAAACTTGTGACATTTATTTACTTGTAAGTGACGTCTCCAAAGTTGTAACCAATCACAGAGCGTTCCAGTCGCTGAATTAATTTCAAAAATATTTGAATTTTAATACGTATATTCTGCAATAAATATGCATATTTTACTTTATATTATAGAGAAATATGCTTCTTTATACTATTATCTGATAGGATGACCACAATTTAAAGCTTGTTTTCAATGGTGTCAAATAGCCCATTATGACGAAAACTAAAGTAAAAGTCGTACATAACGGTAGAAATATTATTAATTAAGCTATCTTCTACACTTTGTCAAGAATAACGCAACATAAATTAGGGTTGGAGATGCAAAGGGATTTTAAAGTGTCTTTTTTCAGTACTCTCTGAAATTAGAATCTGGTATAGTTTGACGCAAAGTTATGCTATGACACTCAAAAATATCATTCTGGTTTCATATAAGTTGGACATAAAAAAAGTATAATTGTTATTAAAGTTTACCTATATTTTAGTGGCGTCACTTAATATTCGAACAAGGAGTCACCAAGCTAAATTCCGATTGGTGGAATCTCCGCCTTAGATTCCAAGGAATAGTCCCACCCATTCCGCGCTCTGAAAGTCACTTCGATGCCGCCGCAAAACGGCATATTCCGGCTGATATTCCGTATGTCAAGTACTACGTCGCCCTATTGTTAGAATTTCAAATCCATAAGGCTATGTGCGATGCTGCTGGACATACTGGAACATTACACACATGCGACATATATAGATCAAGAGAGGCTGGAAGAGTTTTAAGGTTAGTAGACAATGTTTTGAAAGAACTGAAGAGTAAATATGGTAAAAGTTAGTTCCACAACCTTTCAATGAACTTAGGAATTCTGCCCCATGATTTTTTTCGAATACCCCATTTTATTTCGAATAAACTGAAACCTAGAGATTAATTTTTAGCTCTTGATAATTGTTTATTTGCAGTGACATCCTTCGAGTCGGCAAGGCACGCCACTGGAAAGACGTAATTAAAATGTTAACGCGCGGAAAATCAGAGAAATTATCAGCAGAACCGTTGTTAGAATACTTTCAGCCGTTGCTGCTCTGGCTTCAAAGTTCTAACAAAGATGAACCTGTAATTGGGTGGATGACTAACAGAGAAGATGTAGCTTTGTACCAACCTCTGATTGGTTCAGCCAGTAGAAAAACTAGTAGTACCTTAAATGTAGTTTATTCTGTGATAGTATTATATTATATAGGGTCAGTACTTGTAGCATAGTTTAGAAATTATAGAAACATATATACATTTGTAGTCATATGGCTATCCAAAACAAAAACAAATTTTAAATACAAGGAATACTTGACAAAGAAACGAAAATATTTCAGTTACATTTTGTTACGTGAACATTGAAATAAATAAATATTCAAAGAGTTTTAGTTCTTTTGAATTGTGGTCATTGCCAATTTAATTCATTTAATTCCCGACAAGACCCTATTTACGTTTGTTTTTCAGGCGCGGATCCACCGTTGTGGGCACTGTGGGCATGCCCACAACCAAAATTCACTAGTTGTAACCTGTTAAGTCTTACTTTACGGTTTATTGAGATGGATAGGCTGATGATAAAAAGGATGTCATAGAAGTATTACGATCAAAACGCCGAAACGCCGAGCTTGTATTTAAGCAATTATTTACAGAGGCGACAGAGCAAGCAAAACAGTTGGATGTTACATTACAATCCCCATGTTTAATTTCGGGGCAAACAAACAGGTCCAATTATGAGTCGAAATGGGTGGAAGAGTACTTTCGGAAATCAGTATACACACCTCTATTAGATTCAAATATTAATAATTTGAGGAACAGATTATCTCCGGAAGTACCCGACCTCTTTCATTTGGGATTTTTTATACCTGTACCAATTGTCAGGAATTTGGATGTCGATATTGTAAAAGTGAAAAAAGCGTTATACATGTACCGCCAGTTCATTAGCGATAATGAATCTACAGATTTAAATAAATACCGACTCTGGATGACCAAATAGAAAAATAATTTGGTCATACCAGAGTCGATAGCCACACTCGCGGTCAGCGTAGCTACCGCGGAAAGATCGTTTTCAACTCTCCGTAGGATCAAATCTTGGTTGCGCGCCTTAATGGCACAGGAAAGATTAGCTCTCTTAAATATACATAGAGATGTGCACCTGGATGTCGACGAAATAATTAATATTTTCGCAAAAAAAAAACCTTAGCTTGAATTTGTAATTTAAGCATTTATCTATAGTAGGTAGTATAGATAAATGCTTAAATTACAAATTAAATTGTATATTTAAGAAAACTAGAACCGATAATCTTTATATCAAGCTTAAATTTGTAATTTAAGAATTTACCTATACTATATACTGTGTAGATAAATAAATAAATTACAAATTCAAGCTTACGCTTTAAGCTTCTCAAGAAACCAAATGCCTACTGGATATAAAAATAAAAAATTTGGACTTTCTATACAAAGCTACTGCTGCGGATGCTAACTTTGTATGGGAAGTAGTATTTTTATTATTTCCGGTATATGGTTTGTTTGGGAACGTTGCTCAGATTGACGGTCTAAACTTTAAGTCCATGGACTTATAGCATGGTATGAAGAATTCGGTCAATTTCCCCAACACCTGTATACTATACTATAATATTATAAAGAGTAAAAAATTAATTTTTGAATGAACCAATTTTAAAATTTTTACACTGTTAGAATACTACATTTTACTGATTGTAACATAAGCTATAAAAAATGAATGTCCACCCGTGTGATGACAGGACATGTTGCTAGTTTTTAATAAAGTTATTTGATGTAAAATGGTGTTTAATTTAGTTTGTAATCAATGTTATCATTTAAAGATGTAAAAAATATCAAATTAAAGAATCGTTCAAAACGTAGGCGTAAGTAAGTTCATGATTCTTCTAAGTGAGTTCGTACTTCGACTCGCACTTGGCCGATTTTTGGGTGAAATAAAACTTGTTTTTAAGGCTAGAACCAAGCCCTGTTAATTTTGGCTTCAAAAAGGCGCGCTGCGGATGCTAACTGTATGGAAGTAGTATTTATTATTTGTATATGGTTTACCCCACCTATTTATAGACAACAATACAACACTACAAGGAAGCATTGGTTTTTCGATTGAAAGTAAGTAGTTTAATACCTACAGGGATTTAGCACGTTGCTGTTGACGTACTGTTGCCGCCGCTGTAGGTGAATTATTAAATTTACAAACTTCATGTTGGCGTCGATTTAGTTTACTGTCAGTGCCAATATTGTTACTTACTTACTTACTACAACACCAAGTTAGTGGTAAGGTTAGCTGTTTTAATTTAAAAATGAAAGAAGAAAAATTAAAATATCACATAAATCAACCTTCCCCTTAAACCCTTCCATTAAAGGTACTAGCTCAAAAATTACTCTTTTTAAGGATTACACATATAAAAAACTTAAAATTAATTTCTCATTTCATTTGGCAGTTATGGTGCCAACAGAAAGACAGTCGGAAATTTAAAGCCATGTTTTTCGCAAATGATCAAAATGGATGAAAAATAAAAGTAAAATTGATATTTATATTAAATTTATTTGGAATGATATATAATAACAACTTGTTATACAATATTTACATCGTGTCCTTTTAGGCTAGAAAGAATAGTTAGATAAAGATTAAGTGCTGCCAGTTTACTTATCAATTAAAAATTGAAGTACTGTACTAATACTATGAAAACATCAAACTTAAATAAAAATAATACTTATTTTAAGTACTCGAAAAGAGAAAATACTATAACAATTTTAGACCTTTTGCTAATCTCCTTATTAGTTCATAAAATTTATATAAAAAAAGTAAACAAAATAATATCACTACTAAGAAATAATAATTTAGATTTTATAATACATATTATTTTACACTTTTATTTACCGACTATCATGTTCTCCAGGGAGTTAATTTGAAAAGTATTAATGCGAATATCCGGAAAAATAAAAAAATTAATTTGGCACAAATGGTATACGAATAGGGGAAACTAAAACCACTATACTTCAGCCAAGGACAGCCCTTAAGCACCTTAAAAATTCAAATGCCGTCATCCTTTTGAGATACCTCAAATTATGGGTCTCATTAAGTAGTACGCAACTACACAAGATTTTTTTCGTTTAATACAAAGTTAAAAAAAAACATAATTTGAATTAAAAAATTGCATTTTATGAAAATGCAATTTTTTTGTTTGGATGCTTAAAATTTATTTTATTTTGGGACATTTTGAAACCTCGGGAATCGATCCCCCATGTCTAAATTGTAAAATTTCAACAAAAAAAATATAACTTCTTTATGACACACCTTGTATATTCGAAATCTATACGCGATATCATTAAATATTATTGCCAACAAAAAAGGTCCTTTAAAATTTTTCGACATCTGTATTCTAAACGGTCGTAGCAGAATGGCACCTGTCAAATTTTGACACTTGGGACATTTTTTCGAGTGTCAAAAATTTTTCTTTGTCGATTCTATATAAAATAATGTAAAATTCATCAGATGGTTTTGCGCTGAAATCTATCGTGACGTCACACTGGATTTTCGCTGTTTTTCGAATGGATACGCTAACCGCTGATTTTAGATACTCCTTATTCTTTGGTCACTTTTAAATAAGTTTTATTATCTACGGACATTTGAAACATTTGATACTTATTCGTAGATTTTTTACAAATCTTTTTTTAATAAAATATCACAAAATACACGCAAAACAAAAAATCTTAACCTTACAATTTTACAGTTGACAGAATCGTGGTTCAAAGCCGGTGGCTTCAATGAGCATTGATTGAAACAGCTGACTTGTCTGCTGAATAAAATACCGACACATATTTCTTCAGCGTTTTCCCATCGATGAATTTAAAAAAGGCTTGATGAAACAACGATTAGTGCGCACGGTTCATCGATAAATAAAACAATACGCTTATGGCTATATAATTTGTTTTTTGAATTCTTGCAGAAAATTCTTCTTTTTTTAATCGTTTATAAAAACGGGAACGTTTTAATTAAAAATGCGGATTTATTCTCTGGGAAATGTTTCAAAATGTTAGAATCAAATTTAAAAATAGATCATAGTTTTATTTATAATAAAATGACATGCATTTACATTTCAAATGAAACAGCATTAAACGAAAAATAAATATTGTGCAGTTACTACCCAATGAAACCGCTGATTTGGGGTATCACAAAAGGGGTGATGTCATTTGAAGTTTTAAAGTTTGGGGTGTGGGGCGCCTAGGCTGAAGTATGGTGGTTCTAGTTCTCCCCAACTTGTATAAAATTTGTGCCAAATTACTATTTTTTGAATATTTTATTTCCGAGATAACGGCATTAAAAATTTGCAAATTGATACCATGTAAAACTAACTCTGTTCAAGCCATGATGTAAGGAAACAAAGTATGTGACTACGCAGCCTTCTTGAACAGACAATCACGTTTCTGATCCAAATTCGCCATATTGAAGTGCGGCAATTCAAATGATGTAAATCAAATAAAAACGGATTAATATCGGTTTAACAAAATTTAGTTATATTTTATCATAATTAAGCCCAATAAGCGTTAAGTGTTCACACTTTTTTTTAAAAAACTCTCGGGTTTAAAATGTACTGAACAGACTCTAGCTGAAACATAAATGAAAAATCATCACAAATGCAATTGCTTAATCTTAGAATAATTGAAAGACGATTTAGTATAAATTGAATAAATGCAAAACATAACGCTTTTGACATTTATTTTACGCTCATAGAAACCAATCCACTGCTTAGCTCTTTCGTCTTTTGGTATACGAACGTGTTGTATATTTTCATTTCTTGTTTATTCGCTCCGGTTATGGCAATTTTTTACACTGCAACGCGACATTTTCCCATAAATGTTACATTAACTCCGATAATTTAAATGTTTACTGCATAAAAACTGGGTTAACATAATGTAAATAACGACATGTCTCTCCGGTAGCGTAGTGGTCAGAGTCTCGGCTCGCCGCGCCGGCGATCCGGGTTCGAATCCTCGCCGGGGAGACATGTATAGGTAGTAGTTATTTAAAATAACGTCCGTGGTGGCACTACCGCGTTGTCTAAAAGGTGCTGTGAAATGCAATATTTGCATGTTTCAGTACTTGGACAGCGTTGACGGAACTAGGGAAAAAAGATGGGTTAAACATCGGAAAACCCGGCACTCACGGTACTCTGGTACTTAGGAGCATATATGTATGTGTATATGTCTATCATATATTATATATGTATATGAAAAATCCTTCGTGAGCTGTCACAAAGATAAAAAAAATAACAAGATGGCGGATTTGGATCGGCGCGGTTAGAGCACCAATTTTGGTCACGCTATTGTACACACCTTGTTTCTTTACATCATGGGTCAAACGAAATACAAATTTAAAGTAAACAAATAAAACAATGTGATAGTACAAAAAAGGTGTTTTAAGTGATACTGTTCCAACATTGGTGTTTCGCTATTTATACAAGGGCATACATTCTGGGTCAGTAACAGCAGTGCTAATGGATATCTAAGTCAATGGAGTTAACAATCGAGTGTCAAGATTTTATCCGCCAATTGATAAAAACGAACAAAATATAATATCCCAATAAAAAGTAGAAAATCACATATCATATTGTAATTGGCATTTAAAAGGCTCCAGAGACAAATTACAACATTCATATAATATAACGATATCGAATGCTATCACTTTCTGCGGAAGTTTATATCATGTACCAATAGCACAGCTTACAGAAAAAATGTTGGTACTTTTACAGCAAACCACCAGTGCTATCTTTTAAAAAGTGGTACATAGAACATAACAAACCAAAATCTGTATTAAAAAAGTTAATTTATCTGTAGTTTAATCGCGATATGGTCAATAGCATTTTTGTAAGAATCGAATAACAAACAAAATGTTTTTTCTTGAACCTTATTGGTTATCGGTGCATTCTTTGCAGAGAGAAGTCAGAAAACCGGCTAAAATTGCGCATTTTTTAAACTTATAACTTGGACCATTATTTAAACAGGCCAAACTAATTTTTTATTACCTAATTGAACAAATTGGTTATTATTTATTCGAACTTACTCAATAACTGCTTTTCAATACGGAATTAAAACGCAATCGGAGACGCAATTTTAAAAAAATAATTATTGTTGACAGTGTCCACTGACAGCTTTATGTTACATTACTATAGCAACTATTCACCGATACCGGTCTAAGCCACCTAATAATTACTTTAAAAAATATGTTTTTGCGTTAATATGTTTTTGCATTAATTTGTAGACGTTTGTAAAAAAACACGTTAAATAAAAAAATTACCTAGTTATTTTGATGCACGAGTGTAATTTATTTAAATATTTCCCGAATTAATTGAGAACTTAAATCAAGTATATTTAAATATTTTATTAAACAGAAAATACCAATAGAATAAAAGACGTTTCGTCAACAATATGCGATGCAATTTTCGATTTCTACAATGCAATTACCGCTGTAATTTTGCGAAAATTGCACTCCTCTTATGGGAACTTTAACATATAAGAAAAATATCCTATGTAATACTTTTTAAAAGATGGTACTAACCAAAACAGTTTTAATTTTGCTGTATAAACTGTTCTATAGGTTACGCATCACGTTTCTGGACAAAAAATATGTGGTGTGTAAACCACTTAACACAATGTTTACTGCATTCTTTGCTCTGTATAAAACATCAACTTGCTGACCCTGTCTTAATCGCAGTGATTTCGTGTAAGAGCTATTTCTTTAAATAAACATGCCTGTATCCAACAAATTGTACGTTAATTCCACTGTCTACTTACTACCACACTAACCAGTCATGAAGGATTAGGTAAAAAACCTTTAATTTCTGTTAACATATTTTTTTATAAAACTTTTTATTTATTATCTTACATTGAAAATTATTTAATATATTTTAGTTTGGGTCATTTTAAGTGCCAGAACCAGAACATTACTTTCGAAAGTAACTAAAAAATGAAAAATGATCACATCTTAGCATGGAGATTTTTCTCCTAATGAAATTTTTACTAGTTCAGAAATTTTTCTGGAACTTTACCTAACCTCCAATAAAACACAACCTACAAAACTTACAACATAACTTGCTCCTTTAGTCATTTACGATTAGAAGTCCGACCTCTAGGAGCAAGAAAATCTAGATCAGGTATTGAAACATTCGAAACACTACTCTTTTTATTTTGCACGGAATTCGACATCTTTTTAGCTTGTTTCTGTACACTGGGACCACTAAAAACTTCAAAATTAGCCGATGGATTTGTGATTATATTTGGTGTCATATTTGCCCAACTAGAAATTTGGTTGGGTTGGCTCGACCAACCTTGTATATGCAGTGTTTGTGAGCTTTTTTGAACAACTGGCTGATGCGAAACAAAGTCGCTCCACTCGTCATCATCTGTACTGTTAGAAGCCTGGTTCTTTGAAGTATTTACACTGGAATTACTATGGTAGTTACCAAAACCTCCATAGGCTTGATTAGCATATTGGTTGCTAATTATAGAGGGCTGATTAGCTGGAATGTTTTGCTGTGTATGTGGATAGGTTCGACTGGGCTGCATCACACTAGGAAAGTTAGACATATTTGAGGAGAGCTTAGTTTGCATAAGTCCATTTGGAGTTATAACGGGTATCGGTTGTTTAGCGGGCTGTATGTTACCCAAGTTTAATACTGACAAAGGCAAATCCGGAGTAGAACTTCTTTCCCGTTCGGTTTTCAGCTTGTGAATGGGCGACGGGTTGTGCACCGAAACAAAGTCGGACCATTCATCATCATCAAGTGAGGTTTGTTTGGTTTGGTATGATATTTTTGCAGGTGGTTTATTAACTGCAGGTGATTTAAATACAGAAGATGAGTCTACTTTTGTTTTCTTTTCATCAGCTAACACATTTGTCTCTGCCAACTTGTTCTTTTCCATATCCTTAGTTTTTGGTGCAGACGTTTTTGATTCAATATTCTCACTGAAACTTTGGTTATTTTGAACGCGCGAATAGTTTAATGCTTCAAAACGTTTAATTTCATCATCGGTGATACCCGGATCAGGCCAACTTATCTGCGCAGAAGAAGAACTTTGCCACGGAATAACTGAAGGTTTAAGAGGTTCCATTACTGGAGCAGGAGTTAAAGGTACAACTGTTGGAAGAGAAGATAACTGTGGTCCAATGGCAGACGAAAATGTTGATTTAGACTCGGTATTAGCTGATGATAAATTTGGCTGACTTGGTAATGAAAAAGTGAAGTCTCCAAAGTCATCATCAATAGTGTTAGTGTCGGTAAGTTTCTGCTTCTTTTGTTCTTCCATTTCATGGTTGCCAGGCAAAACCTTTTCCACAAAGTCAAGCTCCAGTGCAGACTTGGAAGATTTTTCCTCAAATTTGGGTTGTAATACTTCCAAAGGCTTCACTGTCAACGTATTAGGGGTTTCAGTAACTATTTGAGTTACAGGCACGACCATTTGGAAATCATCAAATTCATCATCCGGTTCAACAAATGGAGGTTCTTTTCTTGATAATTCTGGAGTTACTATTGTGGGTTCCAAATAGCTGACAATATCCGAATCATCAACAGAACCGGACTCCTTGCTGGATATGTGAGTTTCTCTTAGAATAATATTGCGTCCCTGCATATTATCTTGTTGAGACACAGGGGTAGAATGAGATACAAAATCATCAAAATCATCCTGTGTGATAATTGGTAGGGTTTTTTCATTTGATTCAGTTTTTGTTGAATGAAGATGGGAACTCGATTCTGGTAAAATCGTTGGTTGAAGATTAAGAGAAGAAAATACTGGAATATCCTTGGTGATATCTTTAAGAGGTTCAGTAGATTTTTCCGACGAAATATTTGCATCCTTGGTCGGGATTGCTTTAAAAAAAATAAAGAAATAGTCAGTAAGAAAAACTGTTTCTTTAATTTTAAACAAAAAAATCTTACTTATTTAAATGGAAAACCAGTAAATACCTTATTTTAAGAGCTTAACAATAATAGTAATAATGGAAGCACTGGAAAAAATATTAAATTCATTCCCTTTTTCATTAAGTATCTGTTTTTAAAATCGTTTAGTAAAAAGACTCACTCACATGTTTGAAACTATAGGTAGGTAGGTTTAAAGTGAGTGGGTATAACACCCTTCCACCGCGACCGATCGGTCTATTGTGGCTCACACCCTTTTATATTTCTCCCACCAAGTCCAGACTTCTAATAAATCTGATGATCCTGTTGGGAGAGAGATCTTTCACCTCCTCGGCAACAAGGTGTCATTCCGAGGATTGCGAATCTTAGTCGTGCCATTGCTGGGCACGAACACAGTATGTGTTCTGCCTATTCATCCCCCTCCATGCACATGCGGCACTCGGCGTCTTCCGCTAGACCGATCTTGTGCATGTGGTATTTCAATCTGCAGTGTCCCGTGTACAGTCCCACTAAAGGTTTAAGGTGTACCCTTGATTGCTCCAGTAGTTTGACAGTACATTGTTGGTTCGGTGGGCTTATAAAGGCCTTCGAGTGTCTGAGACCCGGAAGTCCATGCCAGTACCGAAGATACTATAAGAGATCTCTGCCTCCCTTAAGCAAGAGACACAAATTTTCAATAAATAACAACGAGATGATTAGAAAACCAATGTCTGTGTCTACCTTAGAATATATTGGTGCAATTTATGACAGATATTAGCAGATCATTATTTTAAATATAAAAAATATCTACTTAATGTATTCACAAATGCCTTGAGAAGGGAATTTTCATTATTCCGCAAGTTCAAGAAATATACATTTTAAAATTACTCTTCAGTTTCTGTATGACTTCCGACCGGTGAAGTCACGCGATAAAAAGCTTCATAGCTTTTTTCAAGAAGGGCGGTTGGCGGTGCTGTATTAACTGATTTTAACCCTCGGGGATTAAGGAGAGACTCACGACCAATTAATGGAGTCCTTCTTCTGGAGTTAGGCGCTGTAAACGAAGATTTCTATAACCTGGTGTTTTTCTGTTGTGCACGAGGTGTTTTTCTATGGCGGAGGATGGATGCGCACGCAGTGGTAAGCATTAAAACTGAAAGAAAACGGTTAGGCGTAATACCAGTGGCAGTTCTTGGTTTGACCGCCATTTTTTGTGTTTCTTTTCAAAATAAACACATTTAAAAATTTTGTTTTTTGGAAAAAATCAGAGATTCTGGGAGCTACAGGTCCCGACTATCCAAAAGTTCTACCGACGAAACCCGGAAAAGCTCACGTTGCGAGTTCCTGTGTCTGGAAAGATGAAAGCTGGATAATTGGCTAGAATTAGGGCCAACGGGGGTTGAACCAAGCAATTAAACTACACTTTAAAAAAAATAGAGTGTGGATTTCCCTCAAAAGTGTATCTAGCAACTTTCTAGGTAACAAGAAATTGGAGAACTACACATGTTAGCAGACTACCGTTAGACCATCAAATGTAAAACCGTTCCTTTTGAATACAAACAAAAAATTAAATTAAACTTATGTCTACGATATTTTATACTTTTTTAATACAAAATTTTGTTCTTTTTTATATGCACTAAATAATAAAATACTTACATTCTAGCCAAGCATCCCAATTTTCTAATTCGTTTGAAGGAGACGTGGAATTTGAGGAGGTACTTTTAAGGGTTGGAATTTCTAGTTGGGTAACTAGTTGTTCTAAATCTAGTAGCATTGATTGGGAGTCTTTGAAGATTGGATCAATGAGAGGTCAATAAATTTTAAGGTTACGTTTAGGTTTGGTAGGGATATGGAAAAGGAAATCCATGGTGAGCATGAAAAAAAGTTATTGCCTGTTAGCAGTCAGATACATCACTAAAGCTACATTTTAGGGTATTAAAAATGATGAATTTATTTAAACTCTATTGGGTTTCCATTCTTAAGTTTTAAATTTTTTTGTATATTTTGACTGAACTACATTAAAAATGATAAATATTTAGCAGAAGTATGTAACAATTTAAAAGGTATCTACATTTACCTAAGTACTTACAATCAAGTGGATCGGTAAGGCCTAAATCCTTCAAATCAAAGGGAGGAACTTCTATATGGGCTGATTGACTAGAATTGGACGGGACTGTGTCATTTGCTGGTGTCGGAGTGAGGATTTCCGATTTTACTGGTTCTAGTGGAGTAATACTTAGGTTCGCTGCAAAGCGTGGCATTGACGGGTTCCATCCAGGACCAAACATCTAAAAAGTTTGTTTAAATATTGACGAAAAAAATATATATTTTTTTTATTTTCAAAATAAAATTACCATCGAAAAATTTTTTTTTGGATTTTTCTTAAAAGATTCGTAAATCCGCCGTAAAATAGAACAAGATGAAAAAAAAAACATGTCAATATCCCATTTTTTCGATGTTTTTTGATTAAAAATAGGTGGAACCAGGTAATCTAAACAATTACCAATAGGTCTACTGACGATCTAAAATCCTGCGGTAAAAAAACCGCATTCTGAACGTCAATGGGCACCTTTGCAGTCATAACGTTTGTTTGCACTTACTTCACTCCTTTTCATATTTTATGACAAGTTTCATCACAGTCACCCTTATTTCTAATAAGTTAAGGTACTGAGCAGAATTTTGCTTTACTTCCACTACTTTTTTATTATTTTGCTGTTAGTTTCTTAGCATACTGCAATCTACATACAGTCTGGTTGTTTAGATTAGGCATTCACATAAACACAAGTAACAGTTATTACATTATCATGCATTTAATGTCAGGTTGAAAATCATAATCCAATAAAATTATTTTATCTAAGATTTTAAAAAGTAATCCCACATAATCTTTTAACACAACTCAAGTCAGATTATGCTATCAATATAACATACAAGGTGGGTACAAATTTTATTTAAGTGTTATTGTTACCAAGTTTAATTTAAAACAAGAACATTTTAATGAAAAAGCTAACATATTCTTTTTTAATAACAACAGCATTAATTTGTTTGTTTCACTATAACCAATATGTATAGACATTGACATTTTGTGCAATGGCTTTTTAATTATTTATTGTAACTTTTTTTCTATTTTTTATTTTAAATCGCTATTTTCTAACTGTTTTTGATTATTGCTTTCCTTTAATAAGTAACATAAGTAACCCTATATTTTAAAATGATTTTTAATCTTTATACTGTTTACTGTTAATGTAATTGTTAAAATAAAAATTTTATACTTAAATACCTTAATAAATACTTACTATATTTCTGGAATCAATGTTCAAAGATTTCAACAACAAATTCTGACTTGCTGACTTAGGCCATTGAAATGAAAGTGCATGAGTCTCAGTTATACTCTTAATCTGGTTAAAAATTTTATCATTTAATTCCAAACTCTTCGGTTGAAAGTCACTGACCCTAGTTCCACTTACAGGAAACATTTCCTTTAAAATTTCCGTTGACTTATCAAATGCTTGTTTCTCACTTAACAAAAGTATAGTGGAATCAATATTGCTTTCCCTGCTAACCGACGTAGTTGCAAAGTCTCCAAAATCATCATCATCATCATTATCACCAGGAAAATAACTGTCTTGTAAGCTTTGTGATGTAGTTGGAAAAGATGCAAAATTTTCAAAGTCTTGATTTTGTAAATCACTAGTGGTTGATTCGGGCAAGTTTTCTGATGTATTTGATAACTTTTCTTCAACATCGATTGTTGCAAAATTTCCAAAGTCATCATCATTTAATGAAGTATTTACAGTAATATCTGTTGGATTTTGTGATACAGAAGTAAAATTTCCAAAATCATCATCATTTAACTCATCCTGCATAGTCTCTTTGGAAGCTGATGTAAATCCTTGAAATTCATCACTTAAAGGTTCTTTTAAAAGCTCGACAGGTGCTACTTCGGTGCTTGATTTTGTACTTTTATTAACAGCTTTATTACTGGTTGAAGGAGAAAAACTTGTAGTAAAATCACCAAAATCATTATGTTCTATGTCATCCTTTGGCACTTTTTCTATATTAGATTCACAAGTAGTATTACAACTTAAAGTAAATTCTTTATTACTTTTAGCTTCAGGAAATTCTTTACCTTCATTTACTGTTATATTTTCTGAAACATAACCAACATTTTGAGTGGTTGTTGAAAAATCTCCAAAATCATCCACTAAATCTAATGGTTTTTGAGATACTGCATCACTGTCACTACAAGTAACTTCTACAAAATTGTTATCATCCTTAAACTGCTTAGATTCCTGAAATGTTTTATATGAATCCACCATAGCAGAATTTAAAGAATCTTGTAAAATATCATTAGTATGACTAATATCTTCCACTTTTATAAATTCCGGAGATAACTTTGATTTGAGATCATCAAGATCAGTAGTTTCTAAAACATTATCCTTTGTGCCAAGAGCATACAATGTTGAGCTGGGAAGCTTTTGGTGATTTACTGTATGTTCCAAATAATCTTTTGTTTCTTTGATATATTCACCATTACTATTTTTATTTTCATGTTCCTCCTCAATGACTGATTCCTCTCTTTCAGATTTCTCTTTGTCATTAGAAATTCTTTCAATATTATCACTAGTATCATATTCTTTACGGGGGCTAGGGATAATATTCTCAGAAACACTATCTTCAGTTTTTATGTTACTTTTGATATTTTCATATTCAGGTTTAAAGTTGTCAATATTATTAGTAGTTTTACCTAAGTCTTGTAAACTACAAGATGATTCTTTTATCACTTTACTTTGTTCAGAGTTTTCACTAGAGACTTTAGTGTTTTCACTATTTATATTACTAATAGAGGTTATCTTTGTATCACAGTTTGTTACGATCATTTCATTTACATCCTGAACACAAGTCAGTTCAGTTTCTTTTAAATTATCACTATTATTTTTAACAAAATTTGGGGCAGTATTCTCACATACTGGTGATGATTCTGTAACCTTTTCACTAATAATTTCTTTCAACTTATTAACTTCATTTTGTACACTTCCAAGATTGCTATTGCTCATCTCATTTCCAACACTTTGACATGTATTTACCTCAGCTAAATGATTATCTACAGAATTTTCTACAATCTTAGTGTCTAGACTTTCTGATGAAATTTCATAATCATTTTTTCTCTTATCATGAAAATCTTTTGGTTTGTCTAAGGGTGGTGGATCTGTTAACATGCTAAGATTTTCCTTGCTATTGCTATTTATGTCAAAAACTTCATTTAAAACAGGATCATCTAAGTCAAATGATTCTTTTGGTAGATGGAGGGGTGATGCAGGTAGCGAGTAATCTGAAAGAAGATATAATGTTTATAATTTTAGGATTTTAAATGTAAATAAGGGCTATTGAAAAACTATTATAAGTAGTCTTAAAGCTATGGTAATTACAGATCTAAACACATACTGTCATCGCAGTCATAAGACAAGTTATTTGTCCCTGTGAAGTCTCCAAACTCATCATCTTCGTGGTCATCAATGTCTGGGGGTGGTGGTGGGGTATCACTTAATAGAGGCGGAATTATATTCGACATCTAAAACACGTATATAGTTAATATAAAGAACATCCTAAGATGGTGATTTAGGATTCTTATATTATGCAAATATAAAGTAAACTTACTTGTAACAACAAAGAGCTGCCTTAAAATGTTCGCAATAAAAAAAAACTCTATTTACACTTTCAAAACATAGAAGTATACGTTTAAGTACTTACAGGTAAGGTTTTAATATTTAAAATAAATTACACATCTGTTTTTATTTATTAGATTGACAAAAACTGTCATAACACTGACGTTTGGGAGCCATATTGATATTCATCTTCCATTTTTAAAATTTAGGCAGCAAACCCTGGATCCTAGGCAGAGCTACAACAGAACTTTTATTCCTGCCAAGTTGGGGTAAAACAAAGAAGAAGAAAGAAATATAGATGGGCATAAATACAATATTAAAGGTATATAGACGTCCCACTGGTCGCTGATTAACTATATAGTTTTAAATAAGACTGCGTTCACCGATTGTCATCGCACGGTCCTTTTTGAAACTATGTAGTTAATTCAAAAATCCGATCCGTGCGATGCGTACCGTCCGTCCGATGCCTACCAGTGGACGCCTACCTTTATTTGGGATTTTCGTATTGAATCTTTGAGTACATACTCACTAGAGGCAGCCCCTTGGAAGCAATAAATCTACAACTTTTCTGTCTCGCTCTGCGTACTGATAAACGCAGGCTAGAAAGCAAGTTTGTTTACCATTAAATGATAAGACCGGCATATTCGCCAAAGGGGATAAATTGTTTGCTTATAAACCCAATGATATAGCTGCTTTCGGCGGGTTTTCAAACTTAACCCAAAAATAATGATCTAACCGAAGTAAGTTAACATCGTTTTAGAATATGTATTTTAACAGCTCGACTAGTCAGATTGTTATGGCGCTGTTCGACTCCTATACTGAAGTTCTGCAGCTTGGATCTGAAACAAAACTTTTTTATTTTCTAGGACGGCAAAATCCCATGATTGTTAAAACACATTTAATAAGGAAAGTGTCATTTATTAAAACACTGGTCCAGCCATTCATATGCCATTATAACTCAGGCCTGCATCCTCGCGCTATTTTCTCGCCGGTCCCCTGAAAACGGCGGTTGCCTAATCGAAAATAGTCCAGCTCAAGCAAGCTAGATAACTTATACTGCCTCCTTAGATCTTGGATCTTTATTGTCCCATCTCACTATTCACGGTAAAAAATTGACAAATATTTAGTCTTAAATTTATTGTTTCTTTTTGGAAATTATGATTTATCTCTATAATCTTGCACTATTTGGTAAATGCGACGAGGCCACTTCAAAATAATAATTGTTGAAAACAATTATTACTCTTTGACCAAGTCGTGCCAATTCTGAAACCTAAATGTGCCTTTCATAGCTTTTTAAATTTTTAAAATAAGTAGGAGGCTCCCATATGCTTTAGAACCAGATAACATCGGAGTCTTCACCAAACATGGAAAGTCATACTAAAGGGCTGTAAGCAATATCAAAAAGTCGCTCGACCTCTTGCTGAGCCTAGTACGGTAGACCGTGCCCAAAGGTAATAAACTTAACATGTTAAGTTTACCACCCTTGTATACCAGTGCCATCAGGGGTGAATAAAGTAAACTCCGTCAACAGAGACAGGACCGACCAGAGTTTATTAGACTCTAGGACCGACAGGACAACGTTGCACAAAGCCCGGGAAAGGTCACGTTGCAACATTGCAACGTGTGACTGGAAAGGGGAAAGCTGGCAAATTGATTGCTTTAAAGTCATTGCATTTTATGATTGCATTTCGGTCAGACAGAATGGCAACACTGCCCAGTTTTGCGTGTTTTTTGTTTACATTCGTGATTTTACATGTTGATTCTCAAAAAAATATATATTTTTTTATGATTTACATCACAACCTGATTTATGTTTCTATTTAAAAAAAAGACACATAACATACCTACAATTTCTTTGCTATTGAAATTTTTAGTTTATTTTTTTTATTAATGAAATCGTTATTTATTAATATGTATTGCCACGAAAATAATTTAAAAACTGATGATATTAGAAAAATTATTTTAAATGTGCAAGAGCCTGTGCTTTTACAAAACATAATGAAATGTGATTTAACATCCTGGACTTTAACAAACTGGGAAGAAATGCTTGGAGATGATTTGTTAACATTTCGTTGTGGAAAATATAAATACACTGATGATCCCCAATGGGAAACAACATGCTCAACTAAAGTGGCTACATTCAAAGATTTTTTAGACAATATAAACGCAAATTCGGATGATTGGTGGTACTTTGACTACAAATACTTATGTGAATGGTTAACTGGTAAAGAGGTTTTAAAAGAAGTAAGCATTATATTGTATAAACAATTACTTAGGTCTTATAGCGAATTACATAGAGACTAATTAAATTGATGTCAAATGTACTTTTTATAGGTTTTTCTACTTTCTTCCCAGAAATTGTTTACTTTCCCAGGGCAGATACCACACCCAAGGGAGAAAAATGAAAATTTATTATTGGCCAAATCAGCAAAACAATTACTTTAAAATGATGAAGGTTTTTAAGTTTTAACTCAGTCAGAGTAATACCAAAGGATCGAGCCTTCCATTACTTTTTTTTACTCGTTCAGTTTTAAAACTGACATATTTTTTTTGTATAATTCTTGATATTTTATGGGTAAAAAATTTAGACAGAGTATTCTTGAATGTTCCCAAACGTTTTTGGGAGCATCATCTCCACTGTCAGAGCTTAAAATATTTTTTTTTACAAGAGGAAATAACTCTAATAATACCTTAAATGATGTTCTATTTTTTTTTTAAATCTTTATCACAGCTTACGAAGGATCACTATATACATACATACTATACATAAAAACATTTGTCTAAACATACATACTATACATGTACATATTATACTCCTAAGTACCAAAGTATCGTGAGTGCTAGGTTTTCTGATGTTCAACCCATCCTTTTCCCAGCTCCGTCAACACTGTCCAAGCACTGAAACATGCAAATGTTGCACTTTACAGCACCTTTTAGACAACGCGGTAGTGCCACCACAGACGTTATTTTAAATAACTACTACCTATTCTACATCTCTTAATGGACTACGCTGCCTCCTATTTTGATCCTTAACGATTTTGACTGAAAAATTATTAATAATTAATATTTTGGTTTGGTAATAACAAAATTCACTAAAAAATAAAAAATATGTTATAAAAAAAATATTTTACTAGTAATGCATGGAAAGATAATAGAAAAAATCATATACATTCCTTGGGAGTAAAGTCCCTTTTTCCCTATTGGATTTTTAACAAATCTGCAGGAGAAAAAGTAGCTTGTTCCTTTAATCAAGTAAGAAGTCAGTGTAATGTAAATTACTATTACCTATTTTGTCTTATACTAAAACACTGACAATAAAATTTTATCAACAGCAATCGTTTCTATATTGTCAATGCTAATTAAGGTAGAATTGACTGCTATGCATAGTGGATAGAAGTTAGGTACCTAGAGGTCTGTTTGTTATCCAGCAGTATTTTACACTTTTTTGACTTATGTAGTCTTTATATACACTTTCAATAAGTGCGCTTAGATAAAAAAGTGGAAAATAGTGTACACTATTACTGAATAACAAACAGAAAAACATAAATTTTAATTTTTTTCACTATCTCATCCTAACTGGCCAGTTGAAATCAGAAATAGTAATTTTTTAAATTATTTTAAAAAGTTTCGATTTTAGCTATTTATTTTAAAAGTGTCTTTATATTTTTTACCACTGATTTTTAAAAATAGATATTAAGTTATACTTTGGAAAATGGCCAGGTTAAAAAAAATGACCAAAACCAGTTTTTATTAGGTTTATTTCAACATGCAAAAAACCGTTTATTGTACAGTCATGCGCAAATCCAGGAAAATAAACCCGTTCCAACCGATGGATGGCGGTGTTTACTGTTCCGACCAAAGTTGTAATCGTTCGTAAACTGTTGTGAATAGTCATTTTGATCTGATGAAAAGCAGAAACCCTTTGCGCGCTCCATTTCGTCTTTTTTGCACTATGTACTGACATAAAACTGTCGATATTTGCGTGTTTGATCGATTCTAACAGTTTCGAAACCATCTAACGGCGGTAAAAACTGTATTTTCACTTACATTTTAGTGGGGTCATAAAACACTTATGGAATATATATATATATATATATATATATATATATATATATATATATATATATATAATATATATATATATATATATATATATATATATATATATAATAATATAATATAATATATATATATAATTTTATTATATATATATTTATATGTATTTTAAATCATATAATATATATATAATATATATATATATATATATATATAATATATATATATATATATAATAATAATAATATATATATATATATATATAAATATATATATATAATATATATATATATATTATATATAATATTATATTTTATAATATATATATTATTCTTTATAAATACAACTATGTTTAATATTTTAAGTTTTTTAAATTGAAAAATTATTTTCATTTCATAGGAAAAGTAATTTTTTTAATTATTCGATTACAAAAAATTGTAAAGTGAAATTTCTTCTAGGAAAAACTACTGGTAAATTTAAAAACTTTTATACGCCGGGTTTTTAATTTAGAAAAATTCAAAAATTTTATTGTTATAATACATTTTGATTTTTGTTTTTTTTTCAGTCTTGAACTTTTATTCAATTTCTAGAAATTGGACTGGTCAGCATTAGGTTTTCCTGAAGTTACTTACAAGGATTCTACAATATGGATAGGCTCAAAGGGAACACACATCTTGCCATATGGATACTTATGGATGTAATATAATTTTGCAAGTTCATGGAAGGTAAATAACTTCTTTTGATTGTAATGCAATCTACATATCTCTGTAATATATGGTTTAGTTTAGTTTATAATTAAACTAAAGAAGCCATATGGTTTGATGAGAGTTATTAATACTAAACAAAATAAGGTACACCTTAAAATGGTTTACTTTATGAGAATTTAACAACTATGAATTTCCACCAAGTAGCACTATTCCAGTATAATTTTTACCCATATATTTTTTATTCTAATTTTTTAAGAAAACAGTGGATACTTTTTCCCCCTGATCAGGATTTGAAGCCAACTAGAATTCCATTTGAAGAATCAAGCATATATTCAAAATTAAACTTTTTTAGTCCTAATGAACAAGATTTTAAAGGTAACATCCTAAAAACGTTGGTATAGTTCCATTGTTTACTTAACAAAACTTTAGTTATATTTTAGGCATTAGTCACTGTCGTAAGGTCATTTTGAATCCTGGTGATGTGTTAGTATTGCCACATAGATGGTGGCACTATGTGGAAAATCTGGATACTGCAATAAGTATTAATGTTTGGATACCTTTGGTAAGTTTGTATCAGATTGTTCGGAAATTTTGTTTCTAAAAAGGGATGGCTTCACAGATAAGGTCTTTTAAACTCAAAAAAATAAGGGGTACCTACTACTATGCTGTTAGTGAAAGTTATTTTAGTAAATATAGACAAGTTGACGACACTTATTTAAAGTTGTTGTCTCTGACGTTTCTTGTAATAAGTGTACTTCGAGTTTTAATTTCATTTCTTTTTCCCTTTTTATACCGTTTTCATATATGAATTAGATGTTATAGGAATTAATAATGCTATTTATGTTTCAAAATTTTTAAAAAATGGTTAAAATAGCTGTTGTGTGTATGCGGGCAAACTTTTTTTGTTTAATATATTAAATACATTTTTTTAAAATTGTAGGTAAAAAAATATTGCTAATCTTAGTCAGCATATAGCACACAAACTCAAGTATCTATTAAAACTAACTCATCAAATAATTTAAATTATAATAGTAAATGAACACAGTTAAAAATTACACTAATTTCAATAGAATGTATAGTTTCTGCGGTTTTTTGGAGCTATACCAAGTATTATTATGAATGAAAAATATATGTTATGGTATTTACTTCTGTTTTCTCAAGGTGGAAATCATCTCTTTAAATTGTCCCGTGTACTGACTTTGAAAAAAAAATTGACACTTGACATTTTTGTTGTATTTTTACAACTTATAAGTCAGGATTTGTGAAATCTCATGTTCTGATAAGGATATTACATATATCAGCGTGCTAATAATATTGCAAGAATTGGCCACTTGGCGCGCAACATCGTTTACCACCTCCCCACACGTTTTTGCGGATTATTTTATAGAGTACCCTACAAGTGTTTTTTCAAAACATTTTTTTGTAAGGCTAAGGTCTTTAATATCACCATCTTGAGCTTAAGTTATTATTTTATCTTAATATGGATGATTTTTATGCTTATTGTCAATTTACTATATACAGACAGGGGCACCCTACTAGGTATATAGCAATGGACCGGACGAATTTGCGATTACCCTCTAAGCACTGCAGCGGAGGTTCGCGCGACCCACCTGCGCGCTTTCGTTCAATCCTCAGTAACTTTTATAATTCCCAACAAACTGAAAATTGTGTTTCTTTGTTGTTTCTTACTGGACAAAAAAGAATGCATACACAAATAGCGGGCGATTGCAAATTCGTCCGGTCCATTGCTATATACCTAGTAGGGTGCCCCTGTCTGTATATTAAATAATTAATACATTTTTTTAGCCTCAAGATGATTTGGAAAGAGTTAAAGAAAGTATTGCTACAATATTTGTAGGGCAAATAGCAAAAAGTGCAGAAGATTGTCGGAATGTTTTAAATCCAAATATGATAGAAGTAAGTAGATTTTTGCTCTGTGCAGGGTGATGTATAACTTATTCTCTAAAATTTAAGTGGATACTTAGAATACTACTTAAAGCATAAAAAAAACAGTGAACAAAATCTTAAAAATAAACTTTTTGCCCCCCACTTTTATTTAATAAATGGCGAGACGCCAAAAATTTTTTTTGCAAATTTAAGTACAGCGTATCCATTAAGGACTGAAAAGGATCACCCATATTTGGGGGTTTGCTTATATTTAAAAAAAGCCTTAATACAATTAAACTATCCGGAAATTTTACTGAAATATTTGAATATAAATTATGATCTTAAAAAACTTAAAGAACTAACTGGTGAGTCACCTCAAATTATTTTGGCAACTGTCAGGTATCAATCTAATTTTCTTGGGAGTATTTACTAATATACACATTTAGATTTTCAATTCTATTAAGTTATTATTAGCGATAAAGAACCGTTATAAATTTCCTTTGTTTACTATCTCAAATACGTCAACAAAACAGCTAATGATGCGCAATATCATATCTTGAATTTTTGTCATGAGAAAAACAGTACATTTGCAATAGCAATCAATCCGATTTAATTTATAGTTAAAGTTATTTAAACTTACCTGCACATTTTAGGGAATGGTCAGCTGTGATGATGCATTAGAAATTATAGGTGCGATCTTGGATAAGTATAAATCTGAGAAAAAAACTTTCAGAGATACCGTAGAAACGCAAAAACATCGAAACGCTGGTAATATAGAACAATTATTAGCCAAATGTAAATGTATATTAAAAATTCCTGAACTAAGTGAAACAGAGTTTAGGTCGTTCTTGTGCAGTCAGTCTCAAAGATTTTCCGTGAAAGAAAGTGGTAAAGATAAATCCCAAAATTTAGCATCTAAAAAACTAATTGATTTTCTGGAAGTTATAACTGATGATGAGGTTCTGTCTTTAATTGCAAAGAAAATGATTGAAAAATGTTGACTAAAACAAATTTTGCAATGATTTTTGTTATTAATTATTGTTAATAGATATTTTTAAGCATTTTTTTTTTGTTTTCTTTTTGGGTCTCATTTATTCATTTTACGGTTTGGTAAAAAAAATAAAAACGTTTCAGCATACAGACACCCAAAAATTCGTCGATGCAGACGCTTTTTTATTAAAACGTTATAGATATTTGTCAACACCAGAATTGGACTGAATTTTATCAAGTGATTTAAAATTTTTTTTAAAAAAAATCAGTTTTTTGTTTTTTTAAAAAAACATTACCTAAACCTTTTTTCCAAAAAAAAAAAAAAGCAAATTTAAAATAATTTTTTTTAAAATCCTTTTTAAGGAGATTTTCCCTAAAACCTCAACTATCAAAATATGAACAAAAAACATTTTTTGTTTCAACTTTTTAGATTATAATACCCCCTTAAGCAAAAATTCAAAGGCTTAAACTGGTATTAAAATAATTTGTATTATTTTGAAAAAGGCTATATTATTTTTTTTTTTTTGGTAAAAATCTATTTTTTGAATAAATGGTCTTACTTTTTTTTTAAAAAAAAAAGTTTTTTTTTTTAATCGCCCCCACTGGGCCTCCCAGCCATGACCACTCCCTTTTTTGATTCCCCAAATTTAAAGCATCTTTTAAAGGGGGCTGGTTTCATGTCCCCAATACCATTTTGAAAACGACAAACTTAATTTTTCCAAAAAATTTTGGTCACTTTAACAATGAAAATTTTTTTAGGATTTTCTAAAATTTTTTTCTTTTAATATGTAAAGAAAAAAAACAAAACATGATTAGTTCATAATGACTCTTCTTTTATACAGTATTTGTTTATTTAATTAAGTTATTGCCGGGGATTACAAAAAAAAACTTAAAAAAAAAAACTTTTAAAAAATTTAAAAATTTAAAAAAAAAAATTTTTTCCCCCAAATTTTTGAAAAAACCCAAAAAAAAAAAAAAATTTTTTCCTTTTTTTTTTTTTTTTTTCCTTTTTCTGAATAAAAAAAATATTTGTTACTTTCTTTAAATTTCCCCTTTTTTCCCTTTTGGATGTAAAAAAAAAAAAAAAAAAAAAAATTTTTTTTCCTTTTTTGTATGTTTTTTTGTTTTTGTTTTTTTTTTTAAACCAAAATTTTTTATTTTTTTTCACTTTAAATTATGAATAAAAAAAAATTTTTTTTTGGTATAACAGGGGGCCCTTTGTTTTTTATTTATGGTTTTTCTGAGTTTTTTTTTTTAAATTTTTTTTTAAAGACCAAAAAAATTTTTTAAAAATTTTGGTTTTTTTCTTTTTTTGGGGAAAAAAGAAAAAAATAGTAAAATTAAAAAATAAAAAAAAATTTTTTTAAAAGGAACACCCCAGTTTTTTTTTAAAAAAAGTTTTTTCCCAAAAAAAAATAGTTTGTTGGTTTTTTTGCCCCATTGGGAAAAAATTTTTTTTTTATTTAAAAAAAAAATAAAACAAAAAAATTTTCCCTTAAAAAAATTTGTTTTTTATACTTTTAAACCTTACACGTTAAAATTTTTTGGTTATTTTTTTCAAAAAATTTAATTGGGAAAAAAGATCAAAAAAAAATAATGTTTTTTCCAAAAAATAAAAATTCCCAATTCCTTTAAACCCAAAAAGTTTTTCCCGGGAACAATACCTTGGGAAACTGGAAACTTATTTGTTCGTCTTTAAAAAAAAAAAGGTTAAAAAAAAAGAAAAGTCTGCAAATGAAACAAATTTAAAAATTTTTTTTTTTGAAGGTAATTTTTTTTTAGGGGAAAAAAAAAAAAACGAAAATTTTTTTGAAAAAAAAGTTAATTCCCCTTTAAATTATACAAACAAACCTGGGAAAAAATTTACAGTCCCTTAAAAAAACATAATTTTCATCCCACAAATTTTTCCAGTTCAAAATTTAACGACCTCTAAGATTCAACGACTTAATTATTGTCAAAAAATGATTGTAATCTTAAAAAATAAATTTTTTTTTTTAAAAAATTTTTTTAAAAAAAAAAATTATTGGGCAACTGAAAACCCTCCCAAAAACCAACCGTTAAGATACAAGGCGTGGCCTTTATGTTTGGGGGGTTTTGGGGGGTTTTGGAAAAATTTTTTAAGGCCCAAAGGGGGATAGTATTCCTTTTTTTTCAAAAAGAGTCAAAAACTGTTAAAACATTCCCTTCACAATACAGAAACATTACCAAAAAGGATGGGGACCCCACACAATGTTGCACCAGTAACTCAGTATCTTGCGAGAAATAGGAAATTTTGATAGGAAGGTATGGCACTTTAGATCCCCCAATAGCCCCGACTTAAACCCTCTGGAATTTTTTGGGGGAACCTAAAAATAAAATTTATTACAAAGGCCCCAAAATATAAACATTAAAAAAATTTAAAATGAGAGAATGTTACTTAATGGAACCGGGCCAATTAGTTTTCAACGCGATTAAACGTAAATTAAGGAGAAAATTTTCAAATCAGAGAAAAAGGTGGAGGTTACTTAAAATTTGTAATTATTTCCCCTTTTTTCAAAAATAAAAAATTTGTTTTTAAGGAATGCTGATTTTTTTTTCCATTGATTTTTTTTAAATTTAAAAATTAAATATTTTCAATACGGCTAAATGAAATACCAACAAACTATATATTATTAAAAAAGGGGTGAAAAGAGCTTTTTTTTAAATTTTTCCGGTTTTTTTTTTTTACCCTTTTTCTAAAAAAAAAAAAGGGGTTTTTTTTTAAAATTTTTTTCAAAAAAAGCCATCCCAAAAAAAACAATTTTTTTTTATTTAACGGTTCTTTTTTGGGGGTTTTAAGACTTTTAAGATCCCAAAAACCCAAAGATGTATCCCTTTTTTCCAAACATGGATTAGGGGGCTAGATTTTTGGGGGGGGAAAACATTTTTAAAATTTTTTTAATAAGTGTGTCATCAATGGTTTTGAGATTTAAAAAATTCTTTTAAAATTTTTAAAAAAAGGATTTAAAAAAAAAATTTTAGAACTTAAAAATTTTTTTAAAAAAAAAAATTTAAAATTTTTTGAATTTTAAAAAAAAAAAAAATGAAATCGCGAAATTCGTTTTTTTAAAAGTCGTCAGAGGTTTCAAAATTTTTAAAAACCTAGGAGCATTTTTAATCGCATCAAATTGCCAACTTTGCCCCATTTAACCAACCCCTTCATTCAAGTTTCCCATATCCCAATGATCAATTTACAACTGTACAGATATCCAAGTAAAATGAAAATAACACGTCGATTAAAAGTTATAAAACGATTTTTACAACTTTTTAAATGGCACCATGCTTTTAAAATCCAGTCAATTTAATTCGAGATTGATAAAAGCAAAAACAACTGAACCAAACGTCTTGTCTTATCAAAAAGTTTAACCAGGGTTTTAAAATGCAACTGAAAAGGGGAAAAGACTAATGTATTCTAAATTAAACCTGAAAATGTAGCAAAAAAAATTTTTTAATTTTTAGAAATAAGTTCTAAATCACTCTCCATACTACAGATTATACAGACTCCATAAAGAAAACTCCACTTAGATAAAAGTGTTTAATTTATTCTATTACATAATATTTCTGTACAAATCGCTAAAAATTGCATATTATCTATTATACAAAATAAAAATGGTCATTACAATAAACTATTACAACAAAAAAGGCCAATATATAAAACAGTTTGTCTAAAATAACTATATAATATTTTTTAAGTATTACTAGTCAGATATTACAGTATTACTAGGCAGGCAAAAAAAATTCAAAATAATAAAAAAAAAACTAGCGACAACAGGGCGGAACAGTAACTGCAACTTTCAGAATATTGCACTATTTAGTATAAATGCCTTAGTAGATATTACTATGTTAGTGTTTCCAAAAATAAATGATTTTGTCGAAAACTTATTATTAGTTTTTTAAAAAATTCAATTCATTTATGCGATGCAAAAAGTTGATTCATAAAAACAGCCTGTAAACAACCAATGTTATGCCTTGGTATCGCTTGGAGTATATCATGTAATTAAATAAGTTTGATCAAATTATATTGCAAAAAAATATCTAGAAACTACAAATTGCAAAGTAAACCCCAGTGAAAGAATTAACCTAATTACCCCTAATTAAAAAATAATTTATTTACATGGTACTAGTATTTATAACACTATTAGTTATTTGTTTATAGAAAATAGCAAGCTTTAAGTACAGATCTGTATTACAATATATTATAGCACATTCACAATTGGAGTTAATACGCTGAATCGTCCAAGACATGACTGCAAAATATTTAAACTCTGATTTATATTTTTCACAATCATTTCAAAAGATTATCTATTTTACAGAACCTGTAATAGATATTAACGTTATAAGTCCGGAAAATAAACTTTTACAGTATGAGTGAGATGTTTACGGACGAGTCGACGAAGAAACAGAGTTTGGAATTTCGAAACGAAAACTGAAAAGGTTTTTGGGACGAATAATGTACAGTATTTTATTTTATACTGTACAATCAAAATTTAGGTTTTAAAATAATAATGTGCTGTTTTGTTATCTATAAAATAATTAATTGCCAGCTTTGGAAACAGATTTTAAGATTTTTATTTACTGATGGAAACCTTGTCAGTATTGACACAAAATTTAATTTTGACGAAAAGGGGTATATCCCGTCGTCCAGTAACTGAGATAAGTACCCAAGCTGTAATAAATCTGTATTTTATTGTGGGGCCAATTCTTGAGTTTTCCGGATCTTTCGACGAGAAAAAGTTTATGATTCCACGAAACCCGCTGAAAATGGCCCCAAAGTCCCAAAAATGAGTTTCCCGTGAATATCTGCCAAAATATGCGAATAAGAGAATTTTTGTTCAGACAAAAAATAAAGATCACCTCACTCACACGCCTTGATCTGAGGGATTGTAAGAGTCCTAACTTTGTAGATCTGTAGATAAAGTTTGCTATTGTACGAAGAATATTACTAGTCCTGCATGGAAAGTACCACATGTTGCAGGAAGTTGCAAAAGATGCACGCTATTTTTAGCTCAACTGAATATAATAATCAGACAATTTAAGAGATTATTAAAGGATAAACCCATGCAGTGTGTCCAAAAACGTTTTCTACATATCAAAAACTCTTATTAAATAAAAAAATCAGTTTTGATAGAAGTTGATGGAGACAAAAATAATTGTATTGAGATCTAGAAATTTTAAATTTAAATACTCATTTGGACACTGTGTAAGTTTTAACAAGTATAAATTAAAAAAAAAACATCTAGATCAAAAGATAAAAATAATATACA
Organism: Listronotus oregonensis; assembly: GCA_019359885.1. Lineage (NCBI taxonomy): Eukaryota > Metazoa > Arthropoda > Insecta > Coleoptera > Curculionidae > Listronotus > Listronotus oregonensis. The sequence continues at coordinate 185,079 of JAHBCN010000168.1, forward strand.
CTAATCTTGTTCACCATCTTTAATACCAAGCTGTAAATGTTTGCCCCTAAATATAGAGTAAATATTTCGAGTTAAAAATGCTATAATTGTGTCCTATATAAATTCTATTAAAATATTCGAAAGCTTCATGAGTAGCGAGCTAAGGAGCTTAATAGAAGAATAGTAAGAATTATAAAGTCAGTCTCTAATAGTAATTTCATTATTTGGGAAAGTTATTTATTTATATTTTTCTAAATAAAACAGAAATAAGATTAACACAAGCAATATCAAAAATCTGAGTAGGGCAATACCTTCATCAGTAGTGACACACTTAATAGACATTTTCTTGTCACCAATTAAAATTTTTTCTTAGTGATGTGTGAAACTGTTAAATCACTTCTTTTACTGGTACTGGGAAAACTACATAACAACCATCATTTAAAAATATAGATATAAAAAATCCTCTAATGGTTTAGAACCATACCGGATGAGTTTAAAAGTGGTACTACTACTAAGGTTGACTGCTTTAAAATTAATGGAAAGCTTACGGTGAGCAGTGTAATTTTCCTAACAAAGATGAAACATGGTGTAGCCGTCTTGGCCGGATTTAACCTTTCCATTAATTTCAAGGCTTCATATTTTTAAAATAATCAACCTTAGTAGTCTTACTTACCAGGATTTTTAATTTTTCTTTCTTCAATACGACAAAATGTGCAGATTTATCCGAAATATAAATGTATCGAATTTTATCGTCCCATCTTTAAAAAAAAACGGCAAGGCACCTTTAAGACCCACCGGGTAAAGAGAAATAAGAAAAAAGTAAAAATAACTAACATATATCATAAAAAACATTTCACATTACTATCTACAGCATAAACCTAAGAGTAGGATACAGATCTCTCATTAACAAAGAGTATTACTTTTCAAAAACTACGAGGTTTCCAAAAACATATGCTTTATATGGTAAATCATGCACTTTTATGGTTTTAAATTAAACTTTAACTAGGTATTTTTTTAATTTTCTTAATTTTTCATCGCCACATTTATGGTTATGTATTGGGTACTCTATATATTTACATTTGAATTGTAGTCTATAAAAATTAGTTTTTCTCTATTCACAAAATTTTGTTAAGAATATTTCATAAACACCTTTTCCATATGTTGCATACATTTTTGAACCCAATGTGTGGAAAAAAATACAAACTTTTTTTTATATATATACGATTTCTTAAAGTTCTGTATTTGGACGGCTATGGGTTACTTCGGAAATTAGTAAAATAAGGTCAGAAATTATAAAAACGATAGGTCAACCTGCATTTACAGGATTATTTTACTAATTTACTGTAGAACCCTTACCCGAAACTAACTCTTTTCGTAGGTGCTAACCAAATTCCATTCTATATTTAATATCAATATCTGTTAAATTCTAATCATTTTTTTAGGTCATTAGCTACCATAAAAAACAACCCAAGTTATGGTGGTTAACGATATTTTGATTAACTTTTACTAATAATATTATGAGAAAGTTTCATCGCTTTCTCCAAAACTTCAAAAAAATCTAAACAAAAAATAAATTAGAACATTAGAAGTCCATGACATTTTTAATGGTACACCCTATATCTTATTAACTTTTTGTATTCTAGAGAGACTTATAAATATATCTGATATAGCATACAGTATCTATAAATTTAACTGTCCTGTAAATATTGACACCAACCAACTGGAATTATTAAAATTCTTGCTTTCCTTAGGACCGAAAGCTGGCACCTTTGGGTTCCAAATAAAACACCAACATAAGCTACTACACTCAAGAACAAAAAAAAAAAAAAATTTTTTTTTTTTTTTTTTAAAATTTTTATATATATATATATATATATAATTTTATATATATATATATATATATATATATATATATATATATATATATATATATATATATACGGGGGGATTCACGTTGACTGTCCTATTAAAAGTTCTGGGCAACCAAAAAAAAAAGAACTTTTTTTAAATTTAACACGGCCATAACGGGTAATAAGCTACATTTTAAAATATTTTGCAAGTGCAGCGTTTGCCAGATCTAAAAACCAACGGCAACATTGTAATTTTAAATGGAACACCCCTTTTTTATTGCATATTCGGCTTCTAACACAAAAAATGTCTATTAAGTTTTATTAACATCTTCCTATACCTATATTGTACCGTTTTTAAGAAAATAATTAATAATAATAACTATTTTTTTAAGGAAAATCACCTTGTTAAAAATCTTTAATATTTGCGTGCCTAACCGAGCTGGATACTAGAAAATTTTTTTTTGGGGTTAAACAATGCATGTATTTGAAAGATCTACATGCTATTATAGCAATATATCCTACAGGGTGCCCCAAAAAATTTGCATTTTTACCGATATTAAATAATGATTAAAACTTAATTTTCTTAAATACAACATACTGTATTTTATCCCATTTCTGAATAGACCAATAATTTACCTAAAAAATGTCCATACATGTTTCTATACCCATTTGCCACCGTTTTTTAAATATAAGCAAATTGTAATTTTTTAAGCATTTATTCCTTATTAATCAAACAAAATATTTTTTTTTACCTTATATGTCAAATAGTTAGAACAATTTAAAATACAAACTTCCATGGCCTACCTAGGTAAATTGTAAATTAAGCCGGTGGTTAACTGTAGATAGTATTTAAAAACAGGGAAAAAATTAAAATTCGTTTTTATTTAAAAAACGGTGCCAGATGGGTATAGAAACGTATGGATATTTTGTAGGTAAATTATTGATCTATTAAAATAGGATAAAATACGTATATTTTAAAAATTGAGTTTTTATCATTATTTATCGCAAAAATGCAAATTTTTTGGGACCCCTGTAGGGTTCACATTCTAAACGCATAAAGTCTTTGTCATTGTCTAACTAAAAAAGGTTCTAGTATCCAGCTTGGTAGAGCACGTAAAATATTAAAGCTTTTATAGGTGGTTTTTCCTTAAAAAAAAAATAGTGATTAATTATTTCATAAAACGGTAAGTATAGGTATAGGAAGATGATAATAAAAACTTACTTAAATTGTGTAGAATCCGTATAAATAAAAGAGGGGTGTGATTAAAATAACAATGTTCCGTTAAATTTGATTAGATCTGGCAACCAAATTGACACAAATTTCCACAAAATGTTCCTTATCAGAAAATATAATTTCCTTAAAATATAGAATACGCTAATAAAATAACAAGCATTTTACGAGGTTACACTCTTATCTCTTCTTTAGAACATTTTTATCAAGAGCAAGTCTTTGTCAAAAAAATCTTTTTTTTTTTATTTATGGTTTTATATTTTATTTTTTTGAAATCACCTTGTCTGTTCATATTCTATAATGTATGTAAATATATTTTCCTACAGCAAAGGCAGAACATGATGGCTTATACGTCAATAAAACGTAAATAAAAAGAAAACTGTTATTAGAAGACACCCCTACCAAGTGCTTACCTGTACAACCTACAAACGCAAGTCGTACAGGTAAATGCGGACCAACAGATGATAAAAAAGCAAGTAGGAAGATAGTTTCCTCTTTAAATAAGGTTTTATTCCCGTTTAAGTTATCATGTCTTGCCTTTATTAGACTTCACAAATAAGAGAGGATTTTCAAGCCATCTAAAATTACATCCCTTTGAAATAAGCGGTTGCATATGACTTAGAAATTAGGATATCTTTTTTAAAGTTAGTAGTTGTTTTTGGTTGCAAAAAATGTACGCTTAGGTTATACATTACCTATGTAGTTAGACAAAAAAATTATTTATAAAAAAACCATTGTAGATCAAGCCTTATCTGTTATAAAAAAGTTGTTGAATGTTTAAGGTAGCAGACATGTTTTTGCTAGAAACTCTTCAGAAATATGTATATAACAAGAATCGAAATAAGCTTCTTCTTAGGGAGGTCAGGAACATTTGGTAAATAAACAAAATGCAAAAAAAACGCATTTTTTCTGCTTTCATTGCTCGTAACTGTTTAAGTATTGGTTGTAGTAAGAAGTTGCATCAAGAGAAAATTTTCGTAATTAAATTTCTAAGACAGGATGGGTTAAAAATCGCACAATGCATTACATTAAGGCAAAATAGAAATAAACAAAAGAAGGCAAAAAAGTAAGGTAGTTTTATGCATAATTTTTTTGGACCCTTTAGATTTATCTGAAGAACTCCAGTACAAATTGTTCATAGATTCGCCAGTAAAATTTTTCATTGAAAATTTACGAAGATATTTAATTTGTTTATAAGCAAATACAAAAATTTTCATACCTTTAAAGAATTGTAAAGGGGTCCCATGTAATTCAATTTTCATTTTCAAAGAAGCTTTTGAAAGTTTGAGATCTAAAGTATATATGAAAAAAAAAATGCCCAAGTTCCATATTCTGGACTTTACGTAATTTGCAAAATCCTCCATTTCTTCAAGTGAAATTGGATTAAAAAGTTATTTGTAACGAAATTTGGCACAATGTTTCATCAAAGCATGGAACGTTTTCTGTACATATGGAGATCCTCAAACAAATTCGAAGGATAAAAAATGCAAAAACTACATTTGTTGCCTTTTTTGTTTATTGCATGTTTTCAAGTAATTTTCACATTTAGTTCCTCTATCAATTGTGCGGACTTTTGGGGGAGGAAGCATATTTCGATTTTAACTACAAGGTTTATAGCAAAGGGAGTTGGTAAATTGAGATAGCTAAAAATTCTTTAATATCACAAAAATAAATAAAAGAATGACGAGCAATATGTCCCAAGTAATCTCTATGATCACAGTAGCTTAACAAAGCTCATTGTAGCATAAATACTACGAGCTAATCCCTCCCTTTTAAAATAAATAAAACTTCATTAAAAACTAATCTCACATCATTTACAGATAGAATGCCTTCATTTCCATGGGGCAAATCTCAATATCATCGGATATATCAAGTGGTTTTTCCGTCTTAAGGAACGAAAGTGTTGCTTTGTAGATTGTATTGCTTTGTTTCTGTGGGAATAAGGATCTTAAGTTCACCTAAAATCAAAGTAATAACTTAGCTGATTAATATAGAGGTTACTAAATAAAAAATGGATAAATGCACGTATACAAAAGGTGTTGAATTTAAATTTTCCGCTTAGCCAAACGACTTTCGAGTTTTTTCATTTTCGGACTGTAATATTGGTTTATAGGATATTTTTTATACAATAATGACATAAAATGAATATACATAATAAAATTAGAATTTTATCTATTTATTTAGGATTTAAGCAACTCCGAGAAACATATTCTATATAAGATATTTTAGAAAATATGATAAAATTTAAATAAATAAAATTTTATGAAGAGTTATTTATTAGACTTTTTAATATATTTCATTAAATGTTAAAAATTTTCTGCCTTACTTACATATACAAAGCAATGGGAAATTTAATTTTCATTTATATTTTCTTCAAGTGGGTAGGTAGGTAGGTTTGAAGTGAGTGGCTTTTTTACGCCCTTCACTGCGACCGTTCGGTCTATTGTGGCTTACACCTTTTTATATTTCTCCCAATAGGATCAAACTTCTAATGAATCCAATTATAGATTGGGAGGGGGATTCTTACATCTCCTCTTACTGGTGGCTCGCTCGGACACGAGCACAATATGTGTTCTGGTGTCCCTGTCTCCTGGAGAGTATGACAAGCAGGCGATTAGATCCGTCATGCCCTCCTCTCCCGGTCTAGTAACGTGGGTAGCTACCAGGTCCTTGCTACAGGAACCAGATATTCCTTCTGAGGCCGCATCTCCGGCCTTACCCTATGAAAACGGTCCTATCCGCTTTCTGTTTAAAGCCAGGGAACCCTTTTCCCTATAAATGCCTGTCCGCCTTCTGTTTGGATTCAGGGATCCCTTCCTAAGCACCTGTTTGTTCGGGATGGATTAGCCCTTCCCCGTGAAACAGGTGCCGGTGATTTCAGGGGCACCTTTCGAAACGGATTCACCCGTTTCGGTCGGCGCATCTTTGTCTGCTTGTGACCTTGGGTGGAACCTCTCGAAACGGATTTATCCGTTTCGGCCAGCGCACCTTTGTCACTTTTTTCCTATGAAAGCGGTTCTGTCCGCTTTCTGTTTGGAACTAGGGAAGTAATATCACCCCGCAGAGCCCCGCATTACCGCAGTAAGGCTAGATACTCTGAGAAGTCGCCCTGTATCTCAGAGGCACGGTTGGTTTAAGTCACGGGATGTCATTCACTCATCAACATGGTATGTTAACACCTTGAGTTAAACCTTGTGTTCATCTTAGCTTCGGATCCCGTTCCATACGCTAGCCAAAAGAGTTGCCGATAACCAGCAACTGTAGCGAATGTTCCAAAAGACCCTACTGGGCCCACACGACAACGACGTGTGAACACAGCGGTGGGTTCAAGTGGGTGGTAGTTATCGCAGTCACTGCAAACAATGCAAGCCGGTGAGCAATGAAGGCAACTTTTTCTGGAGCCACATGCTAAACCGCATCCTGTTTTGCAGAAGCACAATATGATTTTTAAGACGTTTTCAGGTGCTGATGCTTGCGTCATTTTTACTGGTTTTAAATAATTGTCTTTTTGCCAACCTCATTCTTCAGGAAGGATTAAAGAATAAATTTTTCATTGCTGAACTTGTAAGTAAACTCTTTTGATATGTTGTTTTGCTGCATCCTTTGTCGGAGGTAGGGAATGAAGTTGTACACTTTTATCTTTTAAAGCTAATGCTATGAAACGTATGTATTGGAGTTTATTCAGGTTTTTGGCAGTTTTAGCACCATACATTGTGAGTATACAACTTACACCTTAATTGAAAAGTAATAATTCATAACTTTGATTTTCAACCATAAAAGTTTTAGCTGCTGCACGTAATTTATTTATGATCATTATTAAAAGTTATAATAAAATTATTGTTATCTTTATTATAAAAGGTAAAGTTAGTATCACATCCGAGAATGCATGAATAAATAAAAGATGCTCTTTTTTAAAATTTTCATATTTACTTAACAACATTTTTGTTAAATAAACTCGTTGTAATGCATTATTTTTGAGTGGTTTAAAAAATATATTTCTTTATCATCAGGTGCTAAGAGTCTATTTACAAGTACAGCAATGAAAAATAAATTCTCTAATCTCTTAGGAAGAATGAAGTTGGCAAAAAGACCATTATTTATAACCAGTAAAAAATAACGCAACCAGCAGCACCTGAAAACGTCATATTTTGCTCCTACAAAACAGACTGCGGTTCAGCATGTGGTTGCAGAAAGGGTGGCCTTTATTGCTCACCGGCTTGCATAGTTTGCAGTGGAAGTGACTGCGATAACCACCCACCACTTAAAGAAGATAAAATCTCCGTTATGCAAAATATAAATTAAAATTAAATTTCTTATTTTTATATGTGAGTAAAGCAAGAAGTTTTTAACATTTAATAAAATATTTTAAAAATTCTGATAAATAACTCTTTATGAAATTTTATTTATTTAAATTTTATCCTATTTTCTTAAATATCTAATACATAATAATAGGTTTTTAGAGTTAGTTGTTCAAATCCTAATTAAATATATAAATTTTGTTTATTGATATTCATTTCTTGTCACTTTTATATAAAAAAAACCTTATAAGCAATTATTACAGTCCGGAAGTTGGAGTAAAATTTCTGCTCTTAAAAATTAAAGTCCACGATATCTTAGAAACTACGAAAAATACAAGAAATTATTATGAAACTATTTTTGTAAAAAATTTAATTATCTACAAAAAAGATTATGAGTTAAAAATGACGAAAATTAATATTTAAAAATTTACAGCGATTTAAAACAAATTTAAATTTAAGAACAAAATTATCAAAATCGAAGCTGTTTTTGAGGACTTCACATCTTGGCTGTTTTATGTATTCATTCTTACCTGTCCATTGCTTAAGGGAAACTGCTTTATCAAAACTTTGTCCATAAAACAAGTTTCCAAAAATTGTCTGTGCAGCACTAACCCGGTATGGTATGCTTCCTTTATGAATACGTTGGTTTTAAACGTGGGTATGGAGATGTCAACGCCAAGTTGGAATTCGGGAGCATAAACTTCGGCTCGATTTTCCTCATCATCTTGGGTTTTTATCAGTTTTACTACGGGGTTAAGGAGGGTTTCTAAGGCGACGGCGGCCGAAAGTGTACGAAAACCTGCTGGATGATCGCTCACTGTTGTCTAAAATTAGAATAATCATACTAAATAAATTTATAGTAATAATAAGTAAATATTTATTGTGTGTCGAAAAAAAATTAAAAAGTAAGTTAGTAGTTAACGATTTTCAAAAGTTGTTTTTTCAACACTTCCTCCGCAAATACACAAAATGGTTATTCTTTTAATTTTAAAAATAATTGCTTTCTTAAAATTAAAAAATCACATAGGGCCCGTTATAAATTTATTTAAACTGTCTTATTAGAGAAAATTAAAGATATAGGCAAAAAATTTAACTTTCATACTATAATTAAATTGCAACAAAGTATTAAATTTTAAACAACAAAAATATTATCATAAATGTTTATTTAAAAAATATCTGGCAAATGTAATAAATTTCATACCCTGTATATAAAATTCAAAAAGGTCAAAACAAATGAGATTTTTTTGCGTTTCGGTTTAAAAAAAAAACCGGTAACTAAATGTGCATGTAGAATAACCTTAAAAAATTTGGACATACAGAGTGTCCCAACTCTAATTATACACCAAATACCTCTGCTCACGTACAGGATACACAAAAAAAACTTAAAATAAAAAATGTGTGTTTGGTAACGCTAATTTTATCAACAGTATTGGTAAATATACAATTAATAATTAAAAATGATTAAAGAATAAAAACAATCAAGATAACATCCTATAGTAAATGTTTAAACTGCTGAGCGTTTTTTAGTACTATTTTCTGTCATTATTATTTTAGTGTCAGAGTGACCAATTAACTTCTTTTATTAGTTAAATAATTATCTTAAAAACCAGCAATAATTGACGTATAATGTATTTAACATTTTTGATGTAGAATGGAATGTAGAGTCAAAATTTGGTAAAGTTTACAGGGCGTTCATAAGAGTATTTATCAATACTCTTATGGCGGATTGCACAAAAGTTAACAACGGTTTAGAATGTTTAACAACACCTTATGTCAGTGTAATTCAATGGTTTTTAGTAGGCAACATTCTAAACCGTTGGTAACTTTTGTGCAACCCACCATTAGTAAAATTAATGTTACCAAACAAACGTTTTTTATCTTAAGTTTTTTTCTGTATCATGTACATGGGCAGAGATCTTTAGTGTATAAATAGAGTTGGGACACCCTGTATATCACGTAAGTGCTGTTGGAGGAGGTAAATTTAAAAAATGTGTCCTGAAATGTCAAAAAATGAGATTAGAAGTTAAAATTTTAACAAAGGTATTGGACAAAACTGTTTAGAATTTAGTTTAAACCTTTACTAAATTAAAAAATACGAACATTTAAGAAATTGTGATTTTTGCGACATCCCGTATTCATAAATTAAAATTTCGATAATTGTTTAGAATCGCGGCCCCAATTTTTTTGGGCTGTAAAATTAACATGTTTTTTAAGTTGTAAATTTAGTCTATTATATTATAAGGATTAAAAGTGTGAAAAAATAAGCACTTTTAGTCCGTATGATATATACTATTTTTTCTCCAACCAAGTCAAAATTAATACATTTAGTTATTCAAAAGAGCTCAAATGCAACTGGTTTTAATCCTAGGATTAAAAGTAGAACAGAATAATTTAAAAAAGTCAAAAATTGTTCAGATGGATTTTTTTTAAATATTTGAAAAATCCAAAAATTGTTATTTTTGATTTTTTTTTTAATTATTTTTTTACACGTACAATATAAAACAAATCATTAGAAATTGTTAAACTTAAATGAATGTATTTTATTAACGAAAAAATTGAAAATTATTAATTTTTGTAACTTTCAAAATAAAAATTACCACCGATTTTTTTATTTTCTTAAAAGATCCGTAAATCCGTCGTAAAATAAAAAAAACATGTCAATATCTTTATTTTTTGACTTTTTATGGCTAAAAATAGGTGAAGCCGCGATTTTAAACAATTACCAAAAGTTTTCCCTTTTTTCCCTAAATGAATTTAAATATAAACAAATATTTTTTTAACAATTGATAAACATTTTTTGAAAGATACTGAAGACATTCTAAACAAACTTCTTGGAGCACCTTAAAATTTAAATTAAAAAAAATATATACCTGACAGGGGTTAGTTTTTCTCTCCACCAAAATCCTAAATATATGTCTAGTCAGGTGGTTATCTAGCACACCCTGACCCAACCCCAAGTTGTCGTCTTGGTTTAATCTCCTATCCAACATAACCTCAATCTTTCCTCCGCTAAGTGAACTGCAACCTAGCGGAGTGCTAGAGAGTACGGTAAGCCGCGTGGTTTTATCTTCAATGTAAGCAGTGGTTGGCATTGGATAATAGTTCGCTTGTAAAGGCAGTTTTTTGAAGCGTTGTCTTCTTACAATCTAAAATAAACAAAAATATGATTATCAATAATATGGGGGCGTGAAATAACCTATGTTTACGGAGTTCAAATTGATGGCGATTCCAAAGGTCTGAAATGGCATCAGTAAACTCCGTATAAGTAATAGAAATTCTCTAAGAAGTGGGTGGTAATTTAAATCCGCCAATCAACAAAGAAGAGGGAAAGTTCGCGAAATAATCAATTAACATTAATAAATGGGAGAGATATGACCAAAACTTAGATGCACACTATTATGGTGCCTTTTTTCAAGATGCCTTGTTAATCTAATTGTTTTCAAATTCCATAGTTCATATGCTATACAGGGTGTAAAAAGTATGACGCTCACGATTTTAATGGGCGGTAGTGGAGCTCAAAACAAGTCAAAAAGTTTATATTACATAGGTGTCAAAACTTGACAGATTTTTGTCTAAACGATACCAAAGTTACGAACTTGGAAAGCAATTATTTCTGAAAAGCTTAACAATTGGACACTTTCGTTTTAATCGCTTATCAGTAGATTCATTTGCTAATAAAATAAACTAAGTTTTAAATGTTTTAATTCACAAATAAAAAATAATAATTATCCCCCCAGATAAAAATTTAAAAAATGGCAACAGTGCTCCCCAAAAGCCTCGTGTAGTCATGCATTGTGCGTACTGGTAGCGATTTGTTTGTCCGTTGTAGGTCAAAATGTATTTAAATCGGGTAAATATGCCGATATGTTATTAATTCAAGGCGTGACAAACCAAAATGCTAATCTAGCAGCTTAAATTTACCGTGAAGGATTTTCACGACGGCTACATCCATTTAGGACACCAAATAGTGCAGGCGTACCAAAGAGTTTTGAAAACGGGATGTGTACAACCACGAAATCTTATACTTCAAGCAAAATAAAAAATTGCTGTTTCAAAACAATAATTTGTGTTCTTAAAATGGATATTCAGCTTAATTTGTGGTAAGTACACCTTGATGTAAATAAACATCTCTTTAAAAAAAAGTGTAAATATGTAAAACCTCGCAAAAAAACGTTCTACGTTCGACTCGATGTGATGAAGCGGGCGCGGTGTTGCCAGATTTTTAAACTTTACAAAGCCATATTTCAACTTTTAAACTCCACTATCGCCCATTAAAATCGTGAGCATCTTACTTTTTACACTCTGTATAACCCAAGTCAATAAACCCAAAAAAATTGCGATTGATGATATCATGGCTGTATGGGGAAGTTTAAAGCATCCTGATTGCAAATTCAAAAACCAAAATTTTCCGCCACATATAGATTTTCAGTTATAGAATCTATCAGTTATTTTTATTTATTACATATTCGCGTTACATTAGACTGTAGGGGCTTGAGGCTTCATGTTTGAGGGGTCATCAAGGAAGTTTGAAGGTATATGGAAGCCCAATGCTATGGCCTATTTAATTAAAAAATGTCCAGCCTACTATAAAAATAACTTTTAGAGTGGGCCCCGCCGATTCTGCGCAATAACAAAATTCCACGAAATATTTTAATGTGTTGCCTACTTACACACTGAACAATCAGTGTGTAGTTAGGCAACACATTATACTTTTATGAGAGCCGGAGTATTGTTTTTTGGTGCAACGGCGTATAAAACTATCATCAACCCTTCTTCCAAGCGAATTTCAGGTTTCGTTTGTTTTCATCATTTTCATTGTGGTTTGCGCCATTAATTTCGATTGTTTTACTTTGTGTGATTATATTTTGTAGTTGCAGAGGTTTTTTGGATTGATAAAAATCTTCTAATTTTAGTGATACCACAATGTTTGTGTATTTCTGTGGATAATTAATTCATTTAATAATTTAGTAAATTCTTTTAGAGGATCAAAGTTATCAATTACTGGACGGACCAGTCAAATATTAATACCTACAGGCCCCTCTAATTGAATAAAAGAAAGTACAATTTTATGTTAAAGTTCCTTTTTGCTTTTTCTGTATTTGTTTTAAAAGAAATTAGATTTTTAGTTTCTCAATCTCTCATGTAAAAAAATCCCATACTTCTTGTTAAATTTGTTTATGTTACCTGCATGAGGTGACACTATTTTATTGTACTTTTATACAAATTATAAATTTATAAAATATTGTATGAACCTAAAACACAAATAACCAGTCCAAATTATGGCAAGTTTTTATTTTTCTTGACCCTTGCCGATTTCAATGATTTTTTGCATACAGTGGCGCTGGTTTCAAATCTAAAGTAACTTTTTTTCGACGTTTCATTCTTCAGATATCAATCCTTAAATACGACAATTAGATTAAACTCATTTACACTATCTTGCCCTTCTTTTATCATAAAATTGGTACATGAAACTATCATACAATGTTTGAAATTTATTTAAAAAAAAGTGTTTTTATTTATTTTACCAAGATTTTTGGTAAAAATACTAAACTTCCAAAAATATTGACCATTTAAATAGAAGGCTGTAAAGTGGCGCAATCTATTCTTTCCATATTTAGTCAGATGATGATTTAAATATTTTATAATAGTATCGTTTAATAACCAACAATTTTGTGCAAAAAAAAAAAAAACATTTAATGTATGTGTAGTTTGAATTTGACATTTGATGATGTCAACTTTATAGATAGTAACAAAGAATTATGGAAGTCCGGACCTGACCTACTATTGATTGCGCAAACTCCGCGGGGCCGATTCCCTCATTCCCGCTGCCCTGCACGCCCAGACAATTTTGTTCTACAGCATTGGCCTTCCCTATACCTTCAAACTTCCTTGGGGGTCATCCATAGACATGTGGTGTTGCTAGATTGTGCACAATTACCCTAACTTAGGGAAAAAGTAAATTTGGCAACGTCAACGATATTACATGTTAGAAAGTTCTTATCATCATTTTCTTATTTAGAGACAACAAATAACAAATAAAAATGCCTTTTGCATCACAATCGCAAATTCCTTGTAAACTAGTTTAATTAAAGTTGCAAAAAATTGTTATAATCAGCATGCAAATAACTAATTTCATAAATAAATTACCTGATATCCATTGACGTCAGTAAAGAATTCATCTTTGCTATCAATATTGGTGGCTAACCTCATGACCAATTCAAAATTTTGTGTGTTTTTGATATCAACTGTGTTCTGGAATTCAATTCCAAGACCATCGGCACCTTAAAATAATAAAAACATACTTTACAGCATGGAGACATTTTAGTTTGTTTTGTAGATGTATGTAGTAAGAAGTTAAATTAAGGATTTTATTGAGTTCTTACATTAAGATAGATATATAACTAGGTCTGGATGATGATATGACTTTCATTTTTTACATATTTGTAGTGTATAATGGAACTGGCTACAGTAAATTGTGGAAAACAATAAAAATGCAATAATTTTTTTTCTGCAGTATAATAAATATAATTTTAAAAAAATACCTGGTGTATTATACAATATAGCTTTATGATGCACATAAGGAAGTTGTACAGTGACTGAAGACAGGATCGGCCCTTCAATAACATTAACGATAGTACTTTCAATTTTCAATTCAACGGCATCAGCATCCGGTAAAAAGAGATAAGCTCCACTGCGATCAGTAGGCCTCTCAGCTACACCATATCTAAAAAAGTTTGATTTGGTGATACAATGCTTTTCTGAAATTATTCTTTACCAGAGTTAGTCCTTTAATAACCGATATCCTTGTTTTTAAATTTATGTTCTTTTGTTAAGTCCTTAAAGGAATTAATCCCTTAGGAAGCTGATTCCTTAAAAAAAAAATGAATCCGATTTACGGATCACGGATCCTCGTTAAGGAATTAACTTACCCAAATTGAAAAATTTGATGATACATACATAATACCCGATTGAAAACAAGAAAGACTTTTCTGGTTGAAACAAATACAATTTTTTTTAAAGTGCCGAGGCTTTTTGGATTAAATTGTTTTTGGTTTTTTTAAAGTTTAAATGTTACTAGATCAACATGAAACACCCTGCATGATTAATTCGATCTTTGGGTTTTAAAGGGTTCTTGACCTTCAATTTAGAAATGGGATATCATTGGCAGACTTTTTTCGCGCAGGCAATTAATGACTGTGTTTTTGTCCGGGTAGCATTTTAAAAAACAAAAGAGATTTTTGAGCCCCAACTCAAGATAAGTTTAGGTTTTTTTTGAGAGGATACCCCAATGACCTACGTTGGTTTCAAATGTTGTTTTGACTGGCTTGAAAAAGGAAATTAATGTTAGAGTTTGTAGGAGTTTTTAAATTTTATTATCGTCAGAAAACAATGTGATGGAAATTGAAATTTGGAAGAAGAGAAGATCGTTGAAAGTGTATAAGGAATCAGAGTTGGGGGCCAATACTGAGCCTTGGGGACCCCCGCATTAATTTGGGAAAGCTGAAAGAATGACCACTACAATAATGATATACGTCGATTAGAAGCAAAGCAAAAACAAAGCTAAGGTGGAAGACTGTAAGAAGGAAGTTTGTTAAGGCCTGTCATGCCAGACCCGATCAAAACTTTGGATATGTCAAGATCAAGATCTGGGATTCACCAAGAAACTCAAAGGGGCTTGTCCAGTTGTGGAGACAAAGGACAAAAGATCAGCTGTGGATCTTCTGTGACTGAATAACTGTCTATCATTTAAAATCTTGTGTTTTTTCCCAAAAACTTCAAGATTTGGGGAAACAACGAATTTTTTCCCTTACTTTTCAAACCACAGAAAGAAGAGACATAGTCCATAGTTAGATGGGGGAGTTTTTCATCTTTTCTTGGGGAAGGTTGCACAGTGCACTTTCCAGCTCCCCCAAAAATTCCTGTGTCGTAAAAATTCGAAAAAGGCGAGTTAGGATGGGTGCAAGCTCGGGGCCCTATTTTTAAGACATTGCTGGATGCCATCCAGCCCGGACGATTTTTTAGTATGTAGAGAAGAAGGAATATGCTTGATCTGTTTGACTCTAAAAATGATATTGGACATTTTATGAGGAACAGGGGCAACTGTTGGAAGAGGAAGATTAATAGGAGAATCTAGGGTAGAATTGGCAGCAAATTGTTTGGCAAATAGATCGGCTACGATATGAATGATACAACATAATCCAGCCAAGCCGCGAAATATAATTTTAGCCTCATTTTGAAGTGCTGTAATTCTTAGCCAATTTAGTTTTTGGTAAATATTCTTCAAATTTGAATTTGTTATTTCTGAGGTCAACATGAAACCACTCTTAAATGGAACATTTTTTTAAACTATATTCCAAAATTTGCGATGCTAGATCTTCATAAGGTTTTTAAATGTGATTCTTGAGATAATCTTAAGCAACTTACCCATGGAACATCCTATTGTAATTTTACAGGAAGTTTCACAAGTACCGTTTAATATTTTCTCTGCTTACGAAATTTAAAAATGTATTTAAATTTTGAATTCATTTTTGTAAGACACTCTGAATAGAAATAATAAAATGTCCCATTTAAAAGTCTCTTAGGGTTATATTAAAAATTATGATGATGGAGCAATCAAAACTTTGAAGCTTCAAAAGATTGAATAAAAGTAAAATTTGTGCCCGTTTTTTGGATACCACACTCTATGACTATGAAAAAAAGTTTCATTTAAATGTTGTTTCTCTGGACCTAAAAAACAACATATTTTGGTTAAAAATCACATGTTAGATATTGTTGCGTGACACCCCGTATAAAATCACGGATCCTGGTTTTACACCTTTTTATTGAATATCTGGTGTACAAACGTTTCTATGGTAACTCTTCAACGTAACGTAATAATGACAACTATTTAACCTTTAATTTGTCTGTCCTTCTTATCTCGTCGGAATACAAAACTAAACTGGCCTGTGCGGATTTCCTTCGCGCTTTATATAGTAATGTGGAAAAGATGGAAAAGTCTAGAATTAGCTGGAAGAATTCTTTTACTACAGGATGCAGAAAAAGTGTTAAATAGATGTCTCCAGCCCTCAGGATAATTTCAATGACCATCGAAAAAGGGAAAAAAGGTAACCTATTTTTAATAAATTATTAACCTAAATAAAATAATTCTAACCTTTTACATTCCGATTAACTAAACACTAACTAAAGTCCGTAACAATATATTTCCTTATTTTAAGATTTTAATAGGCAGAATTTTTTAAAATTATTCATCTTTATTTCCAAAAATCAATGTGATACTGATTAAGAATCTTAGATCAAAATTTTGAAATTTAAAATGGCGCATTTTGGCATTTATAAACCGATTTGTCTTAAATTATAAATTTGAAGAATCGATTCCGAATCATTTTAAAATTTTATAACGAATCCTATTTTTTAAAAAGTAATCGATTCCAGCCTTCGGATCCTTAAAAAGGAATCGATTCCGGAAATAGGTTCCCAAAGGATTCGATTTCTACCCAGCTCTGCTAGCTACCAACTTACTTTGCAAAATCCAAATGCACCGGAACGGTAGTAGTACCCGTTTTAATAGCTTTCAACAATCCTAAATTATTAAACGACGCTACAACTCTGGCGTTTTGGAAAGTGAACTCGCTAGCACTTCCGGATACGTCGGCTTTGAATCCTTTCGGAGCTGCAACCTCACCAAACTGGTTATAAATTTTAATTGCTGCAAATACAGTTTCCCTAAAAGTAAAATATGTTTTTTTAATATGTTATGCATATTATTAAACCTATTAAATCTAATCATTATATTATGTCATTTTCTTGTAAATATTTTAAAGGGTTATCTCTAGTTACTGCTGCCACAATGCTTTTAACATTAGTATAAAGAAGCATTCGTTTTAAGATTTGTTTTTCATAACTTTACTTTATATAGTGGACATCAATTTCTAGCTGTTCTTATACATTCAAAAATGAAACGTCAGATATTAATTAAACACTTACTCTGGTTTATTTTCTTCATAAACTGTAGTAACGGTGTAACTGACTGTGCCAAATGCAGGAATATTTGCTATAAACGACAGTTCATATTTCGTTTGGGACATAGTCGAGCCATATTCAAATATCGGCGAAACTTGACAAGTTATTCTTTTACCTCGGAAATCAAAAACCTAAAAACAAAAACTAAACATAAATAAATGGAAGCAGTTATTAGGTTAATTAAATAACTTTATTATTTAAACATAATGCCCATGTTTCTCGGAGATTTTATATTAATTATCAGTGTAAACCCCTGCCCTGCAATATCTGGCAAGTCCATTTAATATTTTCTATTATTTGCTTTTTTCACTCAGAGCCTATTCTTTTCATCCATCTTCTTAAGGAGTCAATGGACATCTCAAAATATTCAATTTCTTCCCTGAAGTTTTGTCTTTTTGTTGCCAAGGTTAAGTAAGGATTATGCAGAAAAATTAAAGTTAAATTAAAGTAACACAAAAAGAGATAAACATTATGTGATCAAATGCTTTTTATTATACACCCAAATTAAAAATTAAGTTAAGTTAGGTGTGTTAGGTGTCTTTCTAATGGCGGAGGATTAGATGCGTGCGCGGCGTGAGACGTCAGACTGACAGCAAATTGGTTGTACGCAATACCAGTAGCAGCCCTTGGTCGGATTACCGATAATTGTGCCTTGCATCAATAAAAAAAAATTAAAAAATTTTAAGTTTTGGAAAAGTTCGGCATTTCTGGGGGTTACAGAGCGCGACCATCCAGAAGTTCCACCTACAAAGCTCGGAAAGCTCACGTTGACAACAACGTGTGTCTGGAACGGGGAGAGCTGGTGATTGCCGTGCAGCAAAGCCATACCGGGGGTATAAAAGCCCCCATTCAAGCAAGCAACTTTTTAACAGTTTTTTAATAATGTCTAAGACTGAAATAGAACTGGATGTTGTCGATGAAAACCAGTTAATGGAATCACGATTCCGTTTCGGACTTGCTCCTTATCCAGTTGAAAAAAAGCCTAGATATTTAAAATTATCAGCTGAATTTGTTCATTAAATTATTATATCTTTTTCGCGGCATTATTTAAAACTTTTCGAAATAACTTTCGACAACAAGTTGACACACCAATGTTTTTGATTGACAGTGACGAATACTTTACATAACCAGAAATTTCAAAAATAAATAATTATTAGACATATTTTTTTCAAAAGTTTGTTATCACCGCTGTTTGGAATATACTAAACAAGGATAAACAAAAATGACGTCATTACAAACGGGTATAACTCTGACTTTACCTTTGCTTTCAAGGCGGGGACCAGAGTTCAGCATTTTGTTTTTTTTGTTCACCTCGAAATCCTTTTTCTCCAAGTGGAGAATTAAAAAGAAACTTACATTTTTTCATTAGTGATCTGATACATTTATAATAACTACGGCTTTATCGTTATATTACCATGGTAATATAACGATAGTAAATCAATACGCACCTTTAACTTAACAATCAAATGGTTGACACACTGACACAGAGTCTAGAAGAAACCGCTCAACATTTGCTCTACAAAATAATGGCTATAAAATTCGATATATCGCAGATTTTCTTGGCACTATCAAAGTTCTGTAGCCGACCCCATTCAAAAATTTAGAGAAACTATATAGTTTTTATACAAAAAGACTAAAAGCCACAAATTCAGATAATCATTTTTTTTAGATCCAAGTTCTACTTGAATAAACAGTTTTGGCTAGGTGTCCATGGTATCATTGTTTTATTCAATACTATTGGCAGGGACAGCTGAATCGATTGCAGCGCTCGCTGTGGTCAAATTTTCGTTAAATCATGCTTGATTTAAATGTAAACAATTAGATAAAAATATTATAATGGTCCATAATAGTTGTTGTCTTGAATGTAAGAATTCTGGCAGAAATAGTAACTGCAAACTTTTATACAATTCCAACTGCCAGTGGGAAATTAGAAAAAAATGGATAAATGCATGCAGACAAAGGGTGTTGATTTCAAATAAAACAACTTTCGAATTTGACGTAACAAGAAGAAAAACATACTCGTTTCTTGCCGTGTACCGTTTGTTCCTGTTTTTTAATAATTTGCGAGTTTTAAAAAGAAAAAGGTTCTTTTTAATAGACTAAGTAATCAAGGAGTGTCTGCAGAACTGACTTTAGTGTCTGTGTAATCAATCTTCTATTCAAAACATGTAAGAAAGACTGAGTTATTCCAGCTTAACGCGTGTTATTTTAATTAATTTAATTACTTGTGAAAAAATGTTAAGTACATGAAAATAAAAATTTCTTACCTCAACAAACGGTGTGTTGATATGAAAACTAACAACTTCGTGTCTTGAAAAAGCCAATGAATTATATAACACAATTTTTTTAGAAGGCAAATCGGGAAGACCAATGGTGATTTGCATCCGTTCTGGTAAACTGTTGTGTGAATGCCACACATCTTCGAAACTATAGTATGTTACATCTTGTTCGTAGGGTCCCTGAGAACCTGTTCCTTCCAGAAGAATATTGGCACAAAGCTGTATAACTCTTTGACAGTTGTAAATCGATTGCAGCATCCTTAAATTAAAGATTCAACAGTCATAACAATGTTTTAACGTTAGTCATATTTGTAGTTCATTGAATTCCATTTTTATTATTGATTTATAACAAATTTTAGACATTTTAATTAAACAAAAAAATATAGAATTTAATAATAATAATAATAATAACCCCCGAACAACTGGTGCTGAAATTGCAAAAATCTGTTGTCCTTGGCTCCCTTCGTTTACTGAGGCAAATGAATTTGGCTGAAGATCACTGACCGGGCGGACGCAAAGGGTGGTCTTCGTTACGAACGGCCTTCCACCTGACGCCCAATGGGGTCAGAGCATTGGGATACGTCGTGTCGGATATTTTTGTATAATGATAATGTTTTTATTGTCATGGGTTTCATAAGTGAAACATTACAACGTCAAATAACATAAAGTGACCTTACAATACTAACATTAAACTATTATAGGTTGTGATTTTTTGGTTAATTTTGTGATAAAAATTATTGATTTTCAAAATAGCTTATCAGAGAAAACGCGACGAATGGGCAAAAATTTAACATTCGTACTCTCTTTAAAACACAAAAATTATCAGATTTAAAATAACAAAAATTAAAGCATATCCCTAATAAAGGTAATTAATTTTATTTATTTAATTACACAGGTCCACAAAAAAAAAGTGGTGTGTGCTGGGTGCCGGACTAAAATTTTCTGGCCTATTTTTTTGTTCCTCTGATTACGAATCTAAAGTCAAAATTGGGGGTCGAATAGCGAAAAATCGAGAAAAGGCGTAATTTCAGATATACCTATTTTTTTTTAAATTTAAATCGTCAATATCTCAAAAACTATAAAAGAAACACGAATCTTTACATAACATAAACTATGTATTTTTACAAGACCTTTACTTTTAAGTTATGTAAACTTTTTGTCTAAATGTAATATTTTTCGAGTTATAATCAAAAAACTGAATTCTCAGGGTTTTTTGAAAATACAGGGTAAGTCTGTGAAGTAAGACCCCCCGTTTATTGCTTTAAATATTCAAATTGGGAAAAAATGTTTTATACAAAAATATTTTGGTTTCTGCTCCTCTATATTTTGCGAACAACGTTATGTATACAGGGTGTATCAAAAAGCCAGTACAAGGACAAAGTTCATTTTTTAAATGGACTCCCTATATTTTTTGTTTTCTGGATAAAATTATAGATATTTTTATCTGGCATATCATACCCCTATATTTAATTGTAAACGAGATATTCGCGTTTAAATACAAATTAAGAAGGGAAAATCCGCTCATCTCATGTTGTTTTACGTTTCTATGGTTTCAGAGTGGCATAATAACCATAGTAACTAGCTAAAAATGTCAAAATGATAATTTATTTTGTTTTTTCTTGTTTAAGGTTTAGCCTAGTTTGGTTCTACTCGTCATGTGATATCTAATTACTTATTAATTATTACTATGGGTGTTTTATGACTCTACAAAAACCGCTAAAACCATAGAAACGTAAAACAACATTAAGAGATGAGCGGATTTTTCCATTCTTAATTTGTATTCGAATGCGAATATCTCGTAATCAATTGAATATAGGGATATAATATACCAGATAAAAAATATTCAAAAAAACATAAATCACAATAATAATAAAAAATCCTATTTTGGACCGATTTTTTTTTCAAAATTACATTTTCGTTGGTATCCTCTTTATCATTTATCTTATCAAAAATATTTACATAACTTTTTATAAAGACAATTTGAAAAGCTTAATTTTTTGTTTTATGAAATTTTTTGTATCTCTTAATAATACAGTAGTAGTCCAAACATTTCGTGGTAGCAGGTTTCTGCCGGTTAATGTACCGTATCGGTTTTTTGGGCTTTTCTCGATTTTTTGAGGTTTGGCCCACAACTTCACTTCAGATTCGTGTTCAGCGAGAAAAATACACCAAAAAATCCTAGTCCGACACCGCACACACCACTTTTTTTTGTGGGTCTGTGTAATTTATTCAATAGATACACCATTTTTAAATTAAAAGATGGCTAATAGTTCTTAAAATTAACAATAACGCCTCAGAATCAGATTTCTTAGTTTACTCCTAAATATGTTAATGCACAAATTAAAAAAAGTGAAATGAGGAAAATTATTAACGGCAGTAACCAACAGTTATTACAATTGTTAGAAGACAACAGCGGTGACTCTAAAGCGTCTAGGTGAAATGTAGAACTCTATACTAACCAATATACTAGGTGATATTATAAAGTTACTTATTACCTTAAAGTAGCTTAAAATACTGTGTGCGGTCTTCCAGGCTGGTTAAACTATGATATGCTTTCACCTCATCCAAACTTAGCAGCAAATCTCCTTGTGTCATATGGTATCTTAAGTATTTTAAAAAATTTACTTGTATTAATTCTAAACGTTTTCCATAGAGCTCATAGAAGGGACTCCAAACTAAGCAACAATACCCCAATGCAGACCGTACATAGCTTACAAATAGCAGTATTTAGCCACACAAATGATTAAAGTCATCTAATATTTTTGTAATCGTACCTACCATATGGTGGCTTTTATTAAGTCCACTATCCAGCTACACTCCAAAACCTTTCACCAAATCTACTCTCTGCAGTTCAGCTCCCCCTACTTTGTATTTAAAATCCTTCACTTGCTACTAAATTGATAAAAGAGCACTTAACCACATTAAGCTTAACATTATTTCTTATGCACCACGCTGCCAACCAACCAAATCCCCACCAGGCCTTACAACTCTGTAAAGTTTTAATCGTCAGCACATAAAAGGTATTTAGAACTAAAAAATGCGCAATGTAGTCTATCACCGGCAGATGGCTAGATAAGCTTGGGATCCAGGTGACATTCCTGTGGCCCACCTGGGATGACATCAATTTTTGATGAGAGAAAGCCGGACATGTTCTTTCCTGGAGGTATTAGGAATTCCATAACAAAATAGTTCTTCCACGCCAAAAAAGTTTAATTTATTTAAAAATTCACTTTGATCTAATAAATCGAATGTCTTCCTAAAGTCTGCCTGTACTGCCAGAATGTGTGAAACATACTACTGCTTCCATTTGTTGGTAAAAACACCACTAGATAGTGATTTGTTTAAAATAAAGGACAACATAAAGACTTACAATACGGCATAGCACACTCCCTTAATATTTTATTTAGTAACATATAAGGACCAACACCTTTTTTTACATCTTAGGACAACAAATACATAAGCAAACATTGAAGCTTAACCCTAACTTCACTTGTATCAATTTACACAGGAGAACTTCCGAAAATAATATCACAAAAACACAGATTTCCACAAATCAAAAATTTGTAACATGCGTTTGATATTGATTACAGATTAACTGGAGCTCTAGTAGTGCTTTAAAATGCTAAAAAAAAGAAACGTAAAATAAAACAAAGTACTTTTATATTATTAAATAAACATAACTGCGTAGCTTCAATCTCTGTTGATTTAAGGAACACTTGGCTACAGTGCTCAGAAAATCTATAAATCAATAAACTTGCCACCTTTTTATTAAATATAATAAATATATCTGTCACCACAGAACAATTTTTATTTTAATAAGTGTCTGTTTTGTATTTAAAATACAAAATAATCTTACTAAATACATCTAATAATCTAATATCTTGAAAACGGTAACCAAATTGTTACCAAAACTTCTGTTTAAGTTTTTAAAAGTGTTCGGTGAAAAAAATCCAACAAATATTTTTATATATTTTCTTTCCATTTTTTTTTAAGATAGCTTGTATATTTTTTGTAATGTTGTTTTCTCCACTACTGTAGAACCCATATGTTGCGATATAAAAAAGTCAGATCAAGAAGCAATATCGACAATCCATAATGCACTGTAGCTATTACAATATAAAAGCAGAAGAGGGAGATAAAGAAGTAGGGTTTACAGGTTAATAAAAGTGTGTTACAATGACAAAGCATATTAAAAAACCAGTTATAAGATTTACCTTTTTCCATAATCAACCACAACATGATCTTTAGCTGTTCCCGTGATGCCATCATGATGTTGGAACAGTGACAAACTTTGTCTAGCACTAACCAGTAAATGTTCTAAACCATTTGTTTTGTCAGTCACCCAGTCAGCTCCAGGTTTACCACTGTGATGTGTTAGCGCATGTAAAGTTTCTGCGGCTCTAAAATAAGATAAAGTTGAAATTATACCTCATTTTTGTTTCTTTGTTAGGTATATTCCAAACAGCGGTAACAACAAACTTAAAAAAAATTGGTGTCTGACGGTTATTAATTTTTTATACTTTTTGCTTATGTGAAGTATCCGTCACTGCCCATCAAAAAAGATAGATTAAAAGTATAGGCTTCTAGTGGAAAAAAAATCAAATAACAAAATATTTGATGGACTTGCCAGACATTGTTCATAAAAGAATCAATTTTTTTAATTGAGTATATCAAAAATAGAAATTTAGGTCGGAAGGTTTTACTCAAATTTTCATTGATCAGACGTGGATTTTATAGTTGAAAAAGCCAATATATTTAAAATTATCAGCTGCGTTTGTTCATTATTCATGATTAATCATAATATTGTTAATTGTTATTAAGTTTGTTAATAAGTAAATACTACCAGATTATTTTTATTTCTTAAGATTGAAAGTGTATAGACGAATGTAAAAATTATTAGGTTGTGTTATTATTATAACTAACTTACCTAATGTAACTAATAAGAACTCTATCCATACGTTTATAAAAAGGTCTGGAAGTATAATACCCGCTCCAGTAGTGATCATCTCGATCTGCATAAGTGAAGAAATCGCCAGACAACGTAGGAAATTCGGAAACGCCCTTTTGTTTTTTGACTTCTTTAAAGTAATCCGTCAAAGTTCCAAATTGTGCCTAAAAATCACATTAATATATCATATATGAAGTAGGAAAAGTAATACATTTCTGGACGACTATGAAATTTGCTGTACGAGGCATTAGCCAAGGCTAACAACTATAGGAGTCCGGGACTGCACTTTTCCTACGAAGCGCACATACTATTTTTCCTGCAATTGTTAATAAGCTATACATTTATATTATCAAACAATATATTACATTCTGGGATATAACTTTAAAATATTAGGTAAATATACAGTGGCGAACAAGAGTATGAAAATATTCTTAAGTGTTTAAATTAAACAATTTCATGAGAAGTGTGGATTTATGTAATATTTGCTTCTCCTTCACTTTATAGCAAAAAAAGCGAACATGTCTCTAAAGATAATTTTATTACAGAACTAAAAGTTTAAATACATAAAATAATGCAACGAACGAAAGTATGGAAACATTTTTTGTAACAATTATAAATACATTCTATTTAGAAAGAGATACAAACTAATTAGTTAAATGGTTTAGTATGTTGTTGGGTAACCACTGGCATCAATGAAGGCTCTGCTTCTTCGGCTCATAGAGTCAAACAGCTTCTTACAATAATCAGCTGTTTTCTTCCACTTGTTCATCTTTATTAGCGATGTTTCTTTTTTGAATTTTCTTGTCGAAAAAAAAACCAGAGATTCTCGATCGGATTAATATCGGTGGATTGGGAAGGCCATTCCAATCTTTATGTTCTCTGAAAATTTTAATCTAGCTTGTCTGTGACGCTTTGTTAAAAGTGGTTTCTTTAATACTCGTCGACCATGAAGATTGTACAATATAAGGCGACGCGACGTCTGATTGTCATCTCTGATAGCTTTACGTCTGGAAATTGTTCCTTTAACTCCTTGTTTATTCCCACTGCTGTTTTTCTAGGATCAGCTCTTGCTGTTTTCAGGATGACTTTGTCCATTTTTTGAGTTGTCTTTTGAGGTCTTCCACTTTCTATGGCTGGATCAACTGTACCTCTCCGCAAATAATTTTTTATTATTTTGCTAACTGTTACTCTTTGAATGTTTAGTGCTTTTGCGATATTAATTTGCTTATTACCATTCTGATACATTTGCATAATTTTTAGTTTAAATTCCACCAGTGACTACAAATAGTTAATTTAATGATCAAAAAAAGAATTAAAACTGATAAAGGTAAAATGTTTCCATATTTTTGTTTGCATTTAAAGTAAATTTTGCATGTGACCACAGTCCAACTTCCAAAAAAATAATTATATAGGTACTAAACAAATTCTTGAGACTGAATAAAATCACACATAGGTATGTTTGTTTATTTGTATACATATGTATACAATTTTTTTATCGTCTGTGAAACGAGATCTTAACGAGCAAATTGTGCATAATCAACATTGACGATATCTGTCATGTATGAAAGGCATGCATTCCTTTCGAAATATCTCAAAAACATTTCCTACGATATTTTTTTAAAAACAAATGCAATATATGTCAGTCAGTATTAGAAAATTAAAAAAAAACTGAATTTTTTGACCGTTTTGTTAAAAAGATATTGATTTTTAAAAGTTTGCTAGGTCTGTTTGTTATTAAGAAATAGTTTACACTATTTTATTCTTTTTTTACGTAATCGCCCTTATGGAAGGTGTATTTTAGGACTAGGTGGGTCCTAAAAGTGTAAATAACGACCTGATGTGTTGTGTGTACAGTCTCCTACAAAAATAATATTATCAAGCATTGAAAGCCTCTAACTATTGGTGAAGTGTATTCGATTTTGTTTGGAACAGCGTTAGATCCGAAGTCCATTGAAAATACTAAATCACGAATTAAACTAAAATAGGAAAAAAATAATGATCCGTTCTGGTACTAGTCCTGGCCCGTGTAACAATCAATTATTGTTAGAGAGAGATGGGTGAGTTCGGCGCGGATGGCATGGAAGATACGAAAATAAAAGATATCCATCCGAAATTGGGGGTGTGAATTGTGGACGGTCCAGGGTTTACCAAGGAAGTTTAAAGGTGTATGGAAGCCCAATGCTATGGCCCATTCGATCAAAAAATGTCCAGCCCAGTATGAAAATAACTGTCAGAGTTGGCCCCGCCGATTCTGCGCAATAACAAAATTCCACGAAATAATTTAATGTGTTGCCTACTTACACACTGATAAATCAGTGTAAAGTTAGCCAACACATTATAATTTTATGAGAGCCGGAGTACCGTTTTTGGATTGATCAAAACCTTTTTATTTTAGTGATTAGTGTTTATTAAATTGTGACTATAATTTTGTGTTTATTGTTTGTTACTTATAATATCGTAACAAAATAACTAGAGGTTGTATGGTTTTGTCTTGCAAATCCAAGGGTAACATACCCGTCTTTTTAACTTTAGGTAAGTATTTTTTATATTTAAATTAGGTGCTTCTTATAAGACGTAACGTTAGGTAACCGAATAAATAATAATATATTAATTATGAACAATAGAAAATGAAAATTTCATAGGAAATATTAGTGAGAAAAGTAAGGCAATCTTAACTATCTTTTAGATGATTTCCACAATGTTTGTGTATTTCTGTGGATTATTAAAAAAAATAAGGTTTACATTTAGGTACTTTTATTTCATTTAATAATTTAGTACACTCTTTTAAAGGATCAAAATTATTGATTACTGGGCAGACCAGGCAAATTTTAATATATACAGGTCCCTCTAATTGAATGAAAGGAAGTACAATTTTGGTACGGTTTTTTGGGGCGCTGATTACAAATCTAAAAAAAAATTCGGCAATGTTTCGTTTTCGAGATATCCATCATCAAAATCGAAAATCAAATTAACTTATTTACACTATTCCTCCTTCTTTTTGCACAAAATTCTTGATTTTTACACTAAATTGGCACACAATATTTCACAAACACCTTTTAAAAACTTTTTTTTATGTTTATTTTACACCTTTTTTACACTTTTATTTTTTAAGCAAATATGGCTGCTGCCTTTGAACTTAAAAGTTCGCAATTTAATGGAAAAAAGATGTAAAATAAATAAAAATACAAGGTTTTAAAAGGTGTTAATAAAATATCGTGTGCCACTTTAGTGTAAAAATCAAGAATTGTGTACAAAAAGAAGAGAGAATATAGTGAAAATGAGGTTAGTTTAATTTTTAACTTTGATGATGAAGATCTCGGAAACGAAACGTTGCCGAAAAGATATTTTTTCAGATTTGTAATCAGCGCCCCAAAAAACCCCTGTATACAAAATTTGATCAAAATCGGAGAGGAGGCAACTTTCGAGACAACACCATTTGTTTAAAAATAAATTAGATTTTTGGTTTCTTAATCTTGCATTATCAACTTTTTAAGCTCGACATACTGTACACACATAATATTTAACGGATACTGTTACAATGGATACCTAGGTACCAAAGGTTACTAAACATTTTTAACCACTGTTATTCTGTCCCACGAATGTTTATTAGTGAAAAGTATATGCCTAAAAAACAGTTATAAAAATTTTCACTTTTTAATGTACAACCAGAATCTTAGGATTAGATTAAACTCATTTACACTATCTTGCCCTTCTTTTATCACAAAATTGGTGATAAGTACATAATACTATCATACAATGTTTGAAATTTATTTTAAAAAATCGTTTTTATTTATTTACAAAGATTTTTGGTAAAAATACAAAACTTCCAAAAATATCGACCATTTAAATAGAAGGCAGTAAAGTGGCGCCATCTATTCTTTCCATATTATATCAGATGATAGAAAATCTAATATTACACAATAATTTTAAATATTCTATAGTAGTATCCTTTAATAACCAACATTTTGTGCAAAAAATAAAAAATAACAGTGAATGTTGGAATTTGACATTTGATGATGCCAATTTTATAGATAGTAACAAAGAATTATGGAAATCCGGCCCTGACCTACTATTCATTGCGCAAATTCCGCGGGGCCAACCCCCCTATTCCCGCTGCCCTGCACGCCTGGACAATTTTGTTCTACAGTATTGGGCTTCCATACACCTTTAAACTTCCTTGGGGTTTACTTACTATAAGGCGATAATTTTGTGTACGACTGTCGCGAGTGAACTACCTTAATTAACGTCAAAGTTTTTTTAAAATTCTTCGAACGATACAAGTAATGTTTGTTGCTCATTTTTAGACAAAGGAGTTCAGCCGGTAATAATTGTAAGAATTGTCATATAACAAGTAAATAAATAATAAAATGCATTTTCACATTTTTATTGTGCATTATTTTGTCTCTATTATATAAGTTGACATACCTGCACATTTAAATTTAAATGAGAGTTCATGTATTCAAATAATTTTTGGTAGTTTTCATATTGTACGTCCCATTCGGTAGGATGGTCATATCTAAAATCGTCTCCAAGAGGAGCAATCACAACATTTGTTTTATATAGGTTGGATTTTTTCCGGTATTGATCCAAAAGCAGTTCAGCCCTAAAAAAAAATCAGTAAAGAGAACTGAATTATTGTTTAAATGTATGTATAATATTAGTAACCTTTTCAACCTTTCAAAAATGTAGCCGTGCTGTCGTTATACTGTACTATACTAAATTTAAATAACAAATGTAACAATTCATACAAAGGAACAAGTCTGTAAAATGAATGAATGATCAGAAACAATGGCGAATACTAGCGGGAGCCAGGGCTAATTGCAAGACTTTTTGTTGAATTAAATATACTAACTTTCCCTTGCTTATACATTTTACATTGTTTACTTTATACGAAAGACAACAACAGAAACTAGACAACCAATGAAGGCACACACCCCCATCTAACGTTAAATAGGACTAAGTACTAAGTACAAGGGTGATTACTTTGCAATTTCGCTCAATAAACTAAAGGAAAATTTAAAAAGAAATTAGCTCTAGGACTAATACAAGCTTTACCCAAATTTACTAAGGTTTTTTAGATCTCAGTAAATTGTACACTAGTTTTAGTCTTAGTAATAAGGTAGTTAGTTTCAATTATTATGTTTGTTATTTATGTACCATTAAAAAATTGTATTTTATTTTTCTAGTAGAGATCGAACGCTGTAAGAACAACTCCGATACGTCACGGTCTCATATGGCAAACTGATATCAAACTGTGACGTATCGGTGTTGTTCTAACAGCGTTCGATCTCTACTAAGATTATTACCGTGCGGCCACATTTTTTTCAGTAATTGGTACAGGAGGCACTTTCCAGGGGCAGTGTAATCCATGATTTGGCAGTCTTTTAAAATCAAATTGACAACAGACTTTTGGATCTGGCCCACAAGTATGTGGTATGTCATATCCATAGAACGGCATCATATGGCAAAAAATGTCGGTTTGGCCAGAATCATCTAAAAAAAAGAAAAAAAACCTTATAGGAGTGTTATTGTTAAAAGGAATCCCGAGTGGCTTGACTGAAGTCCTTCAGCCATGGTTAATTTTAAAATTTTCATTTTAAATTTATTACCATTTACTGAACTTATAAAGAATATATAATATATAAAATTGTTATGACAACAAAACGAGGTTAAAGGGAAATTCCATTATTTTAGATAAAAATATAATAATCTATATAACATTATTTAGGTTAAGAATTTTTTCAAGTATGGATAAATAGGGAATCTGTATCTCGTCTTGATCTGCAGATTAATTCTATTGTTTTAATATTATGCAGTTCCTGTAAAAAATTGCTGTTAAGTAATTGTAGTAGTTAATTTATTTTCCCTGGTAAAGAAGCTGATTAGTAAGATTATACAAAGGAGGATGTTCTATTTTTATTACTATAAAGTGGAAATTATACCCATTTGTAGTTAGGTCATCCAGGTGAAAAACAACGTATACCGTAAATAGATAATTAGATATTTTTGTCATTCAATATTAGGTTAGAAAATTTACTGTCGCGTTCAAAAAGTAATAGTCTGTTATGTTTTTTATAAGTTGAGAAATTACCAAATGATGATTTAGCAGTATATTATAATTTTTCCATTGGACATGCCGCAATATCTGTGGCAAATCCTGGGGCATGCAACCAAAACAGATGTACTGGCTATACATGACAGTCATAAGACCAATGATCACGTATGGCTCTGTGGCATGGTGGCGCAAGGGGCAGCAGCGGCTGACCCAAGCAAAGCTATCTAGCCTACAGAGACTGGCCTGCCTAATGATCACGGGCGCGCTGCGCTTGACACCAACGGCGGTTATGGAAGCCCTCCCGAGACTACCTCCTCTGCATATTTACTTGGAGAGAGAGGCAAGGTGGGCAACCTACAGACTCTATCAAGCGGTCAGTAACAAAGCGCAGGCGTGTCATATGGAGAGCACCAGTCTCCTCAGGAATGTCCTGACCTGTGACAGACTGGGAATGCCCTCAGACATAATGCCTACAGCAACCAATTACAACCGGCCCTACAGTGTAGTCTACCCACAAAGGGAGGACTGGAATCGAAAAACGACCGACCTGCTCCGGGCTGACATCTGTTGGTACACCGACGGCTCCAAAACCAAGGACGGTGTTGGAGCTGGAATATATGGACAGAGGCCGAAGGCAGAGTTTTCCTTCAGCCTGGGCACTCTCGCAACCATATTTCAAGTGAAGGTATTTGCTATTGAGATGTGTGCTAGATCGCTGATTGATCGGCACTGCACACGTAAGACAGTTAAAATATTCTCCGATAGTCAAGCAGCTCTTAAGGCTCTTGAATCCAGCCGGTGCAATTCGAAAACCGTCTGGAATTGCAAGGATGCGCTGACCAAACTGGGTCAAAACAACCAGGTTACATTACTGTGGATACCTGGACATACCGGCCTAGAGGGTAATGAATCCGCAGACCTCCTTGCCAAA
This sequence comes from Listronotus oregonensis, assembly GCA_019359885.1. Taxonomy (NCBI): domain Eukaryota; kingdom Metazoa; phylum Arthropoda; class Insecta; order Coleoptera; family Curculionidae; genus Listronotus; species Listronotus oregonensis. The sequence continues at coordinate 216,670 of JAHBCN010000168.1, forward strand.
AGGGTGGCGGAGATAAAATTCACAGGGCCGGAACCGGTCAACGGTATATCTTATGGAAAGGCCAAGCAGTTTATATCAGCTTGGACACAAAGAGAAAATCTTCGGTACTGGCATGGACTTCCGGATCTCAGACACTCGAAGGCCTTTATAAGCCCACCGAACCAACAATGTACTGTCAAACTACTGGTGCATTCAAGGGTACACCTTAAAACTCTAGTGGGACTGTACACGGGACACTGCAGATTGAAATACCACATGCACAAGATCGGCAAGAGATTCGCAATCCTCGGCAATGACACCTTGTTGCTGGGGGAGGTGAAAGATCTCTCTCCCAACGGGATCATCAGATTTATTAGAAGTCTGGACCTGGTGGGAGAAATTTAAAAGGGTGTGAGCCACAATAGACCGATCGGGCGCGGTGGAAGTGTGTTATACCCACTCACTTTAAACCTACCTACCTAGCTAATGTTTCCATTCGTCTATACAATTTCAATCTCCAAAAATTAAAATAATCTTGAAGTATTTATGTGTCAACAAACTTAATACCAACTAATAATTATTATGATTAATCATGAATAATGAACAAAACTAAACATTCTTTGCTAAAGATCCATGTCTTGTCAAAAAAAAAACTTAAACCTGCCGGATCTAAATTCCTATTTTTAATGTATCCCCTTAAAAAATTGATTTTTTTAAGAACAATATCTGGCAAGTTCATTAAATCTTTTCTATTATTTGATTTTTTTCACTTGAAGCCTATACTTTTGAGAAATCTACTTAAGGAATCGATGGAAAAACCAAAATATTTAAATTTTTTCTTGAACTTTTGTCTTATTGTTACATATTCTTTTCTGGCGTACATTGTGTCCCGAATTATATTTTTCAAATATGTTGTTGTTTTGGTTGTTTCGGTCTTTTGCTTGGATGACATACGGGAAGCATAATCCTGGTCTCATTTTATCCCATTCTTCATTATATATGCGATCGTTGTTGGGCTCAATTTTGTTGCATCTGCGGCTCGCTATAAAACATTCTTAATTTGAAGTGCAATTCCGTTTCTGACTTGTTCTTTTCCAGTTAAAAAAAGCTAAGATATTTAAAATTATCAGCTGCGATTGTTCATTATACCTATTATATATTTTTCTTTCGACAACAAGTTGACACACTAATCTTTTTGATTGACAGTGACGGATACTTCTCATAAGCAAAAATATAAAAAATAAATAATCATCGGACAATATTTTTTTTAAAAGTTTCTTCTAACCGTTGCTTAAAATATACTAAACAAAGATAAACAAAAATGACGTCATCAAAAATGGGTATAATTCCGACTATACATATGGAAGGAGTTTCCGGAACTGATAGGTTTTTGATTGCTAAACCTCTAGGATTTAAAAGCACTGTATATGCATAATTCAAAATAACAAAATATTTTTTGTGATAACAACAAGAATATATAGGAAATTTTAACTTCTGAAGGTACTTACCCCATAACTGCCTCCATCTAAACTCCAACTGTTGGTTTTTCGCAAGCTCCTTCTTTACGGAATAGTGAACCCTCTGTATAAGCATATTTTGAAAACCACTGCCTTTTAAGATGGCTGGCTGCGTCAAGCTCATACCAAATGGGTCAATAGACCAATGACTGACAGGTGTATAATTTAGGTTTTGTTTAAGCCATTGATGGCCCTCTGACAGTTGGTGTATTATGGAGATGTAGTGAGAATTGGCCTCGTCGTTCATTACCCAACCTCCAGTAACGATTTCAAGTTGGTTTTTGTGGAGTAAACTTTAAAAAAAATGTTTTATTTTTACTGCTGACTTACTTAATACTGGCTTGGTATGATTTATATACATTTGTGACATAACAAAAAACTAATGCAAACTAAATGTTTATGATACCTTTTAACAATTTCTCTTTTCTCATTATCCAGATCATCCCACCACATTGAGAAGAAGGAAATCTCGGCCCAGATAAATTTTCTTCGTGGATCCACAGGTAGTTTTTCCACCATATTGTTTAAAATATGTTTAGTTTGGGTGATATAGTACTCATCTAAAGTTCTCGTCCAGCCAGGATCATTATGCGAGTGCGGGACGACAAAAACCTTTAATTTATTTCGTCTGTTCCAATCTTTTTCGTCCACCTCGATTCTCCAACCTTGTTTCCAGACACCGCCGTCCGGATTGTCAAATGTTAAAATTTTATACATGTCCAGCATCTGGACATCTGTCTTGGGTTTATAGTTGATATGAAAAGGACATGTTGAACTGTAAATAGACAAAAAAGGATATATTTTTTATTACATGTAAACTGAGGACCAAATTAAAGCAGGAAAAAATTACAAAATGCCTCGAATTCCCATATTAATAGAAGAAAGAGGTTAGTTAGAGTTCTGGTTGGTCATGATTAGTTCTGTGTATATTAATCATTTTAGAACGCTAGATTTTGAAACAGCGCATGCTACACTGACCATGATCGACAAACAATGACTATGGTGCTTGTGTGAGGTGGCTCGAGAGAATATGATCAAATTTATCTAAATTTGGAAACAAATGGAATGACTGTGTGTTTCCGACAATGTCTGTAAAGTCTGTAAAATGCGTCTAAGAAGGAAGAAAAATAAACCTTTGTTAGTTAAAAGAATTTACCTATAAATCATTTCTGAAATTTCAAATTGTGGTTTTATCAAATATGGTGCGACTGGTTTGTTCTGATTAGCTTTTGTACTTGAGCTAAGCATATTTTGCATGGCAACTTTTATTTCAGCTACAGCATTGTGATTTTTACTAAGGTCTTCTTCAAGTTGTTTCATCCGATCCTCAAAGTGTAACCACTGGTTCTATAATTAAAAATATATATTAAAATAATATTTTATTAAGTAAGTGAGTGTGATACGTCTATAAAATTGGCCTTGACAACCAAGCCTAATTAGGTCTAGAATACCTATAAATTTCGTGCTATTTATGGGCTAATTAGTTGCCCTAATCACAATTTTGTTGCTCAAACAGATACCGAAAAAAATGACGACAATGCTAACTTTTTAAAAGTTACCATTGAGGTACAATTTTTTACGGTAAAAACTCGTAAAAACACACTAGAAAATAAGTGCTATTTATGTGCTAAATAGTAGCCCTAATCACGATTTAGTTCCTCAAACAGATACCAAAAAATGACAATGCTAACTTTATTTGGAAGTTAGTTGTGGTTAGTTGACTTACAATTTTTGCACGGTAAAAACTCGTAAAAACACGCTAGAAATTTAATGCTATTTATGTGCTAATTAGTTTCCATAATCAAGATTTTGTTGCTCAAACAGATACCGAAAAATGACGACAATGCTAGCTTTTTTGGAAGTTAGCATCGACTTACATCAAGCAGATACCGAAAAAAAATGACGGCAATGCTAAAGTTAGCATTGACTTCCAATTTTTACACGGTAAAAACTAGTAAAAACACGTTTTGGCATTTCAGGTATTTATTGCTACCTTCTTCTATTTTCGAATTTAAATGACAAATTTTTTATATAAAAATTTTGTTGTTCCTATAAATAAAAGCGATCCAATAAATCAGATGCCCCATTAAGAAAATAATCATTTTTCTTCCAGCTAATTCTTTCATTTCTTCATTCTTCTGTTTCAAGCTAAAGTGTTCTTCAGAATACTACCAGAAAAAAATACACAAGATGTCAATTTCATTTTTTTAAAATATGAGAATGGCCACATATATGACCCTAGGAAGTTTAAAGGTGTATGGAAGCCCAATACTGTAGAACAAAATTGTCCAGGCGTGAATAGTAGGTCAGAGCTGGATTCCCATAATTCTTTGTTACTATCTATAAACTTGACATCATCAAATGTCAAATTCAAGCATTCACTGTTTTTTTGCACAAAATTGTTGGTTATTAAACGATACTACCATAAAATATTTAAAATTATTGTGTAATATTATATCTGATATAATATGGAAAGAATAGATGGCACCACTTTACAGCCTTCTATTTAAATGGTCGATACTTTTGGGAGTTTTGTATTTTTACCAAAAATTTTGTAAATAAATAAAAACACGATTTTTTAAAAATAAATTTCAAACAATGTATGATAGTTTCATGTACTTATCACCAATTTTGTAATAAAAAAAGGGCAAGATAGTTTAAATGAGTTTAATCTAATCCTAAGATTGTGGTTGTACATTAAAAGTGAAAATTTTTATAACTGCTTTTTAGGCATATACTTTTCACTAATAACAAACATTCATGAGACAGAATAACAGTGGTTAAAGATGTTTAGTAACCTTTGGTACCTAGGTATCCATTGTAACAGTATCCGTTAAATATTATGTGTCTACAGTATGTCGAGCTTAAAAAGTTGATAATGTAAGTTTAAGAAACCAAAAACCTAATTTCTTTTTAAACAAATACAGAAAAAGCAAAAAGGAACTTTAACATAAAATTGTACTTTCTTTTATTCAATTAGAGGGACCTGTATATAGTAAAATTTGCCTGGTCTGCCCAGTAATTAATAATTTTGATCCTTTAAAAGAATGTACTAAATTATTAAATGAAATAAAAGTACCTAAATGAAAACCTTATTTCTTTTTAATAATTCACAGAAATACACAAACATTGTGGAAATCATCTAAAAGATAGTTAAGATTACCTTACTTTTCTCACTGCTATTTCCTATGAAATTTTTATTTTCTATAATTCATAATTGATATATTATTATTTATTTGGTTACCTAACGTTATGTCTCATAAGAAGCACCTAATTTAAATATAAGAAATACTTACCTAAAGTAAAAAATGCCGGGTATGTTACCCTTAGATTTGCAAGACAAAACCATACAACCTCTAGTCATTTTGTTACGGTATTATAAGTAACAAACAATAAACACAAAATTATAGTCAATTTAATAAACACTAATCACTAAAATAAGAAGGTTTTTATCAATCCAAAAAAACTTTTGCAACCACAAAATATAATCATACAAACCAAAACAAACGAAACTAATACGGCTCTCATAAAAGTATAATTTGTTGCCTAACTACACACTGATTTATCAGTGTGTAAGTAGGCAACACATTAAATTATTTCGTGGAATTTCATTATTGCGCAAAATCGGCAGGGCCAACTCTGACAGTTATTTTCATACTCTGGCTGGACATTTTTTGATCTAATGGGCCATAGCATTGGGCTTCCATACACCTTTAAACTTCCTTGATATGACCTTGTTCAGTCACCATCGTTTCCCTAAACTCATTTAGTACTTCACCTAAGTTTTTTATTACTTTGTACTATGTTTACTGAAAATGTATGAATACTATGTAAATAAACAATTAAATTACCTATAGTAAATGGACCTTATCAGTGGTCATAAAACAAAATTTTAAAAGAAAAAAAACCGCATATTGTGTCATAAAGCATCATAAAACAGTAAAATGTAATAATAATAAAATATAGCATGCTTAGTAGTGTGACTGCATTTTATCAAAAAGTAGGATTATTAAAACATATGAAAAGTTCCTTAACAAGCTATTTTTTACACTTTTACACACTAAAAATAGCAGATATTATAAAATAAATTATATTTATTATTGTTTTATGAATTCTTAACGTTTTATTGTTTACAATAAAAAGCTTTATACTCAATGGAAAATATATAGATATTTTTTAAAATATATTTCTTGTAAACGAGGTGTCCCAACTCTATACACTAAATATCTTTGCTCCTGTACATACATGATACAAAAAACTTAAAATAAAAAATGAGTGTTTGGTAACCCTAATTTTATTAACAGTATTGGTAAATATCGTGTGTCTCGAAAACAGAGGTTTCATTGTTAATTACGTTTTTTTAATGGAACGCCTTGTATATTTTGCCAAATTTGGACTATTTATTAAATTCTACATCAAAAATGTATATTACATTATATGTCAATTATTGCTGGTTTTTGAGATAAACGACCTATAATTGTAGTATTATTTGATTTACTTATGTAATAATTTAAAACAATTAAAGAATAAAAATAATTAACATAACATCCTATAGTAAACGTTTAAACTACTGACTATTTTTTGGTACTATTTTTTGTCATAATTATTTTAAAATAATTCTTTGTGTCAGAGTCACCAATTTAGTTCCTTTATTAGTTACTTTATTATCTCAAAAATCAGCAATAGTTAACGTATAGTATATTTGTCATTTTTGATCTTGCTTTTTTTTGTATCAGAGATATTTAGTGCATAAATAGAGTTGGGACACCCTGTAAAAATACCTGTAGAACCCGAAGCAGATAAATCCCGGATATAACCTTTTTGACAAAAGCAAGGAATAAAAACATGACAGGTAAGTTGTGGAGAATTAAGACAGGTACAAGGAAAGTGTACTCCTTCAATTTTACAATATTTAAAATTCTAATAACAGAAAGAACATCTGGTTTCTGTAACAAGGACCTGGTAGCTACCCACGTCACTAGACCGGGAGAGGAGGGCATGACGGATCTAACCATCTGCTCGTCATAAATAAGCATATTAGAATTTCTTTAAAGCAATAAAATATGTTGGTCGCTACACTTTCTGCTTTTAATTGTAATACTTCTAATATAAAATATTAAAATAATTTGAAATTTCTTCAACCGCTGTGTTTACACGTCATTGTCGTGGTTGGGCCCAGTGGGATCTTTTGGAACATGCGCTAGAGTTGCTGGTTATCTCACTCTTGTTGCCACGGAACGGGATCCGAAGCTAAGATGAACACAAGGCTTAACTCAAGGTGTTAGCATACCGTGCAGATGAGTGAATGACATCCTGTGCCTTAAACAGGTGTCTCCAACGGTGCATCTGAGATACAGGGCGACCTCTCAGAGTATCTATAGCCTTACTGCGGTAATGCGGGGCTCTGCCGTGGTGGACTATTACTTCCCTAGCTCCAAACAGAAAGGGGACAGAACCGTTTTCATAGGAAAAAAGTGACGAAGGTGCACTGACCGAAACGGATAAATCCGTTTCGCGAGGTGCCACTCAAGGTCACAAGCAGACAAAGGTGCGCCGACCGAAACGGGTGAATCCGTTTCGAAAGGTGCCCCTGAAGTCACCGGCGCCTGTTTCACGGGGAAGGGCTAATCCATCCCGAACAAACGGGTGCTTAGGAAGGGATCCTGAATCCAAACAGAACCGCCTTTATAGAAAAAGGGTTCCCTGGCTTTAAACAAAAAGCGGATAGGGTAAGGCCGAAGATGCGGCCTCAGAAAGAACATCTGGTTTCTGTAACAAGGACCTGGTAGCTACCCACGTCACTAGACCGGGAGAGGAGGGCATGACGGATCTAACCATCTGCTCATCATACTCTCCAGGAGACAGGGACACCAGAACACATATTGTGCTAGTGTAAGAGGAGATGTAAGAACTCTCTCCCAATCTGGTAATATAAAATAAAAAGGTGTGAGCCACAATAGACCAAGCGGTCGCAGTGGAGGGCGTAAAAAGTCCAGTCACTTTAAAACTAAACCTAACCTAAGTGCATGTGGCAATACCCTAATTGTGGAAATACTTTCTCAAAAAAAAGTATTTTAAAAAGCTCTGAATAGTTCTGGTTACTTTTAACTATTTTTGTATTATTATTTTATAATTCTCTATATAATAATATAATATAGTTCTTTCTACATCTGTACTACTACTTTACTGTAAATATAATTCCTATTTGCTTTTTCAGCAGTTTACCTCCTACCTAAAGGGTGGCCTCTCCGCAGTTTACCTTTCACCATAGAATCAGGATGTATTTATTTTAATTCAGTGCAAATACAGTAATTTAGGCGATTTTAATTGTATTTTATAGGAATTAATTTGACATTATCAAAGTTAAAACATGATTTGGGTATCCAAGTATCTTTATAAAACTTTTTTTTGGTATGTACAACTATTAAATAAGCATCTGCCTTCTTAGAAATTCTATTTATTTTATTAAACATAAAATAATAAAATAAATAAATAAATAAATAAATATGAAAGAAGACCCATATTATGTTTTGTACTTCTAAATTATTAATTCCTATTTCGTTAATTGTTTAGAATCGCAGCTCCACATATTTTTGGCTATGAAAAATAAAAAAAAAATTTTCAATGTGAATTTTTGTTTTTGAAGATAAAAAAATATATTTCAATTTTTTTATCAATAAAATGCATTCATTTAAGTTAAGCAATTTCTAATGATTTGTTTCGTATTCTACCTATAAAGACACATTTAGTTTTCTTTATGGCCAAAAAAAAGGTGGAGCCGCAATTCTAAAAAATGCTTTATCCAAAATCCTCTCTTTCTGTAGAAAAAATCTTAAATTTTCTTTTTTATTTATTACTTCCTTTGCTGTAAAGGGAGTATTGTAATCACAAAAAACTTGTAACGTGAGGTTTTTGAACATCTTGGGGTCCCTAGATTACGAAAGTCATGGTGTCCTACTGCTGTTGGTCTATTTTTTGACTCTATAACTCCCAAACATAATAAAGGACGAATTTCAATTGTGGTATTTATGTAATACTTAGGAAGAGAAAGCAACCTATTGTTTTTTGTGCAATATTACTTGAAGGGAAGGGGGTGAGAGGGATTAATGTTGATATCTATCATTTTTCTTCTACTGCTACTTTAACAACTATTTTACAACACTTGCTAAAATCTTATTAAGAAAATACCAGATGCTGAAATTGACGATTAAGATAATTTAAAGGGTCTAGATAATTCCTCAATATTTATTTAGATTAGAGAAGTAACAATAGGGACATTTTTGGAATCCCGTACCATTTTTAATAATAATAAAATTTCCTATTATTGTGTCCGTCATTAAATTTTTATTATTAAATTTTACACTTATATTTCCTGTAACACTTTAACAGAAATAAATGGTTACAAATAAATATCAATAATATGTAGATATAATAACTTACATCTCTGAATTCCTGTGTAATGGTTGTTTTTTTTATTGAAAGAGCTGGATCCCTAGCCGAGTAAATAGTAAACATAATTACTAATATAATTAGGGAACCAAAAACTACTACCGCTCTTTTTAATTTCATGATTTCTATGAAAAGGCTCAAAATCCACTAAAATTGCATATGCAAGTGCCACTATTATTATAGCTATCCAAGCGTATCACTCATAAAAATACATTTTAAATATAGCGGTAGTCAAAGTTAGGTTTAATTAGCACATTGCAAAGCACAGTTAAATACTCAAAAGGGTTTTGATAATATTTTAAATTTATTTGTTGATTTATGTCCAAATTTGACAACCACTAGACAATTATTTTGTTTTTGACCTTCGTTTTGACGTTTAATAAAATAACAATTGAATGGACAAAAAAAGAAGAGTCTGTATCTCATAGAGACTAAAGATAAGGAGGACCATCCCTTATCGCTGTTTGGCTCAAGTGGCTTCAGAATAGCATTAAATAAAGAGGCCCTGGTGTAGCGGTGGGTATGTTGACAACTTGACCGCAATGTATAAAGTGAAGTTTAAAAACGATCCTCTGAAACACAACGCCATCTTAATTGACTGCAATTTGAGGCCCATTTTTGTAACACATAGATGGTCTTTGTTATCTTTAGTCTTCATTCTGTATCTGTAATGTAACCTTGCCGTTCTAGAGATCTGCTAGAGGCAGCCTTGCGCTGGGTCCTGCGAACAAGCTGATTGGGGGAGGTAGGCGGCAAGGCTGTCTCTAGCAGGTGTATGCTCGAAATTGCGAACACACGTACAAAAGAGAGAAAATATAAGAACAATCTTCCTCTTTTGCTCTGCGTGCTGGTATTAGTCGGTGGTAACTTTTAAATATTGGCCGGAGCACGTTTATTTGCAGAGCAAAGAGGCAAAGCTGCCTCTAGGTGGATATATTCTCGAAGGTACCTGCCTACAGAAAATGGTACAGAATACTCTGTCTCTTAAGGCCTTTATGCATTCACTACATAATCAAAAAAAGAAGAAAAAAACATTTGACAGTTAATCCCCATTCTGAAAGAGACAGAAAAATAAAAATGGCTGCTTCGAGATTCGTGAATTGTTTGTTTATTGTATTATTTTTTAATTATACAATAGGTAAGTAGTAAATATTTTAATTTGTTCGGAATCCTTATTTTATTAATACCCTGATTCAATTCAAAATACCTTAAGACGGTTACTCTTTATTACGAATTCCTGGTATAAATTTAATTGCCTATAAGGAAGATAAAAGGTTGTTTACGATTTTCTACTCCAAATTTATAATATTTATCCATATATATTATAATATTTTTCCGATAGCAATAAAATTGTTCTTTTTCCTTTTTTGGAGTACTATGTTTGTTAGGTATTTATGCCCCAGAGGCGTTGGTACATCCATTACTATTGCTACCAGTCTTACCCATTAGAGTACAAACTATTGGAAATGCAGCTAATAATATTTGCTGTCTTTCTTGGATTAAATTTGTGGGCAGTTTTGGGTATTTCCTTTTCAAGTTAAATTATTTTAATATGCATCTTTCAATACATTTTCAGCTGAAATCCTAAAAAAACCAGTTTTAAGAGAAGACTCGGAGGATGATGACAACTATCTAGGAGAACCCCCTCCCAGTGATAGGCAAGAAAATATAAACTCTATACATCATGGACTGAGCAAAGGTTTTAAATGCTATTCGTGTGACCCACCACTCTGTGAACATGAAACTATTTGTCACAATGCTGTGCAATGTTGGAAATCTCGAGTTAGAGAAAGTTCTGGTAAGTAATATATAAATTGTTTTTATAGTTATTTATCTTAAATATTAAGCCTTACAATTAACAATATTAAACTAAGGAAAGCCATTTTCTACATTTTTTAAGAAATCGTTTATGCTGAAACTCATATTTTTTAGGCGATGAAAGTATTTCAAGAGGCTGCACAACAAAATCAGAACAACTTATTTTCATGTGCAAGACTCCATCATTCACTGCTCAACACAAAAGACATGCCAGTGGACAATACCGTGTTGATTGTTGTGAGGGAGACTTTTGTAACAATGGCACTTTTCCAGAACTGCCTCCTGTATTTAAAGAGACTTATAGTCCCTATTCTGAATCATTTATTTTTGGGTTAAAGATGGTGGCTGCAATTTTGGGGCCGGCAATAGTTCTCGGATCCATGGGAATTTTGGTATTATATTTTTTAAGGAAAGTGCATCGAAATCGTTTATTTAGTGAAAGTAGGTAAGTACAGAAAAAATAACCAAATTTACTTTAATATGTTTTCTACCATGCTTAATTATTTTTTAACTTTATATAAGATTTGCATAGATATGTTTAAAAATGTTTACAGAATGGACCCAGAACAATATTATGCCAGTGACGAGCTGTTAAGAGCAACTGCAGCAGGTGACAGTACTCTTAGAGAGTATCTAGAACATTCTATGACTTCAGGCAGTGGATCTGGCCTCCCACTTCTAATTCAAAGGACAATGGCCAAACAGATATCATTGGTTGAATGTATTGGTAAAGGAAGATATGGGGAAGTATGGAGGGGAGTATGGCACGGAGAGAGTGTGGCAGTTAAGATATTTTTTTCTAGAGATGAAGCAAGTTGGAACAGAGAGACTGAAATTTACAGGTAAGAATGTAATTTTTTGGAGTCACAGAAACTAAAATTAACAAATACTTTTTCTCATTCCAAGTGTCCAAATTGTTACTATTTTAGTATATATTTTTGCTAGCCCTCTTTAGAAGGCAATAATTTTTATATAATTTTTTTGTTTTAGTACAATTTTACTTCGACATGAAAATATCTTGGGTTATATTGGATCAGATATGACTTCACGTAACTCTTGCACTCAGCTATGGCTCATAACTCATTATCATTCTTTAGGTAGTTTATATGATTACCTGAGTCACACAACACTAAGCCATCAGCAGATGATTCGGCTTTGTTTATCTATAGCTAATGGCTTGGTTCATTTACATACTGAAATTTTTGGAACACAAGTAAGTAGATTTTAATTTGAAATGCTTATTATTCTGCAGTGTAGAAGATAAATAAATAAATGGTAAAATTTTATTTATTGGACACCACACCAATTTTTTTTTCAACCACCTCTAGTTTTTAAGTCATGAGGCCTTCAAAAGAACTAACCTAAAAATTGGCAATATTTCCTTAAATTCCTCTTTTTGAAACTGAACCATCAATCCACCAAATATAAACACTTGTAACACTTACATATTAAATAAACACTTAAAATAAAATATTTTAATGCTTATTTAAAAAAAAGCAACTCAAAGAATCCAGTTTTTTATTTTTAGCATTTTACTTACTTATAAATTAGGCAACTATTTATACAACATATACCAACAAGGTAAGGAAAACTGGATGCATTTTAGGTGTTTTTTTACTAAATATAAGCAACAAAATATTGTTAATTTTAGTGTATTATTTGTTTCAATTTGTAAGTGCCCAATTAGTGTATGTTCCCATTTAATGGTAATCAGTTTCAACAAGAAGGAATTTTGGGAGTTATTGTCCATTTTGAGGTTACTTCATTTGGAGGCCTAATAAAACCATCCCCAAATTCGCCATTTTCCCACTTTATTTAAATTACATTGAAAAGCTTTTTGATGTGCATTGCCCAACTTTGCCCGTAATGAATTAGTTTAGAAGAGCTTAAAACTGCTTAAACTTCAACTTAAAATGTATGAGTAATGCATATGTTTATAAGAGATTAGCAATAAAACGAGTAGTAATTAATTTTTTATAAACAGTTTAATTTAAATTTTTGTTCATGAATAATAAAATAATAATACAGAAGAGAATTTATATTATCTTATTAGTTTTCTAAAGCCTTGTTTTAAATATCGCCAAAGAGACATATAACCTCTATAATAATAAATTTTGTCACAAAGTCACTAGAACCTCGCTGGCTGAAAAATAAAATATTTTTTTTGTAATTACTTTACTTATTACCATGAAAAATAGAATGCCTTTCTACTTGACATGTAAATTATTATTATCCTAACCTCTCAACTAGTTCAGCTTTATTTCCTCCTTGAAGACGACCATGGCACTTCAACCATCGTCTTAACTGAACACGATTGTGGGCTTCCATGGTAGGATGCACTAATGAAGCACCATCAATTAAATTTTTATTTAATTGCACTGATATTAGACATGATAATGCTTGTTACCCAGCCATATTTATAAAAAGTACCCGAAATTTTCATATTGCCGCCTTATTGACATCTTGCGCTTAGCATACCCTTAAAAGGCCTATATGCATAAATAACATATCAAAATTTTCATGGTATCTGATAAGTAAAATTTTACCAGATAAATAAATAATAATGTAGACTATCCTATTCAAAGCTTTTGTTTTTTAGGGTAAACCAGCAATAGCTCACAGGGATATTAAGAGTAAAAACATTTTGGTAAAAAGCAATGGTACCTGTTGTATAGCTGATTTTGGTTTGGCAGTCACGCACACACAAACTACAGATAAATTAGACATTGGCTCAAATCCCAGGGTAGGAACGAAGAGATATATGGCGCCTGAAGTGTTAGATGAAACGTAAGTTCACATTTTGGTTATGTAAAAAAATTATATGGGGCTATAAGCTAATTTTTTTACTGAGCAGTTGTTATTTGTTCTTAGGATGCAGACACAGATGTTATAACTTTATTTTTTACTAATATTTTAAAGGGAAAGTATATTTGCAAATAATTTTGATATTTAAAGTTTTTTTTGGGTTTATTTCACTTTTAAAAAAGATTCCACTGAGATGGAATCTGAAGGAATACTTAAGAAAATGATTTAAATTGAAACAAAAAGATACAACATAAAATTACATTTTTTTTTAATGAACACTTTATGTATTGCTTCGTTTTGGCAAGAGCCCCATTTTTTTCCTCTGTTTAAACAAAAAGGGTAATTGTGCATTAGTGGGGCCCCACCTATTTTCAGCCATAAAAAAATAATGTTATTGGCATGTTTTTTTTTTATTTTGTTCTATTTTACGGCGGATTTACGAATCTTTAAAAAAAAATCAAATTTTTTTTTGTAAATAAAATGCATCCATATAGATTTCGCAATTTCTAGTGATTTGTTTCATATTCTACGTGTAAAAACAAATAATTAAAAAAAAAATAAATCAATTTATGGGATTTTTATTTTTTTTTAAAAAATTTTTTTAATGGCAAAATTGATTTTTTTTAAATTATTCTATTTTTGATAAACATTAGGAATAAAAATCTTTAACAACTCAAAAAAATATCATTTGATTTTACATCCCAAAAAAGTTAAGCCCCACCAATGCACAGTTACCATCAAAAAGATTTTATATATATTTTTAGTAACAGCAGAATTAATTTAATTATATTTTGTTTTTACCAACCTGTATTAAAAGTAGGAATATACAGTGTGTCCCGCTTTTCATAAATACACCCTGATATCTCAGTTATTAATTATGCGATTTTCTTTAAATTTTCGTTACGATTGTATGTTAGAAAAATAAAGTATTTGGCATAGTGAACACTGATTTACCAATTTCGTGCGTGGGGTAAAAAAGACTTGATTTTTTGGGAAAAGTATATTAGGGCTTATTTTACATAATTTTTCTGTCAGATTTAAAATCAGCATCCCCAAAAACCCCTAAATTCATATTTTCAAAATCTCAAGAGCTGATTTTAGCAGAAAAAAAAGTATTTATTTTGTCATTTTTTTAATAAATCCTTTATTTAAAACTATTATATCAAATACAAATTATACAAATTACATTATTTTAGATTTCTAAATTTTCAACATAGCTACCTTCTAAAACAATACACTTTTCAATGATTCTTTCCAAATGTACATTCACTTTTCTTAAAGTTTGGGGAGTAATTTCCTGACACGCTTGCCTAATTCTAATGCAAAGTTCTGGTAAGTCAAGAAATTACTTCCCAAACTTTAAGAATTTTTAAAAAGTGTATTGTTTTAGAAAGTAGTTACGTTGAAAATACAGAAATCTAAAATAATGTAATTTGTAATTTTAATATAATAGTTTTAAATAAAGGATTTATTAAAAAAGTGACAATATAAATATTTTTTTCTGCTAAGATCAGCTCTTGATATTTTGAAAATATGATTTAAGGGGTTTTTGGGGATGCTGATTCTAAATCTGATAGAAAAAATAATTTAAAATAGGCCCTAACATACTTGTCCCAAAAATCAAGTCTTTTTTACCCCCTAAGACCGCACGCCAATGGTAAATAAGCGTGTTCACTTTGCCAAATATTTTCTAACATACAATCACCACCAAAATTTAAAGAAATGAGACATCAAGGTGTATTTATGAAAAGCGGGACACACTGTATATATGAAACTATCATTTAGCAAATAGTTCGTCCATATTGTTAGAAGGCACACATTCTCTTGAAGATTATATTTTTGCCTCTTTCTCATAGAGGACGCTACAATAAAAATACTACCCCACTTGCATGGTCGTGAAGTTTTCTTAAATTTTCTAATTTTCCGCACAACTTTCTTAATTTTTTCTTTAATAGTAACCTTCTCCTGACAATAACAAATGCACCAAAAAACTATTATCTAATTGGTGCAGTCGTTCTGAAGTTATGCGCTTACATATATTTCGGCGATTCATTTTTATTTATATAAGATAGAAGATAGATAGATAGATGGTTGGTTTCTATTATTCCTTCCTTTGCTTTATTGGCATTAAACTTAAACTTTATGTTAAAAAAAATATTTTTGCTAAGATATGGATTTACACTCATAACTACCTTGCTTAGGTTCTCACCACTGCATAAGATTAACCTTTCTTTTGTAAACAAATTCATAAATTTTAATGCTTAAATATAGTTTAAATCACTGGAATAAATTGCAAATAGGTATAGCTTTTAAATACGAAAGAAAAAAAATATTGTGATCTTTACCAATCTTAAGCCAATTTCATTTTTTTTAAGAATTCGAATGGATTATTTTGACTCATTCAGACGTGCTGACAT
The DNA here is from genome assembly GCA_019359885.1 of Listronotus oregonensis. Taxonomy (NCBI): domain Eukaryota; kingdom Metazoa; phylum Arthropoda; class Insecta; order Coleoptera; family Curculionidae; genus Listronotus; species Listronotus oregonensis. The sequence continues at coordinate 232,655 of JAHBCN010000168.1, forward strand.
TTATGCTTTTGGTTTGGTTCTCTGGGAAATAAGTCGTAGGGTAATAAGCAATGGGATAGCAGAAGAGTATAAGCCACCGTTTTGTGACGTGGTGCCGAGCGATCCAAGTTTTGAAGACATGAGAAAAGTAGTTTGCGTCGATCAGCAGAGGCCGAGCATACCTAATAGGTGGACAAGTGACCCGGTAAGCAACGAAATAAAATGAAATTTATTGACAAATAGGTACACCCAGGGACGGTTCGTTATAAATAGATTTTAGGCAAATCTGTTTATAAATGCCCAAAACCATGCCATTTTGAATACGCCATTTTAAATTTCCAAATTTTTACCCAAGATTCTTAATTAGCTTTACATGTAATTTTTAACCAAAATATGTTGTTTATTAGGTCCAGAGAAACAACATTTAAATGAAACATTTTTTTTTTCGTAATCATGGAGTGTGGTATTCAAAAACAGGCATAAATTTTACTTGCATTTAATCTTAAAAGTTTTGATTGCTCGATCTTCATAAATTTTTTATATGTGATCCTTTAGATAACACTGAGAGACTTTTAAATGGGATAATGAGGCTGGAAGACCGCAGACAATATTTTGAACTATGCTCCTTTTATAAAGTAATACAAAACATCGTAACATCACCTGACATATTGGGTGGTTTTGATTTTTATATACCACCTAGAAGTTTAAGAATGTCACCACTGTTGTCTTCCAAGCATTATAATACCTTACATGCTCAGAATATGCCCCTAAGCAGGATTGTTAAGTCTGTGAATAGTTTCCATGACTTAGACTTCTTTGGCTTGTCTATTCATGCTTTTAGAAGTAGGCTGACAGGTCTGATTCTGGGAGAATAATGTTAGTGTGAGAAAATATTAGCTATATTTAATTTTAATTTTAATTTTATGTTTTTACTTTAGTGTAAGTAAATGTAAAAATAGTGTATTTGTTAAGTTAATAAATAAATAAATAAATGGGACATTTTAATATTTCTAGTCTGGGCGTCTTACAAAAATGAATTTAAAATTTTAATACATTTTTGTATTCCGCAAGCAGAGAAAGAATTAAACGATACTTGTGAAACGTCCTGTAAAATTCCAATAAGATGTCCCATTTATAAGTTACTTGGTTATCTCATGAATCACATTTAAAAACCTTATGAAGATCTAGCATTGCAAGTTTTGGAATACAGTTTGAAAAAATGTTCCATTTAAGGGTGGTTTTATGTTTATCTTAGAAATAACATATTTAAATTTTAAGAATATATACCAAAAGCTTATTTGGCTAAACAGCAGTTTAAAATGAGGCTAAAATTATATTTCTCGGCTCGGGCTCCATGCTAAATTCTATGACGTTTGATTTACCACTTGAAGCTTTAAAATCACATGTTCACAATGATAACTTCTATTAAAATGGATTATTACTTTATGAGAAAACAATACTTTGATTACTATTAAAACTAAGATGTCACTCTTTTATAGATGTCAGTTTAAACGCCCTTGAAAAGGGAAAAATAATTTAGGCTTTAGTTGATATGGTTGAGTTTATGATTATCTAGACCTAGAGCAGCGATGGCAAGCTTTTATTAATCTCCATGCTTTGAGTTTATGAAGTGCTGTCAAATAATGTTGCATGCCATCAATGGCAGGAGAGTCATTGGTTCGCCGTTTAAAATAAATTAAAATTAAATAGTAAAAACTGTAATAGGTATTCCTTTTTTAGGTATTAAGTGGTATGTCAAAACTCATGCGGGAATGTTGGCATCAAAACCCAAACGTCCGTCTACCCGCCCTTAGGATTAAGAAAACTCTTGTTAAATTAGCTAGTTCAGATAACCTGATAATTCTAGAAGATATGGAGGTGTGTGTTTGATGGGAAAAGATAAAGCAACACTTGTAAAAAGGAGGTAAAAAAAATACCCACAGATGGTATTTATGGTTCTTGGGTTACATCTAAAATAAAGAGAGAAGTAAAGTACAAGTATCAATAATGGTTAGAAAAAAATTGGTACCGTGTATAAGCGGTATTAAAATTAAGAGCATTTATACTTTTTTTAACTTATTGTTTTACATTTCTGTGCCTAATTTAAGCAATATCATATGCAACAAAAAACTAGTAGTATTTTCCCTACAGTTGAGTGCTTAACCTTGTCTAAAAACAGAAACAGAAGTCCAAAGTAATCATTTATTATTGAAGCAGAAGATTAAGAATAATATGTTCATATACATACAGGGTGTAAAAAGTATGATGCACACTATTTTAATGGGAGATAGTAGAGCTTAAAACAAGTCAGAACAGCCAAAAACACATGGGTTAAAAGTTAATTGTTTTCAAAATATGGTTTTCAAAGTTTTAAAAATTTGGCAACACCGCGCCAAGGAAGTTTAAAGGTGTATGGAAGCCCAATGCTATGGCCCATTTGATCAAAAAATGTCCAGCCCAGTATGAAAATAACTGTCAGAGTTGGCCCCGCCGATTCTGCGCAATAACAAAATTCCACGAAATAATTTAAGGTGTTCCCTACTTTCACACTGATAAATCAGTGTGTAGTTAGGCAACACATTATATTTTTATGAGAGCCGTAGTACCGTTTTTGGTCTTAGGTTGTCTAAGGTTTTTGGTGCAAGGGCGCGCGCGGCGCGTATGAAACTATATATCCGCGCTGTACCGTCAACCATCGTCGTCTCATCATTCGTCATTTTCGTTGTGGTTTGTGCCCTTTGCGCCGTATTAGTTTCGATTGTTTTGCTTTGTGTGAGTACCTATATTTTGTGGTTGCAGAAGTTTTTTTGGATTGATAAAAACCTTCTTATTTTAGTGATTAGCGTTTATTAAATTGTGACTATAATTTTGTGTTTATTGTTTGTTACTTATACGGCCGAGTGATGATCGCGTTGTTAAATTTATATGAAAAAACCTGTATAGAAATTGAACAGTAATTAACAATTAAATTATTAAAACTTGGCTCAAAATTACAAATATATTAATTTAAGTTACTGCTGCATTTTTAAACAATTTGTCACCAAAACATTGATATTTATTTTTTTTAATAAGTTGTATAAGTACTTTTCCGATCGATAGATCTGCGGGTTCAGGACCGAAACGGTACCATTTGGTAAGGAGACCCCATAGACTATATTATTATCTTCCTTGTAGAGGCAATGTTTACTTGTTTTTTGTTGAATTTAATATTGCATAAATTGTCAAAAAAACCGGAAAAATAGATTTAAAATAATAATGAACGGGTTGTCTGTTTTAATGTCAAACAAATTCAAAGGATTTTATAAGACTTATATTTTTGTAAGTGCAAAATGTGACTGTTAATTATTTTTAACTCAGGTGCCATAAGGACAGCACTGATAAACTCAGAATTTTTTTATGTTTCAATTTTGATTTACTCAATAATTATATAAGGTTAAACTGACCCATAGACTTGCCGGATAAACCCCAATGTAGGTGCAAGTAAAAAATTGTTAAGTCTAATTTCAAAGGCATAATATTAAAACTTGCTTTCTTTTTAGTTTTTTGCTAATAAGGTATTTTTAGTGTTTGAAATTTTTTTCTTTGCGCGCGCTCACTTTTTGGCTTTTAAAATTGCTGCATTTTTTCTTTCATGTGAGAATAATACGGCAGGCGCAATTATTCTTGCGACTGTCCGACTCTTGGTGAATATTTTAGTAATTTTAGGGATACCAACATTAAAAAAAAATCATTTGAACATTCATTTTGTACTTAAGAAGTTGAGAAATAAATCAATAAGCTGTTTGCAAATTTCACTAAGTTGGTAAACCTTCTTGTTAAAAAAAATTGCATTAATAATTTTAAACTAAAAATTTTGAATATAATTGCTTGCAAGAAAAGTTACAGTAAGAAGAATTTCCTTCAAGAAAACTTTCAAACTGTAAAAACATCTTTAGATATTGTCGCCAAAGTTACAAAAGTTCTACAGACTTATTGGTCTTATATTCACGAAAAATACCCAAAATGTGTGACTCGCATGGTTCTCGCCCTGTTAATGTCCTTAATAAGGCAGATAAGTCTGTTTAGAACTTGTGTGACCTTGGCATCAATATCTAAAAAATGTTGGTTTTCCTGACTGTGTTATTAAATAATTAGTTTTATTCTTCTTGGGTTATTCAGGTTTTAGTTTTAATGTTTAGTTTGTAAAAGAGCATAATAATTGTAAAAAACAAAAGATTTTGATGATGGTTTTGTAAATAATAAACCGAAACGTCAACCAAAGCAATGTTTTGATTTTATTAATGTAAAATTTAAATAAAAAACCCAAGAAGAATAAAAGTAAATATATAAATAGTTTAAATGATTTAATGAGGAGTAAATTCTGATATTGTATCTTTAAATCGCCTCTCCTAAAGGTGTTTTTCAATTCGAAAGTATAAAAAAATGCACAAATTATTTTTTCGGTGGTTATTCGTAAATTTATTTTAACAAACGCTCCATTCCCGCGCGGCTGCAAGAAAAATTTTACGCATTAAAACTCAAGAGTAGTAATGTAGAAATGAAAAAAATTAACTGATTTTTTCATAATAAATCGATCGAGTCATACTGTTGTTTCCTGAAGGTCTCTGGGTCTTTTCATGAAGTATTATGTTAAAATTAGCAATACTAAACTTTTTTTATTTACGTAAAATCTATTATTTAAAAAATTTTACTATACTAGTTATCTTCCCTTTATAAACACGGGGTTTTTATTACATATCGCATTGCTTTAAATATATTTTGTTAGTTTTAAGAACATATAGATAAAATATATCATAAAATGCTCATTATCTACTTTACGTGACTTAGAGCAATAAAATTTATTTTTTTACATTTTATTGTTTCTATTTGTAATTTTTTGTTGTATAGAGTAAGCCAAAAATTGTGTTCTTTCATTTATTATTATTTTTAATATTTAAAAATTGAAATAGTGCAAAATAAATATACATAGTTGATTTCACTATTTCATAACTTTTTAAAGTCGCAATAGAACTATTTTTATACCACTGCTTCGTTTGGGTTAGTATTGCTAATTTTACATGTGTTTTGTACATTTTTTATACGTTTTCTTTTTAATTAAGTAAGTTTATTTTAATTACAACTTTATTATTGAAGTAATTCTAGGTGCCAAATTAGACATTTTTAGTTTTATACATTTGTACTTTATAAAAGTGCCATTTGTTTTAGTTTTATATGTTACTCGTCTTAAGAGCTTTATACTCGTTGACAGTTTTTGTTTTTAGGAAACATTATTTTCGTGCTTCAAGGTCTAAATCTCAAAAACACTAAATTTTTATATATATATATATATATATATATATATATATATATATATATATATATATATATATATATATATATATATATATATATATATATATTTTGTGTTTTGTTACGATACCTTCCCTTGCAGTATAATAACTTGCATATATTAGAATACATGGAAAATTAAAATTTAAATAGTAAGCATAAAATTTAAAAATGTTTGACGCAATGAGATGGCAACGCTGCAATATAATGTGACGTAAAAATAATTTCCACTTTGGTAATGGTTGCATCTATTTGGGAGCAATTTGTTTTGTCCTTTCTCAAAAAATATGATATTTTCCAATAAACGTTGGTTATATTTGTATTATATAACATTTTTACATCCACAGCGTTTTATCAAATTTCCAATTTTAAATTATACACTTTCATACGGGGCGAATATTTTTTTGAGTAAGTTTTGACTTTTTTGTAAAATTTCTGTCAAAAATTCGCGAAGCAAAGACTCTTTAAAAATATTTCGATAGCAAAGCTTGAGAGATGTTTTTTTTTAATTATTTTTATCTGGGAATTTTTTTGCTAAAAAACGTGTCAAAATCTACAACATATAAGATATTTAGCTTGAGTGATATGTGTTAGTATATAATAAAAAAAATCGGTAAATTCATTTTTTAAGTATCAGTTTAACAAGCCCTTGGGTGTAGGTAACTATAAATCAATTTTAAGCAGAGTTTTGAATTTTATAGGTCTCTTAAAAAATATAAATCAAAAAAGTTTTTCTTTTATACTTTTTATCATGATTTTTTTTTACTTGTAATCATCCTAGAGTTGTGGATTATTACTGGAAATTTTAAAAGTCAGGTTAATTAATTATTTAAAAAAATGTGTACAAGCCAAACCTCTGGTTTATTCCTTGTTGTATGTATTACTTTCACTTATTAATATGGCCCAGATTGCCCTGAAAAAAGGATATTTTTAGAAATATTTTGGGTTTCCATGGTAACTAAATAAAAAACAATCTCATTAGCTTAAAAATGTTTAAATAATTTTTTATGGGACAAAATAAATTTTCTTTCTGGTAGATGACTACTATCAAGTTAATTTAATCGCAAATACTACTGATTATAATACTCGAATTAATAGAAATATCCGAACACCAAAGTTCTCTGTTTCCTATTGAAAATCGTCGTGCAAATTCTAATTAAGACAATCATATAGATTTTTCAGAAACAACTCAAGTATTACAGAATATTGAACTGTGGTTTACATGTATATTTAAAATCTGTTAAAGAAATTTGAATGACTTGTTTGTAAAAGTGAGGGTATATCATACAATAGTAGACGTTTATTATGTTATACATAAAGTTGGACACTTAGTATTTATCTCTCAGAAAAATAAAAATATGGCCTTAAAAATAATTACACAATTGGAAATTAAAGTTTTGAAACAGCGGAATTAAACAACATAAAAATGCATGACTAAAAGCTAAATACAATTTCTTCATATGAAGTAAAAATAGTAAGAAAGTAATACCCAAAAATAAAAAAAGAACATTTTTTCAGTGTTATGTTCAGTTTTCTTAGTTTTATGCGTCTCACAAAAGAACTTTATTTAGCTTTAAGTATGTGTGTTTGTATAGTTTACTTTGAATTAGGCATAATAATATTGTTTTATCAGAAAGGTTTTTTCTTATATTTGATGTCCAATTTTATGCTGTTGGCTGTATCAAAGTTTACCTAATTAAAATCTAGTTCGATCACTTATCAGCACATCATAAGGGCTCTGGCAGTTAGATTATAAGATGCTCTTTGTTTTCAATTGGTGGCAATCAGTCGGTGGGTTTTAAAAGAATGTAAAATACTTTCAATTTTTAACCAAATGTGGATTATTTTACCTTTTATTTAAAATGCCATTTTTTAAGTAAATATTCTCAAATATTTTACATGGTACAGGGTTTTCCAGTATAATTGCGCACCCCTTTAAAATCTTTATTTTTATAGATAGAAAAAAATAGTTTATATGAAAGTTGCAGGATTTTTCATGAAGATTTTCATGGTGTAAGATAGAAAAACAAATGATGATCGGAAAATTAACAAATCACTATCAACTTGGTTATTTTAAATGGAACACCCTGTATATGTTTGTAAATTCAAATTTGTAATCTTCCTCTTTTCAAATATATATAACTTATCTATGTTCGGATAAACGAGTTGCAAGTTATTTGAATTTAAAATCTGTTCTTATAAGCCATAGTTAGCCATGGATACAACCCAAAGTTTGGAAACCAAACAAAAATATAAATATTTGACAGAAGTCAATTTTGGGTTGTATCCATGGCTAACTATGGCTTATAAGAACAGATTTTAAATTCAAATAACTTGCAACTCGCTTATCCGAACATAGATAAGTTATATATATTTGAAAAGAGGAAGATTAGCAGAATTTGAATTTTCAATCATATACAGGGTGTTCCATTTAAAATAACGAAGTTGATAGTGATTTGTTAATTTTCCGATCATCATTTGTTTTTCTATCTTACACCATGAAAATCTTCATGAAAAATCCTGCAACTTTCATATAAACTATTTTTTTCTATCCATAAAAATAAAGATTTTAAAGGGGTGCGCAATTATACGGAAAACCCTGTACATATTAAGTATTAGCAACAAACTGTTTTAATTGTCCTCCCTCCGAGTGACTCAACTGATATGTTAATTTTGTAAACTTTGGCTGCATATTTTGTAAATAATAGTGATAATACACTTTAAAGGAGCTATTATATAGGTTTAGATAATATTTAAGTTTAGTAACTCATGTTTTGAGAGAAAATGACTAAATTGCATAAAATATTTGTTTTTCCACCCTCAGTTTTACAACATTGCTTTATGTTCTAAAACCTTAAGTTACATAATCTCTGGTTAAGCTTGAGGGATGACGTTATTAAGAGGCTTTTGGAATTTAATTGATGACAGATGTTTTTTTACTTTGTGTAAAATGGCAACACTCTCAATATTTAGCGTTCAATGTTACATGTAAATAATTTTTAAAATGTATTTATTTGCTCCTCTTAGAATAATTAAGAGGTTTTTCATTTTTTTTTCGGTTATGTTAAACATAAAAGCTATTTTTATATCTTAAGCATTGTAGTTAAAGAACTAACTACCTTTTTAACATAAGAAAGTAAGTAACTTGTTAAACAACTCCCAAAAAAACTGCTTACACAAGAAAAACGTTTTAAAGGTATAGACTGGTCGAGAGGTTCGGCAATTGATTGCAACATAGTTCGAAAAAGATAGAGCTTCAACGGGCAAAAGTTATATAACCCACCTTTTTAAAAAATGGTTTTTGTATTTTGATTATTGACGTTTTAAAGCGTTTGCCCGTCGAAGCTCCATCTCTCGGACCTCTCCTTCTTTTCTAAACCGCAAATAAAATGCGTGGCTGAAATGGCGAAGGGCTTGTCCATAACCTTTCAAAAATATCAGTGGGTGGAAAAATTTCTAATAAAATTGCATGCAGGAAAAATTGCAGGGAAACTTTTATCTTATGAAAGAAAATTTGCCGATATTTTTTTAAATTTTAACTTGCGCTTGTGGAAATTTGAAAATTGCTGCAAGCAAACTACCAAACTGTAAAAATACCATAATTAATTTTTATTAAAATTTATTTTATATAAATAATTAAGTTTTTTAGGGACTTGACGACAAGTTACTTTCCAAAATAAGACTATCAACTAAATGTTATATGTAAGTTATATAACCTGAAATTCAGTGTTAATAGGTAAATATATCCACAGCATCACGAATACTCAACTAGTATTTTAGTTTTTCTTATTTAGTTTAAGGAGACGAAAAATCAAAACAATAGGGGGTTTTTAAGCCATAAAAAATTTAATATCTCGCTTAGTGTTAACACATTCATAGACCAGGGCCGAAGCCTTTAAAAATGGTAAAAAATGAAAAAAAATTACAGTAGAATGAAACCCATTGGAAAAGGAGGGGAATATGATCAAAATGAAAGGAAAAATAAATTACGGTCGATCCGAGTTCGGGGAGTGGGAGGGGGTGAGTTTTTAAGGGTAAAAAATGGTTTATTTTGATTTCCGGCTAAACTACAGATCCTATGCAAAAAAGTTAAATGGCAAAGTTGTAGGTAATAAAAAGATCTACAACTTTTGTATTTGCAATTATTTCACATAACCTCAAAATTTGGGTGAAAAATTCAAAAAACCAAGTTTTTGGTTTTTTATTTATATCTTTTTCAAAAAAAATTTTTTTTTACGAAATTTGGTGAAAACTTACCTTATTATGTCCCAAATACACTGTAATTTATTTGATTAAAAATATTTATTTTTTCGCCTTATTTTCACTTAATATCAAAAAAGCACCCTAATTTTCAATCGAAAATTCTGACGTCAAAATATCAGCTTTTTTCAAAAAGTTTGGGGGCTTTTTGTTCGTTGAAATATCTACTTTCTGATGGTGTAAAAAAATATACATTACTATAGGAAATGTTCTCAGAAAATGCAAAAATTTGAAAAAACCCAAATTCGAAATTTTTTTTTATCATTATGTACAATTTTGAGGTATTTATTAAAATTTACACTTTAATTACTCAAAAAACGTAAGATTTCATGTTTTATTGATAAATGAAAAAATTGCAAATTAAAATATACTTCTATAATTAACAAACAAATAAGTTAATAAAGTTAATATTTAATAAGACATCTACAATATTTTGAAAAAGTTGTAGAATCTTATTTAAATAATATTTGTAGATGTCTATTTACTGCTGTTTTAAGATAATTTATATACCTGAGTGACCTTCGGTAAATTTTAGCCCATTGTAAGTTATTTCATAGAGAAGTGGGGACCGACCTAGGAGAGTCTGGGCCTTACTACATACCTGCTATTTCGTAGCAGCTGTAAAAACCGTTATTTTTCACGTCTAATAGTTTCAAACATGAATCCTTCAAAAATATTGTTGCATTTCTGCATTGTTTTTCTGGTTGCGATACAACATCTGGATTTGCCGGAAAAGGAAAAAAAAGTATCGTTAACTCATTATTAGACGCGAAAAATTTATCAAATTTGGCCAATGTTTTTTATAAAAAAGATGAAAGTAAAGAAAATATAAAAAAAATGGATTACAATTAATCAAATCTATTTATAAATGTAAAAAAGAAAAAATAACACTAAATCAATTAAGGTTTCAAAAATATCAATTGGCAAAACTTAAATCATCCTTCATTTTGGCAAACCTCCCACCCACAGAAGGAGTAGCAGAACAACATTGTTACAGAGCATATTATCAGCTTAAAACTTGGTTGGGTAACGAATTGACAGCAACAGATCGGGGCTGGAAGCAACATCAGCGTGGCATTATGCCCAAATTTACAGAAAAGGATTTAATTCCGGAAGTATTGCTCAAAACTATTTGCTGCAGCTGTGAAACTGGATGTAACAGTTTAAAATGTGGTTGCCGAAAACATGGTTTAAAATGCACAAATTTATGCACTAATTGTCAGGGTTCTGAAAGTTGCTCCAATATGGAAGAAAAAGTCTACGAGGAAGTAAATGATTCAGATGAAATTGTAGATGAAGAACCAATGCAGACTGGAAATTACATTGGAGACGAAGATGATGGTCTTGAAGATTTTGACGATCAACTAGAGTTGGAAAGGTTTGTCGAATCTAACGATGAAGAAATGCCTTCAAAGAGACAAAAACTAATGAATAACTGATTAGAATTTCAGATAAGGTATTTATAAATAACAAGATTAACGTTTTTGAAAAAAAATATAATGAATAACTTAATCAGAATTAAGTATCTAAATTCAATAGTACGATTTACATGTATATTTATATTGTATGAGATTTTTTATGACATGAATGTAATTCGAATTAAATAAATAAACTTTCCAACTTAAAAAATAATGCAGCAATCATATTTTTTTGATGAAATTCTACATAATGATAAAAAAAATTTTTCGAATTTGGGTTTTTTCAATTTTTTGCATTTTCTGAGAACATTTCCTATAGTAATGTATATTTTTTTTACACCATCAGAAAGTAGATATTTCAACGAACAAAAAGCCCCCAAACTTTTTGAAAAAAGCTGATATTTTGACGTCAGAATTTTCGATTGAAAATTAGGGTGCTTTTTTGATATTAAGTGAAAATAAGGCGAAAAAATAAATATTTTTAATCAAATAAATTACAGTGTATTTGGGACATAATAAGGTAAGTTTTCACCAAATTTCGTAAAAAAAAATTTTTTTTTGAAAAAGATATAAATAAAAAACCAAAAACTTGGTTTTTTGAATTTTTCACCCAAATTTTGAGGTTATGTGAAAAAATTGCAAATACAAAAGTTGTAGATCTTTTTATTACCTACAACTTTGCCATTTAACTTTTTTGCATAGGACGTGTAGTTTAGCCGGAAATCAAGATAAACCATTTTTTACCCTTAAAAACTCACCCCCTCCCACTCCCCGAACTCGAATCGACCGTAATTTATTTTTCCTTTCATTTTGATCATATTCCCCTCATTTTCTAATGGGTTTCATTCTATTGTAATTTTTTTTGGTTTCAAAAATTATCGACCCTGGTCTACTATGCAATAATAGCGACTCATCTAAAGCTAGTGATTCTTCTGGAGAAAATGCCTTTTGAAAATTTTTGATTAAAATTTTTAGCAATGCCTTACTTTATTTAGACGATCTTTACTTTCTCTATCGTTAGTACAGTTAAAGGCGCGTAACAACTGTTCATATCTTCGCCCTGACATTACGTGTGAAAATATGGGGTGGTAGTAAAGTGGATCATATGAAAATATTTTCCGCAGAGTTGGGAAACGTATTTGCCCTTGAAGAAGGATAGTCCAAAAAATTTATATAATTCGTCAAAACTGGTGTCTGGAAATGTTGCCATACGTGAGTATTTTTGATGAGGTCTATTCGTCAGCTTCATTTTCTTCCCATATTCATTGGTGCATGAAGTCAAGAGAGTCATTACATCATCATTCCATATCGTTTTGAAAACTTCCAGCGGTGATGGAACGTGATCAAAAACTAATTTTACCCCTGAGTTTGCATTGTTGAAGTGAAAATCTGGAATGTCATCAACGACGTCTGTCCATTCTTCATCACTGCTCAGAGGATTGGGAGTTTGCATTGGACTTTCACTTGCAATGTCGTCAGATTCAGAGCTAGCACGTGCACCAACTGGAAAAACGTTGGTTGATCCAGAGCTATTATCTGAGGGAAAATAGTCTTCATCATTGTCATCAGAGCCCGCATAAGGATCCTCGACTTGTTCACTATCCCTACCAGAAGTAGAAGAGTTTTCAGATTCCGGTGATTCATGAGCATCACTATCAGTTTCAACTTCATTATATAGTGCTAACAATCTAGCTTCTTCCTTTGGATCCATTTTACGCTATAAATAAAGTTCAGTATCAATAACATAATTCTGTCGGTACATCAAGCAAGCAATCTAGATAAACAAATTTAAAACTGCCAAAATCAAGCTTTGCCAATACACGAAATCACTAAAAAATATTTGTTTCATGCAAGCAAATACATCCAACCCTCTCAACATAAAAAAGTTATTATTTTTGCTTATAGAAAAAAACTTACCTAAAGAAAATTCTTAAAGCGTACATTCGTGGGACACAACTCAAATACAACTGGTTAATCTAAGTGACAGATGCGTCTGCAAATGCAGACGCGACGTCATAAAATCAGCTGAGGGTTAACGGGTGCGCAGTTGTCAATATATACAAAATACACATTTCCAAGGACAATTCCCAAATATGTTATTGAATTCAGTGGGACACGAAAGTTCCTTCTAAAGGGTAATCAACGCTAACAACGACTGCTATGGAAGACGTGTCCTCAAATATTGTCTCCATATGCAGTCGCGTCCCTATATGTGTGTCTGCAATGACAGACGTGTCCGCGAATGTGTTAACATTGTAGGTTCTGGATGTCCATTCACTTATTGATTTATGGCAGGTATTATCTTGGAGTTGAAGCCAGTAGGTATGCTTAGACCCAAGTCATTAAGCAGCTAGTCAATAAGTAAATTGACATTTTTATATTACATAGAATGTTTAGTGCAAAGTAGATATTGAATATAGATCTTAAAAATCCTCAGAAAAACTTTTGTTTGTATTTTACTGTACATATTATGTATTATATCAAGATCATATCTTTTGATTCAAACTATATAAGTCAAATTACTCACATACGGTGTTTTTTAAAAATATGTTTACTATTATTTGAATGTTTTTAAATTCGTAGTTGTCACCCGACCCACATAAAACATACGAGAGGCGCGGGACTTAAAAAAATTGAATCTTATCGTATGTTGCTCAAAAATAACACATTTGGATAATTTAAAAACTACTTTACTTACGCTAACTTGTGAACTAAAAACAATTACTAAAATGTTAGCCACAGGCATAAAGTTTAGATACTCCAAAAATAGTAATCTACATTATAAGTCCGGTAGGTTATTTGTCACATTACGAGTTAGGCATTAAGAATTTCTAAACGAGTAACTGTAACAAGTATTACCGGACGTGTATCGTAATGTATTTAATTTCATACTGTAAGTCCGTTCTGTATCCTTATTTGATTTCAAAAATCAAAAATTTACGTTATATTCTGAAAATCGCATCACCTTTTTCCCTGTGGCAATTCAATGACACTTACTGGCCCTGATACTGTAATAACTCACCTACCGGACTCAAATTGATAATGTCATTGTAGACCTTAGTATGAAATAAAAGTAATAAAATAGTGACTGTAAAAAGAAAACCGTATGTACTTCGAGTGTAATTTCGATTTTATTAGTTTTTACAAATTTTTATATTTAGGTAACTGATTCATATCAATTTATTTATCAATTATGAAAATATCGTGAACTTCTGTCATTATCAGTAAGGATGTTTTGTTATTGTATTTATAACAGTACTCATTTGTTTCATTTGTATATATTTCATGTTCGTTATTATTGTATTTAACAATTATCTAAGCAATATATTTAGTTTCCAGAACATTTATTTTATTTTTAAAATCCAATAGGTTAGAATCACCTGATACCTCTGTAGATATTTATCATTTCAAATGTATTGATAGAACAGAAATTAATACTATTTTAAGCATGGGAAAAGAGTGAATTTAATTTGCACAGGAAAATGTTAGGCAATAAAGTTTTGTGCAATAAAGATAAAGCAACGCAAATGGGCGTTTTAAGGGTATGCTCAGGGCAAGCGCGTCCGTCATGTTAAAAAAAGCGGCAATATGAAAGTTTCGGGCACTTTTTATAAATATTGCTGGGCATCAAGCATTATCACCTCTAATATCAGTGCCATTAAATAAAAAATTAATTGTTGGTGCTTCATTAGTGCATCCTACCGTACAAGCCCACAATTGTGTTCAGTTACGACGATGGAGGAAATAAAGCCGAACTAGTTGAGTAGTTAGGATAGTAATAATTTAAATGTCAAGTAGAACTGTATTCTACTTGTCATGGTAATAAGTAAAAGTAATTACAAAAAAAACTCTTATTTCTATGTTTTTTAAGGTCAAAAACGCTCTGCCTAATTGTGTGCCAGTTAGAGATTATGGCTCGAGCTATTATATTTATAATTAATTAAATATCTTAGCTTATCACTAGTTTTCTTTTTTACACAATTAATGAGGTCAAAATATTTGGTTTTTGGACCACATTCTCCCTTTAAATGAAGTTAACATATGTATGTGTCTTTATTAACAGTATCAATTCCTTGGAATCGACCATCAGTTCGTCCACACCCACAAATCGCATTTAGCATATTTGGGACAAATTTTTAAGTGCTTTCACTTACTTATTTTGATGAGTATTCGGCGATATTCAAAACAAGGCTTTGGAAAACTAATAAAGAATATAAATTTTCTGGAAGGATTTACTACGCGTATCACTACGGCATACTACATAAAAACAACGTTTTTAGCCCCTTTCCTTGTATATATAATTATACATTTTAATTAAAATATTAGTATTATTATTTTATTATGTATGCACAATAATTTGATGTGAACTGTTTATAAAAAATAATTACTATTACTTGTTTTATTGCTATTTTTTTAGAAACATATGCACCGCTCATACATTTGTAAATAAAGTGCCCGAAAAACATGGCGGTTGGGGCATGCGCACAATTTTTTAACAAATGTATTACAAGGGCTACTGCATCTATCTGATAATTTACAACCGCCAAATTTCAGGAGGTGATATCTTATTGAAAAATGTTTATAAATATAGGTCCGAAAATGCATAGTTTATAAGATACGGGGCGTTAAACTTAAAAAAATAATAATTATTTTAAATACTCTGTAGCCGATTTTCTTGAAATTTGTCAGTGTTTTTTCTAGTAATAAGGGCCTAATTAGTTTAAAATTATTCAAGTCCAGTGGCGTCTTAGGGGACCCCTTATCGAAAATAATAATTGGGAAAAGGGGCCAATTTTTTTTTTAGATAAAGCAACTAAAATATAACTTTTTTTGTCTTTAGATACTTTTTTCTATCATGCTTCGTTTTTAAGAAAAAAATTAAAACCAATTCATTGCAAGTCTCCGGGCCCTTTAATAGTTTAGTCTTGTTGCAAATTAAATTTTTTTTACGTTTTTTTTAGGGGGGGTTTTTTTTTTCAGGCTAAGTAAAAAAAAAAAACAAAAAAAATGCAAAATTAGTGGCCTAAATTAGGCTGACAAATTTCAAGAAAATCGGCTAGGGTATTTAAGATAATTACAAAAAAAGTTTAACATCCAGTGTCTTAGAAACTATGCATTTTGGGACCCATATTTACGGGAACTTTTTTATATTTTAAAGAATCAAGAAAAAGGGCCCTTTTAAAATTTTGAAAACAATAAACCCAAAATTTCATGTAAAAGGGTGTAGACTTGTTGGTTTTGGGGGTGCAGGCAACTAAAATTTTATCATTGAGAAGCCTTTTTTAATTGGAAATCCCTTTTAAAGCCCAGGTCCCCCTATTTTAAAGTTTGAGTAAAAACAAAAAAAGATACTGCCTAAATATTGACATTTATTATTCTTATGATTCTTAGCAGCAAAATATTTATATAAATATGAAATGATTTTTTTAATAGCACAATCAAAATGAATAAAATTCAAAATAAAATAAAACTTAAATAAGTACGTAGGACTACAATAAATTGAATCACATATTTGACAAATAATTGAAATATTAATTATTAAAATATAAATATATACAAGATCTTATAAAATATAATATACATAAAATAAAGTCGTTTATAATGAATATATGAATGAGTTTTACATAAATAAAATATAATGGTTAACCTCTCACTCCAGTGCCGTAATGAGCTCCTGCAGCTTTGTCCAATTCAGTTTCAAAGTTCTGTAAATTAATATCGGAGATGTTTTCTGTTTGAAGTTCTACGGCAAAAATTTGCGAAATAAAAAAAAATTAAATATAAATATAAAAATAATATTATTTAAATAAAATTATATATATATATATATATATATATATATATATATATATATATATATATATATATATATATATATATATATATATATATATATCTACTTAAGTTGGCAACATATGGGAAACTTTTTACTATTAATTTTACGAAAAAAAGTTATTCTTTATAAAATAGTTTTGCATGTTCAAGAGCACAAAATAATCAATTTTTTTTTTTAATTTTATACGAGGTATGTCAAAAAATATGAATTTTGCTTAAAGTAAAGAACACTTTATATTTCAAAATATCAAAAATTGTTATTATGAAAAATTGTTGAATTAAAAAAATCATAATGTCTGCAATTGAAGCTGACTGAGTTAGTTAAACCGGTGCCATAAAACCTTCAAAAAAAAAAATATATATGCAATTACTTCCTTCTAACTGAAAAGAAATGTTTGCACATTTTTTAATATTTCTACTAGTTTCTACCAAATATCGCTAAAAACAACTGATGTTTTGAATACCAATGTCAAATGTTTTGTCAAAGAATCTTAGAATATATGTGCAAAAATTACTCTATATTTTTTGTCAGGCATCCTAAGATTATATACCAATAATTACAGTTAAATTTTCGTTGTTTGGTGGAGATGTTTTTGCGAAATAAAAAAATATGTAATAAATTAATGCAATATATGCAACTGCATATTCAACATCAGTACAATTCCGAACAACTTTTTATAATAACAATTTTTAATATTGTTAATGTAAAGTACTTTACGCTAATATACTACAAAATTTACGATTAAAATTCGTATTTTTTGACTTACCTCTTATAGGGTCGAAAAAAATTAATATGATTGTATTTGTGTTTTTAAGAGCAAGCAGGACTTTTTATGAAAAATAACTTTTGGTAAAATTAATAATAAAAAGTTTCCCACATTATTTTTTCAACTTAAGTAGACACACTGTGTATAAATATATATATATATATATATATATATATATATATATATATATATATATATATATATATATATATATATATATATATATATATATATATGTGTGTCCCAAATTAGGCTTAATGTATTGGTAACCTAGAGGTATTAGAGCTACAGTGTTGGTTAAATTAGGAAAGTTTTTAATTTATTTTACCAAAATTAAACAATCTGATTTCGAATTTTATTTATCTTTTTATGGTTTTTGAGATAATTAAGAAAAACCAAAATGGTGCATTTTTAACTTTTGCCTGTAGCTCAAACTACCAATTTTACACGCTTTTAAGATTACCACATTATTAGAACACTTTTAAAAAAAGAATTTAATTTAAGAAGTAAAAATATTCTAACTTTGTTGTTTGTTTTTTGAGATATTTTTACCCAAACTTTGAATTTTTATACAGGACGCCATATTGGATTTTTACGTTTTTGAAAGACTCTTCAAGAGCTTTTTCATTGATGTATCACAAGTCTAGGTTTTCAGATTAGCTAAGCAAACGATAATTTTTTGTTTATTTGTTCGTGAGCCCGGACTAGACTGCGTAATGGCCGCCAGTTTTCCGCAAAAACAAATGATAAATCCAGACAGCATCAACCTAACCATAGACATTTAAGATTCTTATTAAACATTACCTATGGATCTTTTGTGATAACAAATTTAAAACTTATACAAAAAAGTGATGCTTTTTGCCATTAATACTGCCTAATATTACCTTAAACTGATAATAATAAAACACAACTGTAAAACAAAAATGTATACTTTTTACGCAAATTTTTCTTCTTTTCCAAGATATACTATACTAGATATACTATTAAGTTTTGGCAAAAAAATGTTAAATCACATTGTGGCTCTCGCCAATTTTAGTTGGCGCTTTCAAGCTATTACGTCATCGTCATATGAAATCAAGTTTGACCGTTGTTAAAAATTGAACACTTTGGTGCATGCTAAAAAAATAATGTTGCACATTTAATACCCATACACGCAAACAATATAACCGTATTCTTCGTTGTCAACTCCATTTTCTTCGTTTCAATAACGAGATGACCAGATGTCTAACTTTTGACGAGGTCAAACTTGATTTCATATGACGATGACGTAATATTTTGAAAGCGCCAACTAAGATTAATACCCTGGGTCAATTTTTTTTGACAGAATTTTATGGTGAAATATCTTGGAAACGAAGGGAAAATTTGAAAAATATTCTTGGTTTTCGACTCAAATTAGAAAATTAATTTAGGTTTTCATTTTTTCGCCTCTACTTACCAATCACCTGGATAAATATATATACATATATATATATATATATATATATATATATATATATATATATATATATATATATATATATATATATATATATATATATATATATATATATATTTATATTTATATACATATATATATATATATATATACATATATTAATGTATCATGTTAATAATATAAAAATGATCGAATATTTTGCATTTAAATCAATATATCTCCGGAACATACTGCCCAGAACGATAGTCACAGCGGGTAATTTCGAAAGTTTTAAAATTAATTTTTAACGAGATAAATAAAAGTAATTGTATTATTCGTATTAGCATATTGTAAGTTCAGCTGCCGACTCTCCCTCATTAAGTCAAAACCCATAAATTTCTGAAATAACTACTTGCTGATTATATATCTTGCAGAATATTTAAATTATATTTTTTACTAATTCGACCTAGATTATACAGATATTACACCCCTAACTTTCTTTGGCGAAGATCGCTATGTTATAAACATACCAGCAAACTCCACTACAAATGTCTTTGAAAAATTTTGAGGGGTTTATCACCATGTGATTTTGATCCCTTTGGACCGCTAAAAGAAGCAAAATTTCAAGACGATAATGACGTTTGCAAAATTTGTTCATGACTGGGTTTGCGCCCAACAAAAAACATTACTAAAGTGCCATGAAAAAACTTTGACATCGATAGCAAAACTGCATAGAATTCGAGAGTGGTTACGTGGAGAAATCAATGCAAAATCATCAACGCACTAGTTGTGCGTAAGGTTGCCAAGATGACTGGAAATTCCGGGAAGATCCGTTTTGGGTGTGTTAATGTCGTGTTACACCTTACTGTCCCAATTTCATATATACTAGTTTTTTTCATAAAAATTACGACACCAGTTTGTTTTATGTTTGAATATATGTACCTTAAGTTGATTTTATAAAAAAGGTGGTGATTTCTTTTATTAGTTTACGGGTTTTTTATATAACTTTTTATCTATGACTGTATATGGCTGGCACAGGAGTAGCACGAATTTGACCTAAGTTGAAGGAAGCTACAACTTAGTTGATACCGTACGATTTGTCACAGCTAGTAAGTCTGACTCTGCCTCTGCTAAGGTACCGGACCTCTGTCTGAGATATCTTGGCTAACACAGTTGAGCAAAATTTGACATTTTTGCATCATTTTGGGAATATTGCGTGTTCGATCAAACAGAAGCTTCTAGCTCAGTTAGAAACTAACTTTAACTTAGAAGATAAGAAAAGTGGTTACAATTAATAAACAGCTAACTGCGCCGTTTATATCTTAATGTAGTTGTTAGTTAATAGATTTCACAAAAAATAAATGTATGTTTTATAGTAATTTGCATCTTGTCTTTTAAAATACCTAACTAGTAATTTTGTAATATTTTTTTCTGTTGCCCGTCCAACAGAATTTCAACTCTAAAACTTCAACTTCGTTTTGTAATCCCAGAAATGTCCAGGAAAAGATAAGCCCGTATCTGTCAACCCTGACCTGATGCATTTAGTGTGTTTTTTAAACAAAAGTTTTTGAAACGTAATTTTGTCTCCTATCATAACATTTGTTATTGCTAACTATCAGCTTTATGTGATGTTTGATACGTAAAATTCATAAATATTCTATTACCTTTGAAAATGAAGAAAGGTATAATGTGGTTTCTGAGATATTCGATTTGAAAATCATGAAGTTTTACTATGACACGATATTGATCCCATAAAAATTATTATTTAAAGTAATGTTTTAGGACACAAATTAATAAAAAAAAATCCGAAAACTGCACCTTTTTACTCGTAACACCCCGAAATAGGGGCGGTAATACCGTATATTCGGGGGTATTGTAGAAGCTTGCAATTTAATTGAACCTGAGTTTTTGGGGACATAATAATTGTCCTAGAAGTTTTATAATTAAAGAAGTGTTTTATTCCATTCATTAAACTCAGAAAAAAAAACGAGATCATACCAAAAACACTTATGTAAAGGGCCAAGTTCTGATCCAAAAATCTCGTCCTGTTAAAGTACTGAGACCTAAAATTAGACCAAGTTCTTTTTCGACTAGGCAAGTTTTTTACTGATCTGTCTGTATTAATAGACAAAAACTCTCTGTATTAATAAGAAAAAAACACTCATCAGACAGATCAGTACAAAGGTTGCCTAGTTAAAAAAGAACTTGATCCTATTTAAGATATCAGTATTTTGGGAGGTCGATATTTTTGGATAGGAACTTGGCCCTTATTTTACATAAATGTTTTTCGTATATTTTTTTACGATTAAAAAAAGTTACAGTCAATGTCCGGTTTTTTAAAGCCTTTTCGTAAACTAAAAACAAATTTAATGATTGATCTTGAAATACTTACTACCACACTTATCCTGATCACATCGAAATTTAACTGCAAAATATTTACAGTGTCAAGGTAAAACAAGTAGTTTTTTTGTAGGTCAATATCACCGATGCGAGGTCATAGTCGATCTCGATGATGAATATCAATACCATAAATAAGATTAAATAATTCAGCTTAGAATGGATAACTTTATTTCTTTACTTAGTTTACTTTTAGATAGAGAGTGACTTTTTCAGGTTAAAATTTATAGGTGTCATCGGCGAAAAGGCTAAGTCTTTAGGTTTTTTTAACTTCTATCCCAAGCTACTTTCCCGACACTGTCCGACAATTTTGGAACAGCTGGATTTCGTATGGGCTGCGGATAATAATTTTGGGGAAAAAGAACTATCTTCGGGGAAAAGATAGAGCATTTCTTTTTTCTGGGTGCTTCTGGCAGATATTACCCCGCGAAGCTACTCTAAATCTCTTATTTCCTGCTTACACTTTTTGGCAAATAATCCCCATCGCATCCCAAAAAGGGCCGGGATGGGATGATAAAAAAACAAAACCAATTTCCTTTTTCACCTGCTATGTGCAAGTGCAGGGGTATTATGGGGGGAATTTGGGCCTTTTAAAAACGCATTTTTTTAAAAATTACCCCGTTGAAAGGTTAAAAATTTTGATTTTAATTTAAAATATCGTCCTTTCCCCAACCAAACCTCAAAATTTTTTTCAAATATTTTAAATTAATTTGGGGTTGTGGGTTTTTTCAAACAAGTTTCGGGTTTCAAACCAATTTTTCAAATTATAATTATTAATTTTTGGGTTCTTTTTCGAACGGGAAAAATTTTGTTGGCAGTTTGAAAATATTTTTCAAAGTTAGTACTTTTCAAGTTTTAAAAAATATAAGTTCAATTTTGTTTGTTATTTTCTAAGTTTTAAAAATTAAACATTTTAAACATTTTTAAAAAAAAACCTTATTTTTCGAAAACCCCCCTTTTTTTTCCACCCCCTTCCTTACAGAAACCCAAAAAAGGGGGAAAATTTGCGATTATACAGATTTTTAAAATTTTACGAATTGAGATAATTTTGGTTTCGTCTACGACCCTATCTCTAGTATTATCAGGCCTAAGACTTTGGCGGTATTTTGGCTTTTTTTAAAACGAAAATAAAATTTTTAAATAAAAAACTTTCCCCCCCTTTTTCCCCCACCCAAAAAAATTCTTAAACATTTTTTTAATTGGGGTTTTCCTATCCCCCGGGTTTTAAAAAATTCTAAAAAAATTTCCCTATTTAAATCTAGCTCCGAAACCCCAACTGTACAAAAAAGAAAATTTGAACAATCTCCCTTAGTTTTCACAAAATAAGTGTTTTCTATAATTTTGAGAAATAAATTTGTCTTATAAATTTTATTGAATCGAAAGCTTGGAAAGCCTATGATAAATTAAGCCCCACCACTTTTAAGAAGAGAAGATTAAACCCAAAATTTTTTCACATTTTTAAAAAAAAGAAATATTTACCGGGGGAAAGGGTTTTCCCGGGGAATGGGAAAAAAAAAAAAAAAAATGAACGACAACTAACCCAAAAAAAAAACCCCAATAACCAAAATTATTGGGTTTTAACCCCCAAGCACCAAAGGGGTTGGGTTTTTGGGGTTATTTTTTGTTC
>JAHBCN010000168.1:255696-271623 GCA_019359885.1 Listronotus oregonensis
TATGCGCTATACGTCAGAAATAAATAGATACCTGAACATATCCCAACCTTGTTGCCAAACCTTAAATAAAATAAAAAAAACTTAATAGAAACTGTTATGTTACCTTTTCCGAGCAGTTAATTTAAATATATGCTTCATAAAATGGGCCTCTCTGATACCGATAAAGGGAACTGTAAGGGAAAAAACCGATGATATGGACCACTGGTGCTTTGAGTGTGAAAAAAGAATGTTTTTTCCCAACAAAAAAAAAAATTTAAATGCATTTATTTTTTTTTGGAAGTGTGGGGAGAAAGCTTAGGGACTCGTAAACCCAACTCTATCCTTATTTGTAATTCCTTTATTCTGGTCGATTATCCTCTGTTTGTGTTTATTATCAAAATCGCCTAGATAGACCACTATGGCGTGAAGCGTGTGCCCTTGTCATGCATTTTTTTTGATTTTTCCCAAGCAGCTCCCAATTTTGACTTAATTAAAAGTGTATGTTGAATCCTTATTTTTATTGTAAATGGTTTTAAGGAATAATAATTGTGTATACGAATATTTATCGTATATATTTTTAAACAGATACAAATTTAAAAAAAATTAATTGGGGTTATAAAAACTTAAAAAAACCCGTTAAATGTATGGCTATATGCATGCCTGTGCAAAGCCAACCAAAGCAAAAAAAAATAGAACACCAGCTCTGTATTCTGAGACGTCTTTGGTTCTATAAGTACATTTTGGGATAATTGTCTCAAAAGTTGCCTCGACTCCAATTTTGACCAAATTTGGTATATGGGCATTTTTTGGGGCGCCGATAACGAATCTAAAAACGGCAACGTTTCGTTTTCGAGATATTCGTCATCAAAGTTGAAAATCCAAACTAATCTTATTTTTACTATATTCCCCCTTTTTTTTGTACACAATTTATGATTTTTACACTAAATTGGCACAAAATATGTTATAAACACCTTTTAAAAATAATTTTTTATGTTTACCTTTTTTTTTTTTAAATGGGAAACTTCACTTTTAAAGGGGGGGCCATGTTTGGGCCCCTTTTATACATGGTTGCGGCGTTTTAAAATGAAGGTTCAAATAAATGGTAAAAAAGGGATAAAATAAATATAATAACAGGTTTTTAAAAAAGGGGTTTATAAAATTTTTCTGTAATTTGTAAAAATCAAGAATTCGTGCAAGGAGGAATATTGTAAATACCGTAATCCCACTATTCAGGGAAAACTTTTTTCGCCCCCCTAGGGCGTGGGGAAACTTAGCTTTTTTTTACAGATATTTTCATGGCTTCTGCTTCGAGTAATCAGTCAGTATAGGTTTTTTTTTTTCTTGGGGCAGTTCCCAAAGGCTTAAAGCCTTAGCATTAATGTATCGTGGGTGTTCTAAGTGTACGGTAAGAGACAGACATACGGAAATATTTGACGATTTGGGGGGGGGAAAAAAAAATTTTGGGGTGTAGGTTCCACAGTCGGTGAACACTCTGGGGATAAAGAAATGAACAAAATGGGAAGGTCGGGGCCCCCCTTAAAGGGACTGAAAAGGATGAAGAATGGTACTACGTATAGCTCTGTTGAAATCTGCCAAAGGAAAAACTGTACTGCCTAGTTTCTGGGTGTAACACGTTTTAAGGCGAAATTTTAGGAAATATTGTGCTGTTTAAGGTTAGGTTTGACCTCAAGTTCGCGATCAGAAAGTCATGTGTGTAATTTTATCAACATCGTCGTACAAGTAAATCTGAAACAAGACAACTATGTAACCGAAAAATATAAAACTGCCTAATGCCAACTTTTTAATAGAGATTTTTTTATTAATAAGCTGTTTTTAAAAATAATTTAGGTCTATTTTGGTTGACATCAAATTTTTAGAAAAAATTTTGCTTTGTACTTATATGATGTGTATTTTTCATTTTTTGTGTTTATTTAAGTTAGGTAAATATTCCACAATAATATTCATAATAAAAAAGTGGCGCCCAACGTGGGGCTCGAACCCACGACCCTGAGATTAAGAGTCTCATGCTCTACCGACTGAGCTAGCCGGGCTTGTACTAATCGATATATACAGTACCTACATCACTAATCGTTGATGCATATGTTAAAATCTTAAAAAATATCAGGGATAGAAGAACGAGTAAATAGAAAAAAATTTACACAATTTAATTGATAAATAAATTACGCTCGCAGCACTGTTTACTCTCTTTAGGTGTTTGAGAAATTTATAAATAAACTGAAATGTTGCGTTTTCGAAAATACGCTTTAATTTTTTTGTTTTAAAAATTCCTTTAGTTATCTAAAACTATTCTGCTTGAAGAATCTAATTGTCCGATTTTTTTTCTGTGGACGAGATATTCGTTTTTTTATGATTAAAAAGCAGTAAATTTTACTTTTACCAATTATTTAAATTTTTATGTACAGTAACGGCCATTAAATTTTATTGTAGGTACCTACGATATGTAAGCAAAGGTCTGTTTGTTATTCAGGAATAGTGTACACTAGTGTACACTTTTTTACATATCTACTTCTAAAATACACCTTCAATAAGAGTTCTTACGTAAAGAAAGTGTAAAATAGTGTACACTATTTCTAAATAACAAATTTCGTTTTCGAAATAAACATCATTATAATAGAAAATCAAACTAATCCAATTTTCCCAACATTTCCTCTTCTTTTTGTAAAAAATCTTAATTTTAACACTTTTTTTTCCATTAAATTGCAAAGTTTCACTTACAAATGCCCCGGCCATGTTTGCTGAAAAATTTCCTAGTATGGTTTTTAAAGTAGTTTACAATTAAATGGAAAAAAGGTATAAAATAAATATAAAAACTGGTTTTAAAAAGGCCTTCATAAAATAATTTGTGCCAATTTAGTACAAAAATCAAGAATTGTGTGCGTGTGCAAAAAGAAGGAGGAATAGTGAAAATGATGTAAATTCGATTTTCAAGTTTGACGATGGATATCTCGAAAAAGAAACTTTTCCAACTAAAAATTCTGTCAGATCCATGATCAGTGCCCCAAAAAAACCCCGTAACTTTCGAGACAATTGCCAAAGTTTAGAGTTTTTTTCTTACTTATACATCTGGGTGTGCGTATTGACTCCATTACCCACTTTCCAAGATTCTCAAGATTGTCTGATCTCTCTCTGATCAAACATACCCTAACAAGACATAGACCACCTCATCAGAATAATGCTCAAACATATCAATGAGTACAAGAAATTAAGGATCTTTAGCACAATATTAAACTTAATTATTATTGATCAATCAATTCGGCTGATCATTTCTACTACAGATTTAGGTATAAAATTAAAAAAATATATTGTATAGGTATTTACTTAGTATACACGTTTGACGAGGCAAAAGCCAATTTTAATGCAATAGAGTAGGATACATATGGTATGGCTTCAGATTGAAAAGAGAACAACAACAATTAGCATATTGCTGGCTGAGGCATGCAGGGGGATGCAGTACAAGCGACCAGCTATTTTCTGCATCACTTAAGAATGTTTATGAGTTTTTTTTTAAATAGCAGTTTTTATTTTATTTTTTAGGTTTAAGTCCCATAAACATTCGACAACTTTTTAATTATTGTTATATTACATACAATAATGATTAACACGACCGCATAAAAACAAAAATATTCTAGAAAATCTTTAAAAAATGCGATTGACAATCACTCCGTTAACGTCCGGGGTCCGGCTGATACTGCCGAGTGCCGATCGCCGTCCGCCTAATCCTCTGCCCGCGGTATTCCCCTCTTCTTGTTTGGCCGGTAGAAAGGGAATCGGTCACAGCACGTTTTTTGCTTGTCTTTATTTCACTCAAGCCTTTGCCTATTAAATTGACATCTCCTTTTATCGCACTGAAAATCTCTGCATGCAAGAAATTGGTTTGCCAGCAGTGTATATGCCGTTATCATATGATACATACCGTTAATATTTCTTTCATTAAAGCCTTATCAGTGGACATCTTCGCTCTTTTCAGTACGCTGACAGATGGTCCTACCCACGTGATCAACAAAAATTTAGCTCTCTTTGACAATTCATCTCCTGTCTGGACCCTGATGTAACCGAAGGCACGTTCGTCGTCTCCAAAATGACTTTTGAATTGCGTAAAATCTGATCCGGTAGCTGATGTGACTATTGTTGGTCCTTCGAATTTAAATACGGCCCTAAAAAAAGACAATAAAAAATTAATCTATGTTAGTCTTAATACGACAAATTTACCAATAATTAAAAAAAAAAATAGAAAGGTTACGCGAGCTTAGGCTTCGTACGCAGAGAGCAGAGAGAGGTATCTAAAAAACAATTTTGATTTTTTTAGGTATACCCGTAATTACCGTAAAAAACAGGATCCGTGATCCGGATTTCTTATAAAATTTTAAAATGATCCGAATCGATTCCTTTTTGGAAAGATCCGATTCCAAAAGGAATCGGTTTGTTGTATTTATAATTTCAAACAAATTGGTTTATAAATGCCAAAAACCGCCATTTGAATACGCCATTTCAAATTTCCATTTTTGATGAAAAATTGAATAAAGAGTCAAAATTTGGAAAAATATACAGAGCGTTCCATTTAAAAAAGTGTACTTAACAATAAAAACTCGGTTTTCGGGACACCCTGTATATTAACCAATACTGTTAATAAAATTAGCGTTACCAAACACACATTTTAGGGTATATATATGGAGTTGGAACATCCTGTATAGTGTCTCACGGGATGGAGTTCATATTAGGAAAAACATCCTTATTGGTTTTACAAGAAAAGGTCATTCTTTATAAAAAAATTTGCTTCTTGAAAAAATAGGTTTCCAATGCAAAAATCTTTAATTAAACATACAGGGTCTTGGTATATTAAGAAAACTTAAAAATGCTTTAACACAAAAGCACCTATAATAATTATTGTAGGCAAAAATAATAAAAAAATAAAGCTAAAATACAAAATAATACAAAACATTTGGTCATTTGTTCTAATTTAGTAAACTTTTTTTTTTAAATTTAGGCCACTTTCTCAAATATTAATATAAAAAAATTAAACAATGGTACAATGATGTTTTTCACTTAAAATGATCAAAAAATAACAAGTTCAGGTTTTAATAATTTAAATTGCTTATAAATCTAGGTAATAAAAGTTAAAACTCTAACTAAATATCAAAATTAATCTTTTAAGTTTCGTATTTGGGATTTATTTTAAATTACAAATAATATTATATAGAAACATTGTTTCGTAAATAATCAATAATGGTATTTCCAACATAAAGCATTTTTGTTTTCCTAATGTAAAAAAATCATGTACATATTATGCAATTGTACAATTTTATCCGGTAAACTCAAGCAGATTTTTTTTTAAATATCTTTTTTTATGAACTTGAATATACCGGGTTATTTCTAAGATGACGCTTTTTTTAAACTGTATATAGAACTCGTTAAAATAAACAACTTTTTAAATAACTTTTTTCAAAATACTTAAAAATAAGGATTTTACATTCATTTATTGTGGATAAAACGGTCCTGTCTTAAGTAAGTTGTCACCTTCCTGGGCTGTGGTGCTTGGACACGATAAACGTGATTTTCCCGCAATGTTTTCCACACTATTCTTTTACTTAAACCGACATAACTTGCAATGACCCGAGTACTTGGGTCCAGAATAAGCCCACAAGGGAAACCGTCGCGTCGCGCGCTCAATCTCGAAGCAACGTTTACAGATTAACGACACTTTTCATAAAAAAGAACATATCCACGTATTTATTGTTTTTAGATTGTGCCATTTTCGCGATTTAACAATGATTTAAAACTAAAATTATCCTCGCGTCGCGTCGTCCAAAAAGAGCAATACGACTGACTCACGGCGTGATAAACAACACAAAAAACAAGCGTAAATAAGAAATAAACTATCTATTTACGTTCAGGTCCGCACTAGCCACACTTTCAAATAAATTGTTGCTTATTTTGACGAGTTTTATATACAGTTTAAAAAAAGCGTCAACTTAGGATCCTTATATAAAAAAAAAAAAAAAAAAATATAATATATATATATATATATATATATATATATATATATATATATATATATATATATATATATATATATATATATATATATATATATATATATATATATATATATATATATATATATATAACAACCGACGGAAAGTTTCCGGACAAGCTTCTTGTTTACTTTTTAATTGAAATATGAGACATAAAACTCAATAACTTGATCTATAACAAAAAGGCTGTTATATTACAAAGTGTGTACGGTCGTGTTTTTAACTTTCCTCCCTGTCCCCGCGCACTGTTTGCGAAAAACAAAACAAAATCGTCATCGGTAACATTTAGTACGTAACTGGCGTGTAACGAAGTGAACTTATTTAAATTCTTTTTTCCATTTCTTATAAAAATTGGACTATTTTTTGCATTTTTTTGATTTCTAGTAGTGATTTTATTATTTCCACATAATTATATTACTTTAAAAGTAAATAATTTTTTTTGTTTTGGGGCACTACTTTCAGTATTTTTGTAGTCAAAATAATTATTTTTTTGTATTCATTTATTTAAAAAAAATGGGAAGGCATCCTAATACAAGTATAGAACAACGTGCATCTATTAATGCTCTTTACAAGGAAAGTTTTACTATACATTATATTGCGAATAAATTAAATTTACCACGTTCTACTGTCGGAGATGCTATAACTAGTTTCGAACAAACTTTTTTAAATCAGGACAGAAAACGGGAGGCCCCGTGTATATTCTAAAGCAGAGGATACATCCCTAATCATCATGTCCAAAATGATTAGGAAGCTTACATCACCGGAAATTCAAATGCGGTTCAATAAAATTCACGAAAAACAAATATTAGTAAGTGTAGAAAAGAAACACTTACAAAAAGCTGGCCTAAATGGCAGAATTTCTCCAAAGAAACCACTCTTGCGACGTGGAAATGGGAAAAAAAGACTGGAATGTGCTCATGCACATAAAGATTGGACAGTAAAAAACTGGAAACAAGTCTTAAGGACTGATGAGTCCAAATTCAAAATGTTTGGGCAAAAGCGCAGAATTTATGTTCGTCGCGGCCCTTCAGAAAAAATGCACCCCGATGCTATAACTCCAACTGTTAAACATAGAGGTGGCTCTGTGATGGTGTGGGGGTGTTTTTCATATGCCGGAGTAGGGTATCTCTACAGAATTAAAGGAACTCTCGACAGAAATAGTTACCATTACATATTAAAAACGCATGCTAACCCTTCTGGGATGCGACTAATTGGCCGTGGGTATGTGTTTCAGCAAGATAATGACCCAAAGCACACATCTAAGCTTTGTGTCAACTATTTAAAAAATAAAGAAGATATTGGTGAGTTAGAAATAATGAAATGGCCCACGCAATCTCACGATCTAAATCCAATAGAATTATTGTGGGATGAACTGGATCGGCACATTAAAAAATTGAATCCCACTTCTTCGGATGATCTTTGGAAGGCTCTGCAAATATTTTGGAATGATATACCAAAAAGTGTGCTAAAAAAACTTATAAAAATAATGCCGCGTCTAGTTAAAAAATTATTGTCGGTCAGAGGTGGTTTCTTTGATGAAAAGAGAGTGTAGCGGTAAAAAATAAAAAAGATTAAAAATGTTAATAATTTTAATCGTAGAATGTTATCTTTAAATATTTTTTAAATAAAACTTATTTTAACTTGATTTATTTTGCTTTTAATATTTGTTTTCATAATTTTTCATCTTGTCCGGAAACTTTCTGCAATTATATATATATATATATATATATATATATATATATATATATATATATATATATATATATATATATATATATATATATATATATATATATATATATATATATATATATATATATATATATATATATATATATATATATATATATATATATATATGTATTTAGGTAAATTTTTGATGGGTATGAAACGTGTACGAAACTAGAAAGCACCAACTGGAATGCTTTTAGTATTTTAGCAAACAAACTTGTTCAAAAAAACGTAAAACAAAGGAAGGTGCATTTATATTATTAAATAAAGATAAATGTATAGCTTCAACACCTGTTAATTTAAATAATACATGGTTACCTATGCTTGATGCTGAAGTAATTTCAGATAAACACACCACCCTTTTTGACAATGATAAATATACCAGTCAAAACAAACTAATATTTCATAATTAATAAAAAAGTTCTTAGACTCTCCTAAATTTTATACCAAAATTCTTAAAAATTTAGTTTTGATTTCTATTTAACTTTTCATTAAAATTAATCTTAATAACGGTCGCAGACTTGAGACCAAATCTTAGATAAGTATTTTGAATTGTTTGGGTTTTTTTGGGGAGTTTCTTATTTCTGTTTTAGGCGATTTGCCAGTCGCTATATCCCGGGACTAGGACCGAAGTGATTCTGTTCTCTAGAAACTTTCTAGGCGAGTAAACCCAACAAGAACTTAATAAATCAAAAATATTAATGGAAAATTACTGTGTTCTTATTAGGCCCAGACAGATCTGGGCCGAATCCTTTAAAAAAGGAATCGATTCACGGATCCGGATTCTTGTAGAGGAATTGAATCACCAATACGAATCACGATTCATTTTTTAAAGAAAAAAGAAATCGAATTCAGGGAATCGATTGCTATTTATAGGATCACGAATCCGGATCATCTTTAGTTTGTTTACTAACAAATGGTAACTAGGATACGAATGATTCTACATAATCCAGATGATTAATCAAGCGTCAAAGATTTTAGCCGGAGCCCGAGCGGCGATTTATAATGTTTGTCTCATTTTGAAGTGCGGTAACTCTTAAAATTAGCTAAATTAGATTTGGTAAATATTTTACAAATGTTATTTCTGAGATCCACATAAATCCACCCTAAAAATGGAACATTTTTTTCGAACTGTATTTTAAAACTTGCGATCCTAGATTTTCATAAGGTAATTCTTGAGATAACCTTAAGCGAGATATAAATGGGACATCTTACTGCAATTTTACAGGAAGTTTCACCAGTATAGTCTGTCTCAAAGTATATTGCTATGGCTTTTGACGGATAATATCCCAATAAACCTTTAACGATTTTATTACCTATTGTTATTGGGTAAACCCATTATTTCATAATGGCAGGGGTGGGCCAGGTGTTTCTTCAGTATTGACCATTAGGTATATAAATGTTTCGGCTAATATTTTAGTGGCAGTGTTGAATAACCGTTTTTACTGTGCGTTTCGAAAAAGCTGTTTTACGAGAATATAACTATGTCGCGTCGAAATCATCTGTCATTAAATGCAAAACAGGTTGTGAAAAATGTGTATGAAAGTTTAATCAGTAGAGGACTAATAAAACAAGAAGCTTTAAAAAAAACCTGTCTATTTACAAAAACTGCAATATCATCGATAAGGGATATTATTATTAGTGACAAATTGAACAAAAGAAAAAAACGTAGTGATTTTCAATCTCACCGTATAGACAATAGTGATCAGGACCTAATAAGAAGAAAAATATATTGTCTTTATGAAAGCGAAGTTGTTCCTACCTTGGATAAACTGAAAAAGAAGCTAGACGAAGACGAAACCAATATAAATATTAGCCGTGCCACCCTCCATAGAGTTGTTTGTAAAATGGGATTTAAATACCGCAAAATAGACAAAAGACAAGTAGTTATGAATCGCACAGATTACGCACTTGGAGATTTAATTACCTTCAAGAAATTAAAAGATATAGGTTAGAAAACAGATCCATAATTTACCTTGATGAAACATGGTTCGATACACACGACACAGTATCCAAAGGATGGGTTGATTCCCGTCAAAACTGTCAGACGAAAGCACCTTCAAATAAAGAAAACGCATTACCATAATACACGCTGGTTCAGGAGACGGATTTGTCCCAAACTGCTTGCTGTTGGAAGAATATTAAGAATACTAGCTTGGATTATCATGAGGATACAAGTGCAGAACTTTTTGAAAACTGGTTTCAAAATTATCTTTTAAAAAATATTCCAAACAACACTATTATTGTCATTGATAACGCAAGCTACCACAGCCGTCTGCTACACAAAGCACCAGCTTCATCAAGTTCAAAAACTGAAATCCAGGAATATTTGTTAGAAAATGATATTTATTTTAAATTCAGTTAAAAAAAAGCGCAACTTTTGGAAGTCCTAAATTCATATGCAATTAAAAAACAATATGTATGTGATAATTTGGCTGAACAGGCTGGGCATACTGTCTTACGTCTTCCTCCGTATCACTGTACAGAATTAGATTTAGATATTTATATTAAAAATTTAATTATGTGTCGATAATATATTTATAAATTTATTAAAACTTTGCATATATTTAATTTCTTAATGTACTTTTAAGATTATACCTACCTAAATAAACAATAAATAATAAATTTTAACATTATTAGAGTCCGTACCTAATGTTCTGTCCTTTAATACCTACTGATCCGCAATTTTATTGTTGTCGGCAGGTATAATCCATAAATGAAGGCAAAAGCTAACACGGTATACTTTGAGACAAACTATACCGTTTAATAATTTCTCTGTTTACGGAATATAAAAATGTGATAAAATTTTAAATTTATTTTTGGATGACACCCTTCCTAGAAATAATTAAATGTCCCATTTAAAAGTCCCTCAGGGTTATCTCAAGGACAACAAAAATTATGAAAATCGAGCAATGAGAACTTTGGACATAAATGCAAGTAAAATGTATGCCCGTTTTTGGATACCACAACCTATGGTTACGAAAAAAAAATGTTTCATTTAAATATTGTTTCTCCGGACCTAAAAAACATTATATTTTAGTTAAAAATCACATGTTAGGTGTGTTTTCTTATTTTAAGATCCTAATAGGCCGGTGTTTTAAAATTCTTTATCTTAACTTCCGAAAATCAATGTGATGTTGATTAAGAATTTTAGGTAAAAATTTGAATTTAAAATGGCGGTTCCGGGGCATTTACCCAGTTCTGGGCCCAAAAAGGAAACTCGTAGCATTTCTAAAAGTTATAAACCGATTTGTCTTGGACTTAAAAAGGCTTTCCGGATCATTTTTAAAAATTCAAAACCCAAAACCTATCACCAATCCTATTTTAAAAAAATAACGATTCCAGCCTTGAATCCTTAAAAGGAATCGGTTCCTGGGTTCGATTCCTACCCAGTTCTGGGCCCAAAATCTAGTGCCCCTCGTAGCACTTATCTAAACAGTTATACACCAAGATTGTCCTTGACTTAAAACAGCTATTACTACTAATTACTTTCCAACAAAGTTCATTACCATTGCTAATTTACCTACAAGTTTTCAATTTTTATTTAACTCGAGTGTTAGTAATCTATGGGTGCAATTACCATATCATAATGGGAATTTTTTATAACCATATTTTTTGCTATTTTTGCACAAAACGTTAGAAACATGTGGCTCCAATAAATTTAGGCTAATTATTAATTATGGTTGTGGTCACTGTTGACGCCAGATGGAGAAAATATTTGGGATTAGTAACATATTGTTTATGTAAAATTAAAATTTATGAGGTTATTTTTAATTTATTTTTTTAAACGACATAAAATAACAAATTACCATACATTATTATCAGATTTACAAAATCTGTTAGAATCAAGAGTTCCATAAAATTAATTTTTCCAGCAAATTTGGGTCAATTTGGTTAGACTGTCGACCGTGGCGTATACTTGGGGGGCAGGGGAGGGTTCAGGACTCTCAGTTTTAAAACAATTTATATATAATTTTGGGTAATAAAAATTTTTTTATCTATATATATCTACTACAACGCTTTCTTTATTATCACCCAATAATTCTACAAGGTTTTTATACACAACTAAGTATAATATATATATATATATATATATATATATATATATATATATATATATATATATATATATATATATATATATATATATATATATATATATATATATATATATATATACATAAAAAAGATATAAAAAAAGTTCATATTAACATAGGTCTGGAAATGCTTCCAGGTAGTTTTTTTTTTAATTTATTAGGATCTACTTAGAATACAGAAATTAACTTCTACGTATAGGTTAGAGTGATTGGAGGTCATTTTTTGAAAATATCAGGTGACCCATATTGCAACCAATGGCGTGGGAACAAAGGGGTGGTTAGTTATTTTTTTTTCGCCGAGTGTGTTTTCGCTATCTTTTAAATAAATTATGTTTCTTTAACCATTTTTACGTAAAAAAAGTTCCCTTTGTATAAAGTCGTATAGTCGACGGTTTTCGAGATAAACGGACTTAAATGCTCAGATCAAGGAAGTTTGAAGGTTTATGGAAGCCCAATACTATGGCCCATTCGATCAAAAAATGTCCAGCCCACTATGAAAATAACTGTCATGAGCGGCCACGACGATTCTGCGCAGTAACAAAATTCCCCAAAATATTGTAATGTGATGCCTACCGACACACAGTTTGTAGGTAGGCAACACATTGCCTTTTGACAGAGCCGTTGTGAATTAAATGTTTTGCCTTGTGTGATTTTATTTTTTTGTTGCAGAGTTTTTTGGATTGATAAAAACCTTCATATTTTAGTGATTATTGGTTTATTTAATTGTAACTAGAATTTTGGGTTTATTGTTTGTTACTTAAAATATCATAACAAAATGCCTGAAAGTTGTATGGTTTTGTCTTGCAAATCCAAGGGTAACATACCCGAAATACCCCTAATTAGGAAAACAATTCAAAATCACTTTCACAAAACCATAAACTAATCTTGAATTGGGACTTCAAAAATCTTGTCCAGTTTAATGCTCCAAAACACAGTCATGTTCGGTGTCGCGAAAAGAAATTATTTATTCTTTTTTTAGTTACTTTTGAGAACAACCTTATCTGACACAAACACATTTCATCCATAGCCTCAGCTACTTTAAAAGCTTGGATTCCTCTTTCAAGCCAGTAAGTATTTCTATCCGTCTAATCTGTATACTCTCTCTACAATGCTATTTCCTACAACTCTTATCATTCTTGGTTCCATTTAAAAAAGATCTGTTCGTCTTATTAATGATCTCACGCTTACAGAAAAGCTTCCTTTTCTTTCCCACCGACATGCTGGAGGGGATGTATTGCATTTTTGTAGGAATTTTCACGGCTTCTGCTCCAAGGAGTTGACAAGTATAATTCCTCTGACAGCTTCCAACAGAGCAACACGTAGTGTTACTTTTATGCATCCTTTTACAGTCCAACTTAAAAGGCCCCGAACTTCCCACTTTTTTTGTTCCATCATCCCCAGAGTATCTAGACTTTAATCTGCTAGCCGCAGAAGTTTTCCCTTCTCCAAATATTTATGTCTGGTGTAGATAATGCCCCTTTACTATACTTAACGGTACGTTAGTATTGAAGCTTTAGCCTTTAGTGGACTGTCTGACGATATAAAAAAATCTTATGTAAAAAATTCTATACTTTTTTTTAAATATGTTAATGTTATCTGCATAAGGTAACACTATTTTATTGTACTTTTATACAAATTATACATTTATAAAATACATTACACAAACAACCAGTTTAAAATAGTTTTTACTTTTCCTGACCCTTGCCGATTTTGATGACTTTTTGCATACAGAGGAGCTGATTACAAATCTAAAGTAAGTGATTTTTGGTAAAAATACAAAACTCCCAAAACTATCAACCATTTAAATAGAAGGCTGTGACGTGATGCCCTCAGTTCTTTCCATGTTAAATCAGATGATATAAAATCTAATATTACACAATAATTTTAAATATTCTATAATAGTTTCGTTTATAAACCAACAATGTTGTGCAAAAAATTTAAAAAAAAAAAAACAGTTAACGTATAGTTAGTCTGAATTTGACATTTGATGATCTCAACTTTAAATATGGTAACAAAGAATTATGGAAATCCAAACCACAGATTAATATGTCCTAATTAATCTGTGTCCAAACCTGCCTCCGATTCATTGCGCAAAATCCGCGTGGCCGATTCCCTATTCCCGCTGCCCTGCACGCCTGGACAATTTTGTAATATAGCATTGGCCTTCCATACACCTTTAAACTTCCTTGGCTCAGATGCACTGCAGTCGTTCTTTTAAGTCGTTTATCTCGAATATATGACTTTATACCAAGAGAACCTTTTTTACGTAAAAATGTTCAAAGAAACATAATTTATTTAAAAGATAGCGAAAATACACTGGCAAAAAAATGTGACCCTAAATAACAAACCACCGCTTTGATATTATTTTTTTTTTTTTTTTTTTTTTTAAATTTGATTTTCTGAATGGAGAACCCTTTAAGAGTATTGTGCAAAAGTTTGAGAAGGATCAGAGCAAAACTCACATATACATCGGTAAGTAAGGTAAGCCGATAAAACTCGCTTATAAACGTTTAACACAATTTTTTTAGTGTTCAAAACTTTAAAGCGTTTACAACCCACCTTTTCAAAGTCAGTGCCTCTTATAATTTCAAAACTACTGCACCGATCCTTTTAAAATTTTAAACTTTATTTCTGTACATAATTTACGAGGTAAAAGGTTTTTTTTAATTGTTATTATTTTTTAATTTACAGTAATAAATTAGCCGATCTTTTCACGTTTTTCACTTTAAAATGTTTCCAAAATGTAAAAAAATTAAAATTTTCAAAAACCATACCAATGTTACCTGGGAAAAGAGATTATCTAACAAAAAAACTTGAGTATTTTGATTTCATATGATCCAGCACTTACATATGAAGGGAACCGCAATTGCCGTATTTTTTAATATTTCTTAATGAAAATTTTACTTATTATTTTTCAAATGTTATACTTTAATCTAGCACTAGTTTTAATAAACAGATTTTAACTGTGTCGTCCAAAAAAAAATCACAAAAATGTGCCTTTTTTGCATAAGTTAACGTTATCCCCCCCTCAAAGCGAGCAGAGTTCACAGTTTCTTGAATCCTGTATAGAAACCGTCGAAAAATAACTTTTTTATTTTTAATAGCTCCTCGTGAATACCTGGACGAAAAATATTTAGTTTTAGTTCTTCAAAAAGCTTTCGTTATTATCACCCAATAATTCTACAAATTTTCGGGAACGCAACTCAAAGCAAATGGTGTTCGCACTTGTTTGAATTTTATAAAAACCGTGAAAAGAAGGCATTTTTTATTTTTGACAGCTTTTTGTGAATACTTAGATAGGAGACAAGTTTAAGTACTAAAACAAGCTTTCTTTAAAATCACATAATAATTCTTCAGAAGTTTTTGAAAAGCAAGCCAAGGCGTACAGTGTTGACACTTGTTTGAATCCTATAGAAATCGTAAAATTATTTTTTATTTTTTGATTTATTCATTTGTCAAACAGTACATAGGACTTTATTCAAATAGTACACAGAAACAAAAATTTAAACTTTCCATAAAGGCTAAGAATCTACAATTATCATGAACGTTACCTTAGTTTAAAAAGAAAAATAACAAATAAAAGAAGAGGAAAACAATAATTCATATTATTATAAATGAACAAAGAAATATAGTAGTAGAGTACAATCAGACGACAACGCAACAATTGGTAAAGCTTATTCAACTTATATCGTTCTGACTGAAGGACTTCGATTATATTGCCTCCAAAAATCTTCCTCCCCCGGAGACTCGTCCAGCTGCAGGCAGGGCCGAAGTGGAATTTTTCTTTTTTATTGAGAAGCAATTGAAATATTGATAGATAGATATTTTACTAGGTAACTTTTTTTTCAATTTGAATTTTTAAGGAAAAATAGAATAATATGGTAGTACCTACCCAATTTTAATAAAGGATAATGAAAACTACTTGGCCTTTTTTTTAATTTGATAAATAGGTACAGGTAGGTAGGTACCTTAAAAAAAAAACTCTAGGAAAAATTAATTGTAATAAAAATAAAGGTAAACCCAATATACATTAATTACCTATACCACCTGAATGTTTTAAAAGGAGT
>JAHBCN010000168.1:271640-284687 GCA_019359885.1 Listronotus oregonensis
GAAAATTTTCCCAGAAAAACTTTCAAACGAAAAAAACCGTAAAAATGATGAAAAAAACCCATAAAACCGGGGGTAATCATAATTACATAACTATGACGTCAGAACATTCGGAACATTACTTATCAATATTTCCTAACATTTTAAAATTTTTTTTTAAATTTTAATTAAATTGGAGTCATTTCGTTCTTACCCGAAAATTATTACTTGTTTTATAGGTTTTTCCCCCCCAAAACACCTGTTATTGTACGTGTATGGGGGGTTTGGGGGGGGGGGGGGGGCAAACACTATGTTTCTCGCTTATTCAT
Organism: Listronotus oregonensis; assembly: GCA_019359885.1. Classification (NCBI taxonomy): domain Eukaryota; kingdom Metazoa; phylum Arthropoda; class Insecta; order Coleoptera; family Curculionidae; genus Listronotus; species Listronotus oregonensis. Next base: position 271,946 of record JAHBCN010000168.1, read on the forward strand.
ACACCAATAAATTAATTTCGAGCTTATTTACCACATTTTAAAAAAAAAAAAAAATAATGTAAATATTTTTAACATTAACCTTTAAAAAAAAAGGGTGACAAAAATACATTACAGGGTTATCCAAAAAGGACTAAATGAAGTCAAAAAAAAAAAAACAAGCTAAAGGGAATTCATCAATCGCTTATTTCTTCCAGTTAAAAAAAGAGTTTAAATTTAAACTTTAATTAAAAAAATTTTTACTGTGTTCAACCCCTTTTTTTTTATTATTTTAGCAAAAAAATAAAATTTGAAAAGAATTAATTAAAATTTTAACGCCGCTTTAAAATTTTTTAGGCCAGGGGGATTAAGGTTTTTTTAATTTTAGCGTAACGTGAAAACCCAATTTTTAGAAAAATATGGGTTCCTTTAAAAAAAAACTATAAATAATATCATATATTCTTTTGGAACATCCTGTATACATACATTTTATGTCAAAAATGCAAAAAAAAAAAAAAAATCAACTGAAGAATTTTTTTCAAAACAGAATACGTAATTTTTAAAATCGGATTTATCCGTTCTTTATAAACATTTATTAGCAAATGAAATTTAAAAAATGGATGGTATTTTAAAATTTTAAAAAAAAAAGTAAAAAATAACAACACTTACCTTTTTAGGAGGAGTAGCTGAAACGCCATTCTGCGCAGGTTGAACATACTCAAAATGTTTCTTTACTTCCACAACATCTGGCAATTTGTAATCCTCAGCTATAAGTTCATTTGCAATAGTTTCAATCAACCCAGAAGATTTTTCAGCTTTTTCAATTCCGTGCGGTTCTGGTTCGGGTTCTGGCAATTTCCGTGACTCCAATTTGCATTCACCATTGCTTTGACCATTTGTAAGCTGGATTTGTGGAGCAGATTGTTCAGTTAAAGATTCTTTAGGTTGTGCTTCAGACGAATCTCCATTAATAGTTGTAGGTTCTTCAACGGGTGCACTAGGTTCCTCAACAGGTGCTACCACAATAGTTTCGCTGTACAAAGACACTTCAACAATTTGTGCCGGTTGTGAGTCTTGTGGTTCTTCGTTGTTCAGTGGTGTACCTCCTTCTGAGGCTTCCGAGTTAGCAGGTGTTCGTGGTTCAGTCGTTGAGGGTTCAGGCACTATTTCTGGTTCAGGCACTTGTGCAGATTCGGAAGGAACACTAGTTTCTTTTGGTATTTCTTCAGCTGGTTGACTTACAGATTCAGGAGATCCTTGTTCGTTTAAAAGAAAGGCTTCTGTGGCCATTATTTCTGGGCTTTTAGGTCTTAAGCTCGTGCTTGAAGACCAAGCTTGATCGGAAGAAGTTTTTTGACTTACTTCTTCATTTTGAGTCTCGGAAGGAATATTTGTTTTTAATATACAAGCTTCCACTGATGGTTGACTATTATTTTCCGTGCTTACCTGAACCTCTACGGCTTGGTCGTTTTGGTTATCCGTTCCATTTGAATTTGTGTTTTCTTTGTGATCTTCGGAGTTCGGTTCCTGAGCGGGATTACCGGTAACAGTTTCGGTTTTTTCAGGCATGATTAAAGTGTAACACGAAAAAATGAAACAAAAAATAAAATAAACAGAACCGGTGAAAGGTCAGACAGAAATGTGAGTGGTAACACAATGCCGGTAAAAGTATCACGCCGTAGAATCGGCAAGTCGAGCGAGCGACTGTATAAAAAACGACTGAAAACCGTCTGGTAAATTATCGTCGACCGCTTATACCGAAATCTGAATAAAATGCGCGAGAAGCTGGCGCACTCTCTGCATTCTCCGTCTGCCGATGAAGCCGGCCCCGAGACGTGATTAAACGTTTTTTCCTCTTTTCTTGTGACATATGGTGAATCACACCACCGAGAAAGTTTTGCAGGGAACGGTAATATTTACGTGTACGTTATTTTTAAATGAAAGACGTGTTAGCGCAGGATGGGCCAAAAGTCACTTTACCCTTTAACCTGTAAAACGCACGTTTAGATACTTGGTTTCAGTCCGGAAAATAAACTTTATTATTATACTTACCTGAAAATACTACATTTTCAACTGTGTATAAAATACAGTAAATATGACATTTTCAGAACAGCGCACGGAATTTTTTTTTCCGATCCCCCTTTCCGTGCGCTTATACAAAAATCCATCCATGGAACCTGTTCATACAACGATTTATTTATTAATGACATATTTTATTTTCTGTCAGTGAAATTTATGCCATTTTCAAAAAATGAATTTAGATTTGAAAGAAAATCCGGATATTCCCGATATTATATTCCAATAAGCGACAGAAGTGAGTGCAGATTTATTACCAGTGAAATCTAGGTTGAGATATGAACATGAATATCACATTTTTACCGAATGGCGGACTCAGAAAAGAATCAAAATTGTGAGTGACGATATTCTCTTAGTTTATTTTTCTGAAAAAGCCAAATCTATGAAGTCATCCACCTTATGGAGTCGATTCTCCATGTTAAAGAGTTGTTTGGCAATAAAAGAAAATACTCACAACCAATATCCAAAAACTATCGCTTTTTTGAAACGACAAGCTGTAGGATATGTACCAAAGATATCCAAGGTTCTTATATCAGAACAAGTAACCAAATTTTTATGTGAAGCTTCAGATGGACAATATCTACTAGCAAAAATAATTTTAGTGTTTGGCATCTTCGGCGCATGCCGCAGAGATGATTTAATACGTTTGAGTTTAGACGATGTGGAAGATAATGGGCGTTTCCTTGTCGTGTTCTTACGAGATGGAAAAACTCACAGGTCAAGAAGTTTTACCATTACCAATGAAAATTGCAAATTCAATCCCTGTACACTTTACCGTAAATACGCAGATCTTCGCCCTAAAAATATGGAGAGTAGAAGATTATTTGTTGCATACCGAAACCAAAGATATTACGCTCAACATGTTGGGTGCCATACTATCAGTGGTATTCCAAAACTTGTTGCAAAATACTTAAAACTAAAAAATTACGAAGAATATACCGGACATGGGCTAAGGCGTTCTTCGGCTACCATGTTGGTAGAAAGCGGCGGTGATTTGCTCACTTTGAAAAGACACGGAGGATGGCTTTTTTCCAATGTAGCAGAAGGATATATAGAGGAGTCCATACAAAGAAAAATTAAAGTATCCCAAAAGTTGTTTAGGCCTTGTAACTTGGAAACTACAAAATCTGTAACAGTCAATTGAGAGAACCAAAATAACACGAACACTCCGCTTCAACATCTTTAGTTCAACAAAAAGAAATACAAAAGGGATTGAGCTTCAACAATAATACGAATTGTACAATAAATATAACCATTAATCATAACGGTTCCGTCTAAAATTAATTTTCTTAGATTTAATTAGCTTGTAATTTTTTTGTTAATTTGTTTTACTGTTTTAAAAATAAAAATAAATAATCGCAATTTTCTTAAATCATTTTTTGCCATGTTTTTTGTTTATGTTGTTTACAGGTACCTAAATATAATAAAAATATCGTTCATTACACGTCCAGAAATGGATTTTTTCGTTCTTGCATGACTTCCCGTGTTGGGCTGCGCCTTACACGAGAATTTGTCACGCGCGCCCCGAAAAATCGTCATTTCCTTACTGGTAATGAAATATACTATTACAGTATTGAGTCTCATTTATCCCGCCATTTTTGGTACACTCCCTGTGGGATTCAATTTGCTAATCAGCAAAATATTTTGCTGGTCGAACTGTCTCTAATTATTTTAACTCTCTGAAATTTTGCAAAACCAAAAAGTAGTAAACCAATTATATGTATAAGCGATCAAAATATTCATCCTAAGGCTTGTTTTATCTAACTCCTTTGTAAAAAAACTTGCTGGTCGACCATTTCTAATAATCTCAAGGCGATGAAACTTTGCAAAATAACTAAGAGAGTACCGATAAGGAAACTGTATTAATGGCGACTTAAAATAACCACCCCGTGGGTTGTTCCTATCATCCCCTTTGCAAAAAAGCTTGCTGGTCGACCACTTCTAACATTGTCAAGACGATGAAACTTTACAAAATAATTAAGAGAGTACCCATAAAGAAACCGTATTAATGACAACTTGAAATAACCACCCCGAGGGTTGTTGGTATTATCCCCTTTGTAAAAAAGTTTGCTGGTCGACCACTTCTAACAATGTCAAGATGATAAAACTTAGCAAAAAAATTAAGATAGTGCCGATAAAAAAAGCTGTCTTAATGGCAACTCGAAATAACCACTCCGGGGGTTGTATCACCCCTCTAACAAAAAAGCTTGCTGGTCGACCACTTCTAACATTGTCAAGATGATGAAACTTTGCAAAAAAATTAAGATAGTGCCGATAAAAAAGCTGTCTTAATGGCAACTCGAAATAACCACTCAGGGGGTTGTATCACCCCTCTAATAAAAAAGCTTGCTGGTCGACCACTTCTAACATTGTCAAGACTTTGCAAAATAATTAAGAGAGTACCCATAAAGAAACCGTATTAATGGCAACTTGAAATAACCACCCCGAAAGTATTGACAATGTTAGAAGTGGTCGACCAGCAAGCTTTTTTGCAAAGGGGATGATACCAACAACCCTCGGGTGGTTATTTTTAGTCGACATTAATACAGTTTCCTTATCGGTACTCTCTTGATTATTTTGTAAAGTTTCATCGCCTTGAGATTATTAGAAATGGTCGACCAGCAAGCTTTTTACAAAGGGGTTGGATAAAACAACCCTTAGGATGGATATTTTGGATCGTCATTAATACATATAATTGGTGTTTACTACCTTTAGGGTTTTGCAAAATTTCAGAGAGTTAGCATAATTAGAAACAGTCGACTAGCAAAATATTTTGCTGATCAGCAAATTAGACAGGCCCCCTGTAGCCTCATTAAATTTTTGCAAAATTTCATCAGGAATCAGATTTCCACCATCATCCTCCATTTTATCAATTTTACTAAAAATGATTGTAAAATAGCACTAATTTTCAACTGACTTTACTTTTCACCTTGACATAAAAAATACAGAGAGTTGCGTTTCCTGGATAATATCAACGCAATCTTTTTGTCAAATTTAAATTTTATGTCAGTACTGACAATGTTTCCACCAGTAAAAAAATCTTAAAATCCGTTTCCAAAGCAGACAATTAATTACACAGGTTCACAAAAAAAGTGCTGTGTGCTGGGTGTAGGATTAAGATTTTCTGGCGTATCTTTTTCCGCTGAACATGAATCTAAAGTCAGAATTGGGAGTCAAACAGCAAACAATGGAGAAAAGGCGTAATTTCAAGATATTAACGATTTTTTTTAATTTAAAACGTCAATATCTTAAAAACCATAAAAGATACACAAAACTAACGATTACGAATAAATTTTCAGAGCAGATTTGTCTAAATTTATTGGTCATCTTTTAATTAATCTGATTTCTCTTGACACAAAAAGTGTCCGATTGAAAAAAACGCCGCCCTCCAAACTCCAACAAATCCAGGAAAACCCAGAAAGATGGATGGCAGCCAGAAGTGGATTTACGTAAAGGCTGAGTAGGCTGAAGCCTAGGGCGCAAATATTATGGGCGGCAAATTTAGGATTAATTTAAAAAAATGTAATCGCAAATTTTAATGATATAATAATTAATGATTTTGCAGAAAAAAAGGTTCGAAGAAAAATGTTAATATAGGGTTTTGCCTATAATTAAATAATACATAGTTCAAAAAAGACATTTGTTTTACCATTTTTATTTATATTTTGTTTTTATATTATGAAATTTGTTTGTTTAAAAGAATAGTTATTTAATTTTCTGTATGATTTACTTTTGTTAAATTTGTTTATTAAATTTTTTATAAGAAGTTTACATTCTTCTAAATTTTTCGTTCTGATATATATTTTTTTAAATAATTATGACTGTTTGACAACAATATACACCAGTCCAATTGTTTTTCCTATTTGAAAATTTGCACACTGGCAACAGTGCATTTCAATTTTTTAATAAAAGAAAACAATGGAGATGGAGAAAAAAGATCGGGAGAGAAAAAATGTCTTGACCAGTGACAAATATCTTGGCACACGGCAGAGCGCCAGCCCAAGTTTCCGCCTGAAGTACGCCGTGTGTATATTACACGAAATGTTTCAGCGTATTTTGCCCTCTATCATAACTTCGCTATTGTTCCACATAAAAGTATGGGATGATCTCTGAGATACTACTGACTGACTGACTCATCGTACAAACATACCCTTTAATATGGGCAGGGGGTTTGGGAACACTCTGTATAATATTTTTATAAGTGTAACGGACTTAGTGTAGCTAAAAATGTGTCTTCGGCGAGACGTCTTGTCTTTTTAAATTCCACACATACCAATCCTTTTATTCTTTGTTCTACCAGTACTGATAAGTAGGCAAAACAAACTTACAATTAATCAAACTAAATGTGGACAATAGTGTTCTTATTTCTAAAAATAAGTAAGAATCTCTGGAATTTTATGATACATATTGGTAGCCTCATTAAACCGTATATACTGAGTTTATCAATACTTTGTCGTCTAAGTACAATACGGTTTTGTATCATACAGGATGTTTTACATAAATACCTAATTGAAATAATACCTTTTTATCCTAAACTAGCAATAACTGTTAACTCAATAATTATTTAAGAAAGAAAAAATATACAGGGCGGTCCATTTAAAGTGGTACAGGGAATGGCGTAGCTACGTAACCAAGGGTCTTGGGGCAAATAGGTAACCAAGGCCCTATCTATTTATATTTAAATATCAGCAAATTAAAAAAAAACAATTTGGCGTAATGCAACGGGTGGTTGACATTGATATTAAATTATGTTTTATTATAAAGTAGTTTTTCTGGTAGAATCTGAAACGAAAACTACAACTTTCCATTTATTATTTAAAATTTACCACCCATAGGTAAAAATTAGGAAGGCTTTTAAAGTTACTTCTAAAGTCAAAAAGTGCCCCCCAACTTCACGTTGCATTACGCCAAATCAGGGCCGTATTTAGGCGGTGGCGAGATGGGCGCTCGCCAAGGCGCAGCTACCTGGGGGCGCAAAATCGGCCATACATTTTTTTTATCAGTTGTCAGTACCGTAGTCATATTATTATTATTTTTTATTGACTTAATTAATTAAATAAATAAATTACAACAGAACAATTTTATAACAAATTTTCAACTAATATACCTAATTTAATAATTTTTAATATATTAAGACTAAAAAAAAAGTATGAATTATTAATAAAATATCAATTTATCCTGATACCTACAGCGAGAATATAACTCTTTGAATTTTTTTAAATATTTAAGCTGCGGATAAATTGTTAGGTAGCACAAGCTTTTACTACCAACTGCTGGAAAAAATATTTTTTTCTTCTAACTATTTTCTTTTCTAACTATTATGCGTTGTTACGTTGGCTAAAATTAAGACAATAGGAAATAAGGAACTAAAGCATAGAGTGGGGACTGGTGATCATAACCCTACCGATTCTAAGTTTCTAAGATTCTAAATAAGGATGTATAGTTATTTTACATTCCACTCTTTTCAGTCAGATACAAACAGTTTTTTTATGTAAATTATGTCTCTTTCAAATAGTACACTAATATTTTCATACTAGATGAAAAGCCTGTCTCCACCAGGCGAGAGACAATATTAAGTAGCCTCTGTCTCCGTAAGACGCCTTCCGTACGGCTAACGGTAAAAAAACACTTTTTTGCTCCTATTTTTGTCCCAGGGGCAAAATTCAAAAAACGGGCTTCGTTAGGTTCTAGCCACTGCTAAAGACTACCACTGTGCCAAATTTCATGATTTTAGCTCAAGCCATAACTTCAGAATCACGTGGACAGACAAATAAATATATATACCTGCCTACATATAAATATATCCACATTAGCAAATTATATACAGGGTGTCCCAGAATATGTGGGCAATCTCTCGAAATCTAATAGAAAACCTAAAAATATTATGACAAGTTACCATAAACTTTTTCCTATGACCCTCCCCTACGGAGATACAGGTGCATAACGGATGCCCCTGAAAATCGTTTTTGTTTAAATAACTTTTAAAATACTAGGCGTAATTTAATATTTTTTTAATATGATGGTTACTAGATAAGTCTTCTTAAAATAAACCCAATAAATAATATTTGGTTTATTTAGTTTGCCAGGGACGGACTAGCTCTAACACAATAATAGCAATTTTTTTAACACCCTGTATGATAAAGGCTCAACAATATTATTTTTGGATAGCTTTAACTTTAAAGTAAAAAAAGGTATTCTTGATTAACATCGATAAAATCAACTGTTTACGAAATATAAAATATCATAGTTGGCATTTTTTTTACATTATACAGAGTGTTTTCTAATTGTACGTCAATATTTAGGAAAGCAATTCTTGGGTCCATTTTAAGAAGAAAACTTCATATGAACGTATGTCCTAAACGTCTTAACTTCTGAGATACAGGATGGTAAAATTTTCAAAAATAAATAATTTATTATTAATATCTGTAATACCACTTTAGATATTTTAATGAAATTTGGCATACATGTGCTATGTATCAAGAAGCATTTTTTAATGAACCACATTTTTTTTTTTTGCCAAAATAGGCAGGTCAAATTCTGTACGAACGCCACTGGTGGAAATAAAAAAATGTGGTACACTAAAAAATGCTTCTTGATACATAGTATATGTATGCCAAATTTCATTAAAATATCTAAAGTGGTATTACAGATATTAATAATAAATGATTTATTTTTGAAAATTTTACCACCCTGTATCTCAAAAGAACTGGGAACTTGTCATAATATTTTTAGGTTTTCTATTAGATTCCGAGAGATTGCCCACATATTCTGGGACACCCTGTATATAGATAAAGAAAATATAGAATTTGACACAAATTCCACCACAAAATTGGTATTTTAAAGAAAAAAAATTCTCGGATCAAAAAACCTACAACTTTGCACATTAATTTTGTAAAATTTCTGAGAAAAAAAACGTTTTCGTTGGGGGGTATTCGATACTTCCTAAATTCCCCGTTGTGTGGGGGCGCAAATGTTTTATTTTTATAAGTTGGCCGTTTTAACACTTATAATGGACCATTCTGTATATTATGAAAGGAACGACCACGAAAATTTAGAACGTATGTAAAAGTGAGATCGTGTAATCTGAGAACGAAATAGCAGACAAAGTAGGAAGCTGTGATCTTATTCAGATAGGATGTAAAGGGGTGTATAGGCTAGCGTTTTTTGTGGACTGGAAGGTTGAAAGTTGCTAAGAAAGAAATTATGTAAGCTAAGTTCTTTTGAGCAAAAATCGATGAAATATCTACAAAAGAGGGAATGTGCCTTTCGGATAGTTAGTGGATAAGAGGAGAACCCTTAGTCAGCAATTGAAATAAATAATAACATTTGCCAAAAACATCAGGCAAACTTTTTGTACTAATTCTTTTCTATTTCTAACCGCAAAAAAATCAACCAATACATTATTTAGAGAAGGGTTGCTAGCTTTATTAATGACCCCACTCTTACGAGAGAGCTTCCTTCTTTTGCCTAGCGACGAGCTGTGTAGGAGCAGCCGCTTTTCTAATAGGTTTTTACACAACTTCTGTTATGAGGAGTTAGGCAATATTGTTTTTCCCCTAACAGCACCCAAAAAAGTAACAGGAAGTGCCACTTTTATGCATCTCTTGAAGGGCACCGAACTTTCCACTTTGTTCGTTCCTTCACTTCTAAAGTCTCTACGCTGTGAAACCTTCTGCCTGTAAAGATATTTCCTTCTTCTCCAAATCCTAAAAGACTTTAGTTAATAAACTGCCCCTTACTTTACTAAACGACACAGACGATACGTTAAGGCGCAATTAGCGCGACCCTTTCATGACAACTTATCGTCAATGTATAGTTAAAAAAAAAACAGATGACGCCCAATGGAAATTCTTTACCACTTGTAGTTTTGACTATAACTATAGTTTTGCAGCAGCAAACTGAAGTAATTAAATCCATGGCAGTTAATAACTTTAGAATACAAGTTATGAAACACAGGCATTTCAAAACTGATTTGGCTTGCGCATGATGTCAAGAGAGTTGCCTCTGTTAAATTTAAATGCGATTTGCACAAGGAAGTTACACCTTTAAACTTCCTTGGATTTGCATGGGAAAAATTGGTTTGTTAGAAAAATTCTTGTAAATTAAAAAAAATGTATACTTTAAAAAATCAAATAAAAATATAATTTATTTGTAATGAATAATCACGCTTTAATTAGGACATAAATTAAAACATGCCATTGCAATGTTAATTTTATGTTGGTTAATATCATTTGATTTAATTCTTATGCAAGGATAATTTAAAAATGATAATGTTAAGAAGTTCTAGCTGTGGTTCTAGTGCCAGTAAGAGTCGAAGCATACAATTACATTTTTTTAGTATACAGAGCGTGTTAAGGTTTAAATGAGATAAAAAATTACTTTTTTTTCTCTAAAAGTTAAAAAAGTTCTAAAAATAACTTAATGGTGATTACTTTCTAAAATGAAATAATTGTTTAAGTAATTTACCCTTGTGCGTTAATTTTAAAGCCCAACCGTATAATTAAAAATTTAATTATTTTCCATATTAATTTACTTCTTTTACAAAGAGGGGAGCGTCCTGCTCCCCCCTTCCCCAACCCCAAGCATACGCCACTAGGTGTATCTCTTTTTCTAAATTAAGGTAATCACAGTAATGTTCGGATATAACAAACCCATTTACAGCAAAGTTCCGGTTAAAACATTTTTTTTACACAAACTATAATGTATCTTTTACTGGTTATAACGAATTTTGGATAAAACGAACTATTTTTAATTATTTTTTAGTGTTCGTTATATCCGAACACACTGTATATCTATATGAAACACTATTATACATACATATATATTTCCTTAGGTTACTTTTTAAATACGTCAGCAAAACAGCTGATGATAATGCGCAATAGAGTCCCGCTAATCCGAACTAATTGGGACCGATCCCGTTCGGATTGGCGAAAATTCGGATTGGGCGAAATTTTGTCACATAATGCCATATTATTGTCTTTTTAAGGCATATTTAGCGTCAGATGTGTAAAATATTAAAGGTCAGACGGTGTAAAGCCCATTTAGTGCATTGCGTCAGAAGAAGATCACTGACTTTAAATTGTGCTAGTCAATAATTTGTAAGTGTCTAACAAATAAATAAACTATGTATAAGATTTTCTTAATACGCGTACGACATTACTTGAAAAAACTTGTTTTTCTTTGCTTTTCCTACTTCTTAAATTTTATTAAAATAATTTTTTTTGTCCTGGCCCTGTTTAGGCGGATTTTTGGGGTTCGGATTAGCGGAACTCTAGTTAATAATACTTTGTATTCGTTGTGTCATGTATAAGTGCTTATCGGAGTTGTTGACGCAGCCCTACAAGATTTGTCTGTAACTTTTACTGCCCCAATCCGGGCCTGCCTTTTTAACCATACATGGTTAAAAGCTAGATACCATTATCGTACCGCTATTTGGTATAGACCTTTCTAACGTGAAATCTCTCCATGAACCCGTAACGGGTATTTTCTTTCTGCAAAGCGACAAGATATTCTCAGTAGCGAATAAGTCTGCTCAGGTTGGATATTTGAGAACCGGTCTATCTTTGGCTGCTGTTAATTTAATGCTTTAATTAGAAGAGTCATATGGGATAGCAGAATATAATTGCCTTCCTTGATGAATGACCTTCCAGTGCATGTATCTGTTGTTTGTCATTCTTTTTCCTATCCGTCTAGCTGTATTATGACACTAAAATGAAATGCCATAAAGAATTGCTTACAAAATTTATGAATAGGCTGCTATGTGTAGTAACACAGTAAATAAATTATAGTTTAAAAATACTTTAAAAATACGCTTGTATAGCCAACCGGGCTTTTAATAATTTTTAATAATTCAATTATAGTAAAAAATTGTGGGGTGCAATTTACAACATTTAATATCACGCAGGACCGGATTTAACTTTTTGCTGCCCATAGGCTAATATATTTTTGCCGCCCTAATATGTCAATATTTTTTTGGATCAGAACGAAAAATTTAGCATTTAAAGAATGTAAACTACACTAGTAATTCTTATAGTACAGTGAATGGGAAGAAAAAAACTGTTTGAGCTCCGAATTTTTTTGTACAGTGTTAATTTTTATGAAAATTTGGAATTAAGTTGCTTTTACCCTCTAGATCAAAGTTTATATTTGTTTAGGGTGTGCTTTTTATTTTTAGGGGGTAAAAACCACGCCTTATGCTAAAAAATTAAAAAACCATAGAAATAGACCTTATGTAAATTAAAATCATAGCTAAATATGTAGAATGAATCTATTTTTATGTTGTGGGATATATCTAACATTATATTTTAACGTTTCAACCCTTAAAAATCACCCCTAATAACGAAATTCCAAAAAAAAATGTTTTTTCATTTTAAAATTATTTAATAACGCTTTTATTGTAGTAAAAAATATTTTATTAATAATAAATATTAACTACCAAAACTCAAGCTTTAAATAACCACCCCTTATGAGATTTACAAAAAAAAAATTTTTGACAAATTAAAAGGATTCGATGATAAATAATTATAGTCCCGGAAATGAAGCTCAAAAATTGCAAAACCTCGCAATTTTTTGGCTTCATTGATGCAATTTTGAGTCCTGCATTGATTTGTATAAAAATTTGGAATTAGGCGCTTCTAATCCTCTACTTTAAATTCTATTTCATGGTGATGTGCGCTGTTTTTTTTTTAAG
>JAHBCN010000169.1:0-75000 GCA_019359885.1 Listronotus oregonensis
TACGTATAGTACAAAAACACAAAAATTTGTTTAAGGACATATATAGTTATGTGGTTTATTTAAATATACAGGGTGATTCATGGGGAAATGTCAATACTTCAGGTAAGTACTCAGGGTCCAAAAATAAGCATTAAATTATATATACATATGGGTCCGCAAGCCCTTCGTTTCCGATATACAGGGTGTTAAAGTTTTTATTTATATTCTTTTTATATTTTTTTTTATTTTTTTATGTTTTGCTGAACATAATTTAAGAACAATAATTTTATTGAAAATTAAAATACATATTATATAATTATACATTTTGTTTTTTTTTTTTTTAATTTTGGTGTAATAAAATCAGATGCGTGTGATGCGTGGTATTTTTTTTAAATCCAAATATCTCAAAAACCGTTGCTTATATCGACTTTTAACAAGTATAACTTTTTAACATTAAAAAGTTGTGATTGTTCAGAATAGTAAAAAGGCGTGGAGGTGGCTCCCCCTAAAAGTAAGAGCCTTACTTAGATTCGAATCCGTCATACCAAAAAACTCCCGGATACCAAATTTTACTCTAATATTTACATTATCATAGTTTTTATTTAAAAAAATGGAATAATTAAATATAAACTTTAACACCCTGTATTTCGGAAACGAAGACCTTGCGGACCCATATTTGTATAGACTTTTAGGTTTATTCTTAGCCCCTGACTACGTACCTGAAGTATTGACATTTCCTCATGAATCACCCTGTATATTTCAAATATACGGTATGTATAGAAAAATTATAATACATTTTTAAAATTATAGTTAAAGTTTAAAACAGTTGTAAAATTTTTGTTATTGACGTTTTTTTTTAAATATATAAGTAGATACATCTTATAAAACAATTAATAATAATATATAAAAATATTACACAGAATAAAAAAAATGTATTGAATTTTAAAAATAATAATAAATTATTTTTTTTACACTCTGTATAATGTTCGTGGGTATTTTATTAACTGTTATAAAAATATACATATCCCATAATTTTTTTAGATTTTCAGATATATTAATAAAGTAGTAATAAGGCTTTTTAAATATTGAGTTTTATCATATTTTTTTTTTTTTTGACTTACACATTATACGAGTACTAATTTTGAGGTTTTTAAATAACTATATATAAATACATAATAATTTTATAAATATTTTTTCTAATTGTAATAATAGCGTCAATGCTATAACCAACTGCCCTCTGATATATATGTTCTATTATTTTCTTCAAAATATTGTAAATAGGAAAACATTAATAGCATGTTCTCAATATTTTTAGAGTTTTTCAATTTTGATAAGCGCCATTTTGAACCCGCCATCTTGGATTAGCCATCTTAAATTTTATAAATTTCGACCTTAAATTCGTTATAAGTGACCACAAAAACCTCTGTGAAATTTTTTTCTATTCATATTTCCCGTATTTTAAGTGAAATTCCATTTTTCCTTAAATTATTTAGATTTTACATTTTTCCTGGTTTGAAAGTAAGAAACTAGGGTTTTGTTTTCCTATATTGTATTGCAATTGACTAAACCTTGTAGTTCTGATTTTTAACCCGATAAATAGTTTTATATATAAACCAATATTTAATGCAAAAATTTAAAAAACTTCCAGATTCGGCTATGTATTTATAAGTTTTGGCTTTTTTCCACAAGCTTGTTTTTTTTTGTGAACTTCTGATATTCCATGTTTATACACACGTCATACAACTACTAAAAATTGATGATTTCTTTAGAGCATTATCACTGTAAACATCACTTAACACATCGGTAGTTTCTTGCCAATTTTACAAAGCTTTCTAATGTTAAGTCGTTGCTTAATGATTTCGGTGCGATCGTGAGCAGAGCTGTAGATCGCGTCACAGTCGCCAAATTAAATTATTTCGCGTATTTACTGGTAGCAGAGTCTCCTTAGATTTTTACATATATTAATACAGTAGTAAAAAGGCTTTTTAAATATTGTGTTTTATTTATATATATATATATATATATATATATATATATATATATATATATATATATATATATATATATATATATATATATATATATATATATATATATATATATATTTTTGACTCACACAGTATACTAATTTTGAGTTTTTTTAATAATATATATAAATATATAATAATTATATAAATATTTTTCTAATTGCAATAATAGCTTCTATAATAGATCCTACATTAATTTTTTAATTATATTTTTCCATTAATATATATTACAAATTACAAATAAGGGCTTTAACAATCTTCTCCAAAATTTACGAGCCTTTCATTAAAAATATAAAATAGAAATTTGGTAAAGCTTGGTTAAGCTGAGCGTTCTGTAGCCATTTTTGCAACAGTCTACCTCGGCACTGTGCTACGGTCCGCATAAAATGTACAGGTACAGGAATTTTCTTTTAGTTAAACAGTTATGTTCTGGTTATTAATTTATTGTAATTTTGACAACCAAGGGCACCAAGGATACATTAATAACATTAAGTAAGAAAATAAAAAATCAAAATTTACGTATTGGAATAGTAAAGAAATTCCATTTTTCCTGAAATTATTTAGATTTGCATTTTTCCTGGTTTGAAAGTAAGAAGCTAGGGTTTTGTTGTCCTATATTGTTTTGCAATTGACTAAACCTTGTAGCCCATAAAATGTTAAAACCTCGGAACCCATCGACTGTGTATAAAATTTAAAATAAAATATTGAATTTATAGTTAATATCCTTTATAAAAACGTTTACCCCTTAAAAATTGCCGCTTTGTCCGAAAAATATAATTTTTTTATAACTAAAAACAAGATGTACCGCTGTGCGCACTAACTCTCGCTGCTATATGCGCTAAGCATGAGAGTGAGTCATTTTGGATCCGCCATCTTAGATTTAGATTTTTTTAAATATCGACCTCATATTCGTGATTGGTGACTACCAAAACCCCTGCGCAAAATGTTTTATCTATATTCTCCGTATTTTAAGTATTTTTCAACTTTGATACGCGCCATTTTGGATCCGCCATTTAGGATAGGCCATCTTGAATTTCAAATTTTTAAATTTTTACCTCAAATTCCTGATTAGTGACCACAAATCCCCTGAGTAAACTGTTTCATCCATGTCTCCCGTATTTTAGGTGTTTTTCTAATTCCATACCCGCCATCTTGAATTTAGAGTTTTTTAAATTTCGACCTCATATTTGTGATTGCTAATTCCCAATATAATAAGTAAAAATATCTTTTACCCAAAGACTTAAAACTTAAGTTGCCACTTTTTTAAATTGGAGCAGAATTAAAAAAATAACCTCAAAAAAGGGCTTCAATTTTACTTTTTTAATGAAAAGCTCATAAAATTTTAAAAAGATTGTCATTTTTCAAATTTTATGAGCTTTTTCTTGAAAAAAATAAAATTGAAATTCGGTAAAGCTGAGTATTCTGTAGTCATTTTGGAAACAGTCTAGCTAGTATCATGCCACTGTGCGTAGGTGTCGTCGAAAATGTTTTCCAAAATTCAACAATATTATAATGAAACTTAATTAAATCAGTTAAAAAATTGCCCCTTAAGTTAAGCAATGTGCTTTCTTCTGCAAGTTATAAGCCTACTGAAAAAAATTAAAATTATGATGAGAGTTAAAAAATATTGTTCAATTAATATGTTTGCCGTTTAGTTTTATTATTTTCTTTTTATTTAACAATTAATTTAGTATTAACATTAAAAGTTACTTATATTAGTGAAAAAAAAGTCTATAAATATAAACAAATAAGAGATTAAAGTTAACATTTTAAATACAGAAACCATACAACTCTCAAATTTAGAAGTTTGAAAATACCGCCAAAAAAGCTGAAGCTGATTTGTGTCGGTAGACATGCACGTAACTATTAATTTTTTTACAGGTTTCACAAAAAGGTTTTTTTAAGTATTTGTTTAATATGCTACCATAATTTTATAACTCTTAGAAAATTTTGTAAATCAATTATCACACAATCAAACGCTCCTATTTAATACCGTCAAAAGTATTGTTTTGTTAGGAAATTAGACCTCTTTAAAATCTCTTAACTTTTTAGAGCATAACACTTTTGGGATTTTAAGCGGTCTAGTTAAATAACAAAAGCTGGTAGTAGAAAAATAATAAACTTATGTTTTTTATATAACAATTTGTAAAATATGATGTGGAGGATTTTTTTACAATTTAAAATTTATCATCATTATATGCTATCTAAACATACTAGATTTCTTCTGACTTACCCATAGGAGGATAATCCATTTAAAATAAAAACATATATGTGTCACAACAAATTAAAATTTACATGTCAAACACTAAAAACTATTCAGAAAGACAACACACAATCTGTACATTCATAGTTATACGGTTAAAATATTACTATTAAGAATTGGCTCAGGAATTGAGATGTTGGTATGTTTTTTTCCGGTGTTTGTGGTTTTTATTTATGTTGATTATAATAATATAATTATATTTTTTCCCAAACCTAATTTTATTTTAAATATAATAGTCAACAATTCTCGTTATTTAATTTATTACGTTATAATAAATTTTACTTAAATTTTTTATGTCGGTCTTGTCATTCATTGCATTTGTGTTGTTTTTAATGTAAAGCATTTCCATAAATTCTCTTTTTTGATTATTAAATTCAGTTTTTAAAATGTTGGTGTCTTGAAAGTTAAACTTATGTAATGTTTGGCTTTCGTGTTTTGTTAATGCCGTTTTATTTTTCTTGTCATTTAGTCCGTTTTGGAAGTATCGAGTTGTTTGGCCTATATATACGCTTGGACAGTCGTTACAAGGTATTTGATAAATTGTATGGGTCTTTTTATTTTTTGGGATTTTACTTTTTAGAGAACTAAAATGCCTTTGCAAAAGGTTATGACCTTTATGACATACAGAAATATTTTGTTGTTTAAAATATGTTTGTAGACCTTCCGATAACCCTTGTATATATGATATAGATAAAAAGTTGGTTGCATCTTTATTTGGTTGGTTTTAAGTATTATTATTTAGTTTTTGTATTCGAAAATTGAATAATGAATTATTTAACTTTTTTGGATAACTATTTTTAATGAGCATATCCTTTGCTTTTTTAACAGCTGTATTTCTGTATGTCGGGTCGCTAAGTTTTAGTGCTCTGTCAGCCAGACCAATAACAACAGATTTTTTTTTGGGACATTGGATGTTAAGAGTTTTGTAATATGTTAACGAGTCATAAAAATAAATTAAACTTAAAACGTGATGAAACACAAACCGACACTAACAAAAGACCTATGCACCAAATTTAAAAAAACAACCACATTTCTAAAACAAAATCCCCATTTAAAAGTATTAGGACCTGAAAAATCAAATAAAACCGTTATTATGGAAGCAGATGACTACGACAACAAAATGGACCTTCTATTAAACGACACGGACTTCCCAAACTACACACAAATGGTATACCACTGCGCCCCATTGTATCGTGTATTCAGTTACCTTTAGATAAACTTTCAAAATATTTAAAGAGTATTCTTGTCAACATCGTCAATAAAAGCAATACATATATTAAAGACTCTTGGGATTTAAAAAAAAAAATAAAAATATTAATTTACCAGATAACTACGTTCTCGTGTTTTTGGACGTCGTTTCTTCATATACAAATGTCCTAATAAAACTAGCCCTTAATATCAGAAAAACAAAATGGGACCAAGTAAAAATTTTACTGACATTCCAGTTCAAGAATTTCTATTTGCAATCGAATTAACTTTAAACTCTACTTATTTTTTATACAAAGATAAAGTTTACAAACAAATCGAAGGGTGTGCAATGGGATCCTCAATTTCTAGCGTGGTAGCACAAATGGTCTTAGAAGAACTAGAGAATACAGTTATTTCTAATCTGAATATCCCACTACCATTCTTCTTACGATATGTTGACGACTGTATTACTGCAGTTGCCAATGATAAATGTTGTTATGTTCTTGATTCGTTTAATTCATTTCATGAAAAATTGAAGTTTACCATCGAGACCGAAGAAAATTCCAAAATAAACTTTTTAGATATGACACTACACCATCAAAACAACTTCATACAGACAGAATGGTATACAAAAAAAACTTGGTCCGGACGTTATCTGAATTACTACTCTCAACATCCAATGTCCCCAAAAAAATCTGATGTTATTGGTCTGGCTGACAGAGCACTAAAACTTAGCGACCCGACATACAGAAATACAGCTGTTAAAAAAGCAAAGGATATACTTATTAAAAATAGTTATCCAAAAAAGTTAATTAATTCACTATTCAATTCTCAAATACAAAAACTAAATAATAATACTCAAAACCAACCAAATAAAGATGCAACCAACTTTTTATCTATATCATATATACAAGGGTTATCGGAAGGTCTACAAACATATTTTAAACAATAAAATATTTCTGTATGTTATAAAGGTCATGACCTTTTGCAAAGGCATTTTAGTTCTCTAAAAAGTAAAACCCCAAAAAATAAAAAGACCCATACAATTTATCAAATACCTTGTAACGACTGTCCAAGCGTATACAATGGCCACAAATATGACAAGAAAAATAAAACGGCATTAACAAAACACGAAAGCCAAATATTACATAAGTTTAACTTTCGAGACACCAAAATTTTAAAAACTGAATTTAATAATCAAAAAAGAGAATTTATGCTTTACATTAAAAACAACACAAATGCAATAAATGACAAGACCGACATAAAAAATTTAAGTAAAATTTATTATAACGTAATAAATTAAATAACGAGAATTGTTGACAATTATACTCAAAATAAAATCAGGTTTGGGAAAAAATATAATTATATTATTATAATCAACATAAATAAAAACCACAAACACCGGAAAAAAACATACCATCATCTCAATTCCTGAGCCAATTCTTAATAGTAATATTTTAACCGTATAACTAAGAATGTACAGATTGTGTGTTGTCTTTCTGAATAGTTTTTAGTGTTTGACATGTAAATTTTAATTTGTTGTGACACATATATGTTTTTATTTTAAATGGATTATCCTTCTATGGGTAAGTCAGAAGAAATCTAGTATGTTTAGATAGCATATAATGATGATAAATTTTAAATTGTAAAAAAATCCTCCACAACATAATTTAAAAATTGTGTTTAAAATTAAACTTTTTAAGAATAAAATATATTTGTTGTAGACATTGAGGAAGGCCAAACAAGCCGAAACGTTTGTGAATAAATTCAGAAGGAAATGAAAACAAGAACCACTAAGCCCAAGAAAATATTATAAATGGTTCGAGAAAAACACTTTTTAAGTATATATATATATATATATATATATATATATATATATATATATATATATATATATATATATATATATATATATATATATATATATATATATATATATATATATATATATATATATATATATATATATATATATATATATATATATATATATATATATATACGTTTTATACCCTATTAAAGAATTTTAATGAATTCTTAAAGTACCACCTAAAAATATTACCTACCCTTAAGAATGCGGCCAACGTAACATGTGCTCGCGACTGCTAGTCGGCGTGGGAGTGGGTCAAATCTTGACCAGGGCGCCACTAGTTTGTACCTATATAAAAAAATTTAAATCCGCAAACCCAAACTAGAAGGTCCTCGATATCAAGAATCCTTAAGGGTAATTGATAAAAAAATAATAATAATAAAAGCTAAATAAATAGGTTTGGTTGAGGTATTATAGGGCAATAAAACACCGTCTGCTTCTGTTAGACAATAACACATTTATTGGGCGCTGAGTTACTTGACCAAACGGTAAGTAAATGTCAAAAAAACGGTTTATAATGAGAAATTTTAAAATATGATAACTCGATATTAACACTAATTCATAAATTGGTCCATATGATGAAAATAAAATTTACAATGGAGCGTATGGCGTACATAACCTAGACTAAACCATACAAGGCAAGTATCCCATAAAAATAAGCCAATAATGGTCAGATGGTGTAATTTAAACAAGGCTTTGACACCGCGGAAAAGATTTTCTTTATTTTTCCTTTTAAATCTAGTACATCACAATAGCAGGTCAGTATAAGTCAGCCATTACCTTATAATCTTCCATGTGCCTTATATGGGGAAGCTAGGCTACCGCTTTATAAAAGAAAGTATTAAATAAACAGTCAAGTGTATAACACGACAAATTTTCAAAAAAAAATCATAATACTTCAGGATCAAAGTAAGGTTCAATGTCAATAAGTTACAAAATAAAAAAAAGAACAAAAATAAAAATCAGATTATTTAAACCTTGTACGCGTGTACCATGGTATACGAGAACGTAGTATTTCACACCAATATGTATCATTAATTTATCATTATCAAGTATTTATATATATATATATATATATATATATATATATATATATATATATATATATATATATATATATATATATATATATATATATATATATATATATATATATATATATATACTTGATAATTTATTTTCTTGAACCTTTAGAATATATTCTAATTATAATAATATATTCTATCTATAATAACTGTCCCAAAGTATACATTGGCCAAACCACACAACATCTCCAAAACCGTCTTAACGGTCATAAATATGACAAAAAAATAAAACCGCTCTAACTAATCACGAAAATGAAACTTCACATAAATTTAATTATACCAACACTAAAATCCTAAAAACTGAATCGAATCAACAGAGGAGAGAATTTCTGGAAATGATCTATATTAAAAAAAATGATAACTCAATAAATGAAAAATCTGACATAAAAAACCTCAGTAAAATATATTATAACCTTGTCAAATAATTATAAAACCATATATTTTTATCCTTTATCAAGCATTCATATTAGAATAATAGTAAAAAAAATATATATAACCTAAACACTACAAAACATACATTCCCAACAAATTTTTCCATCGGAAAAAAAACTGTAAGCTGACAAGCAAGAATTCGAAAAATTTTTTAGTAGTAACGTAAGCCGAAGTGCGAAACCAACGAACTCAAAGACTAGAATTTGTCACTATAACAATTTGTGAACAAAATATTTTGATATATCTATATTTTTGTTTTTGTTTTAAAAAAACATAAACAAATAGCCAAATCTTAAAAATCAACACCAAAAAAATGATCATTGGAAATGTAATAAAAGTAGTTAAAAAATTGATTTTGGTATTTAATATAAGCAACATTCCGTTTAAATAAAACATTAATTTATATAACAGTTCTAAACTCTATAATCTATAATTTTTAATTTTTTTAATATATTTTAAATTTATAATTTTATTTATTATATTGCAGTTGGGTGAAAATACTGCGTTTCCCCCCTTTTATTAAATCACGTTTTCAGTCATGCTGCACGTCACCTACTTGGAATTGGCAAAAGAGCTCATTCGAAATTCACATATCCGTGAACTAATGGGAAGCCATTTTTCATTAAGCGTGTTGTTGTAAGCAACTTCTGACTGGTTACAGATGTTCATAAAGTAACTGCTTTACTCTCAAGGGTTGTCTACGGCCTACATTCGGTGTGACCATCCCCAACAAGGGTGAAACACGTGTAATCGGATTGGCTGGACCCGGGGTTATCCATTTACTTGGAGGCCTCGTAATTTTAAAACAACCAACCTTAGTGATCATACTTACCAGGATATTTTATTTTTCTTTTCATTTATTAAGGAGCCTCTATGCCCAAAGAAACTCCCCTTTTTGTTATTATATTATATATATATATATATATATATATATATATATATAATATATATATATATTTTATATATATATATATATATATATATTATATAAAATTATATACAGTGTAGCCTTGATAATCCGGATCCCGCTAAAAGCGTTACTAGTGAATACGATGTAGGCACATCTACAATTTCGTATATTAAGAAGAACAAATTGAGCATTACAAGGTATGTGCTAAGGTTTATAGATGTTTTATTTTACTAATGTTTTGCATTTTATTTTTAGTTTTATTAGTGGTTGTGATAGCGTACCACAAGCTAAGAAAACACTAAGAAAACCCGAATATCCCTCAATGGAAAAGCGATTATTCGAATGGTTTTGCAAGCAATGCTCCAGACACATCTCATATCATATGAAATTTTAGCAGGCAAAGAAAAGCATATCTACAACGGCGTTTATGGAAATGATAATTTTGCAGCCAGTCGAGGTTGGATCGCAAATTTTAGAAAAAGACATGGTTTGAGAGTTTTAAAGTTTGTGGTGAGAAATTATACAATGACGAAACTGCTGTTGAGCCTTTTAAAAATATTTTGGCACATAACTTGAAAAACCTGAATTTAATTCCTACGCAGGTATACAACGCTGATGAATCAGCGTTGTACTGGAAAATGTTACCGGAAAAAACAATTGTTTGTTCTCAAGAAAAGACAGCACCTGGACGAAAAATAAGTAAGAATCGTGCTACTTTCCTGTCATGTGTAAATGGAGATGGTTTCCATAAATTGAGAATTCTCGTCATTAAAAAGGCAAAAAATCCCAGAGCGTTTAAAAATGCAGCCATACCCGTAGAGTATAAAAATTCCTGCAATGCTTGTATGACGTCTGCAATATTTAAAGAGTGGATTCATAATTCGTTTATTAGGCAAGTAAAAGAGTATTTAAGAAGCAAACATCTAGCTGAACGTGCTCTTTTAATCATTAACAATGCTTCGAGCCATGGATCGCCAGAAGAACTGAGAAGTGAGGATGGCCATTATTTCTGTACAATCTTTTTTCCGCCAAATTGCACAGCACTGCTGAAACCCATGAATCAAAATGCCATAAAGTTGACTAAATTGTTTTACCGCAAGAGCCCTTTTGGCGCACATTTTATCACAAGATGAAAAAAATGTTATCCAGGTGTTAAAGACCTTAAATCTTAAAACTGTAACATACTTACTGAGTAATGCATGGTCAAAAATTTCTACAAAAATGTTGGGAAAAAGTAATTCCGAAAGGAACAGTTTTAGCAGTGATTTAGAATACGAAGCCGATGATCTGATTTTGCTGAAGCAATTGCAGAAAAAGCTACGAGCTTTAACAGATGTTTCGGATATGCTCCAAACGCTAAGTGAAAACGAGATAAATCCTGAAGAAGTGAATAACTGGATTAAAAATGATGAGGACTTGGTGGCAGATGAGATAGAAAGCATGCCTTATAGCAGCAGCGAAGAATGTGAAGATGATGACAAAAATCAAGAAAGAGAGAAAGGAGGGGTCAAAAATGATGAAGCAGTGAAGGGCTTCAATTTATGCTTAAAGTGGGCTAAAGAAAATCAAGTACCATTGCATGATATCTTCTTGAAAGACTCAAAGAAATGGCTTTTATGAAAAATTAGGAAAAAGTTAAGCAAGCAACAATTACAGACTTTTTGAATTAGCTTTATTATGTACTACATAGCATACATGTAATTAAGTTTATGCTTTTAATTTGTATGTTTTCCTCGTTTACCACACATTTTAAGGCACATGTATTTAGTTATATACATACATATAATATTCTCTAATAAAATATACATACACACATGGTATTTATGTATAAAGACATCGTGTTTCAGTAATCCGAATTTTTTGTTAATCCGGACCGCCGTGATTTTTGTTAGTCCGGACTATCAAGGCTTTACTGTATATATATATATATATATATATATATATATATATATATATATATATATATATATAATATATATATATATATATATATATATATATATATATATATATATATATATATATATATATATATATATATATATATATATATATATATATATATATATATATATATATATATATATATATATATTATATATATATATATATATATATATATATATATATATATATATATATATATATATATATATATATATATATATATATATATATGACAACGAAATCACTACCCAGCCCCTTAATTTTCTTGAATGAAAACATATGGCTTTCAAATTTTGAGATAATATATTATATCATAAGATGCCGATTTCGGATGTTATAACATGTGTCTATCACTTCCGGTTTAACCGGAAACGACATCAATTTTGATTTTGAAAATTTGATTTCTTTAATGGAACACCCTATATATGTATATTCTTCGGAATTTGGAGTCTATGGATCATTTTGATATAAAATCTATATTATATCCTATACCTATCTCTGCTTGTTTTTGAGAAAATGGCGATTAAAGATGTCCAAACTACCGCACATTATGCAGTTATAGAAAACAATAAATGTTATATAATTATGTTAATTTAATTCTCCTGAAGTTACTGGGAGGCATATAAAACCCGGCTTTACCAGTTGCGAAAATTAACTTCAATAATGTTACTCAAAAATGTTAATGCAACACCCGAATTTATAAAATTTATTATATCCTATATCTACCTTTGTTGTTTTGAAAAGGGATTGAAATGTTCAAACGACCGCACATTATGCAGTTATAGGGGCAAACAATTTTCTCAAAAACTAACAAAAATAGGTATATGATATAATATAGATTTTATATTAGGAATGAGCCGTAGAATGCAAATTTTAAAAAATATACAGGGTGTCGCATTAAAATTTTTGAAGTAACATTATTGGAAAAATCAATTTTTCACGTACTTCCGGTAAATCCGGAAGTAGTTTTATTATGACCCCCACAGATAGAGTCTTTAGAAAGAATTAAATTAAACATATAAAATTTTTATAACGTTTATTTGTTTTCCCATAAAACTGCATAATGTGCGGACGTTTGGACATATTCAATCGCGCTTTTCACAAAAACAAGCAGAGATAGGTATAGGATATAATATAGATTTCATATCAGAAATGATCCGTAGAATCCAAATTCCGAAAAATATACTGGGCGTTCCATTTAAAAAATAAAAAATTTTGTCGTTTCTGGTTAAATCGGAAGTGATAGAAACATGTTATAATATCCAAAATCCTTAAATTTGAAAGCCATATGTTTTTATTCAAAAACAAGAAAATAAAGGGCGGGTATAACGTTGTCACCCTATATATATATATATATATATATATATATATATATATATATATATATATATATATATATATATATATATATAATGTAAATTTAATATTATATTTATATATATATATATAATATATATATATATATATATATATTTATATATATATTATTATATAATAATATATATATAATATATATATATATATAATATATATATAAATTTATAATATATATATATATATTATATATAATATATATATATAATTAAATTAAAATTGTAAATTTAAAGCATATATATTTATAATATATAATAAAAATAGTTTAAGCTACCGTTTACTACATGGTTTTATCTACTAAGGTTTTTAAGAAATTTTGAAAAACCTGAAACATGCATTTTGAAAATCGCCATATTTTTTATACGTTAAAATTTTTCAAATCTGTAAAAACTTCTTCAAAGCACCTTTTTGTAGAATATGATCAAGTAGTCAATTTTTATTTTCTACGTTTCGGGTTTTTAGAATCATCATCATCTTTACTTTTTCATATGGGCGCCATATTGGATTTCTACGCAGCCAAATAGTGCTTTTTATTCTGATTTCAACAATGTATAAAATGTTATAGTTTAGGAGTTTGTAACCTCATTTATTTCAAAAAACAAATATTTTCTCAGTTGGCCTTGATTACGGCGAATGTCATCTAGCGTCATTGGCAGCAGAAGAAATGTTAATATAGCTGCATAAACCTATTTCGACAATTTTCCTGAATGGCAGCATTCTAAACTAACATACTTTTGAAAACTGGTTACAAATTTGCTTGAATTCGGAAGTTTTAAAAAACCACGACCTAAGAAGTACGTTGAAGAAAATTGACAACGAGATGCTGCAGTTAACCAACATTTTAAAGAAAATCCAACATTTTCAGCCAGGGATGTTGATAGAGAATTTCACATACCTAAGTCAACCATTCATAGGGAAGTTAGGACCAGTTAAAAAAAATATCGTTAATGTGTTGAGAGAAATGGACAACATTTTGAATAAGTCGTTATTTTTCATCTTCATTTTAGTGAGAATCTTAGTTTAGCCACTTTTCATTGTGTTTGTTTTCACTTGTTTCAATTAACTTGTTACGTGTAGTTTTCTTGTAACACGGTGTTAACGTTATAGCTATGTTCGCGAAACCCATTTCTGTAAAATGTCTGTTTAGCTTATCTATTTTGCCAATTACTAATTTTTATTGTTTACAAAAAAAATGACGTTCGCCGGAATCAAGGCCAACTGAGAAAATATTTGTTTTTTCAAATAAATAAGATAATAAACTCTTAAATTATAACATGTTTTACATTGTTGAAATCAGAATAAAAAGCACTATTTGGCTGCACAAAAATCCAATATGGCGTCCATATGAAAAAATAAAGTTGATGATGATTCTAAAAACCCGAAACGTAGAAAATAAAAATTGACTACTCGGTCATATTCTACAAAAAAGTTGCTTTGAAAAAGTTTTTACAGATTTGAAAAATTTTCACTTATAAAAAAATATGGCCGATTTTCGAAAATGCATGTTTCAGGTTTTTTCAAAATTTCTCAAAAACCTGAATAGATAAAACCATGTAGTAAACGGGATTAGCTTACTTACATAATTGTCCAAAACTTTCCCCATTTAACCGATGTTGTATCTATCGTGGTTTCCAAGATCCCCATACATTCCCACCAATTTGGGACACACTGTATATATATATATATATATATATATATATATATATATATATATATATATATATATATATATATATATATATATATATATATATATATATATATATATTAAAAAAAAAAAAAATGGGGAAGGGTAGTCTTGACCGACTAGTTGAATACAAAAGATTCCAAATTTTGGGATTCGGCTAGGGCTGAAGTAAAATCTTTTTTAATAAACGCCGAGCTTTCGGAAATTTATTTTTTCCTTTTTCAAGGGTGCAAAGTGAGTATTTTTCAAGATGTTCTAGAAAACACTAAAATGTATAAATGTTCAAAAATTTAAATTCAAAAATTATGAGCACTAGAATGTAAAACAATAAATTGATTATGTTTCTTATAATGACTCTAGCCTTAAGAAAACTCACTTTGCACCCTTGAAAAAAGGAAAAAATAAATTTCCGAAAGACAGTATTTTTCAAGATGTTCTAGAAAACACTAAAATGTATAAATGTTAAAAAAATTTAATTCAAAAATTATGAGCACTAGAATGTAAAACAATAAATTGATTATGTTTCTTATAAGGACTCTAGCCTTGAAAACTCACATTGCACCCTTGAAAAAGGAAAAAATAAATTTGCGAAAGCTCGGCGTTTAGTAAAAAAAAAGAGTTTTACTTCAGCCCCAGACCGAATCCCAAGAATTTGGAATCTTTATATATATATATATATATATATATATATATATTATATAATATATATATATATATATATATATATATATATATATATATATATAATTAATATTAAATTATTGAAACATTTTTTAAATTTTTTATAAATAAAATCCTGCCTAAATTTTAAATTCTAAGACAATTAGGAACTCAGGATAAATCAGATTGCCAAATTTTACAATACCTTCTAAATATATCGTATTGTGGCCCTATTTTAGGGCGTTTTGAGCAAAAATGTGCAGTTTTCAGAATTTTCCTTCTCTCCTAAAACCTACTTACATACATGCCAAAATTCAAGTTTATACTTTTATAGAGGTAATAATTTGATAAGTCAATCAGTCAGTAGTAAAATAGTCGATTTTTAAGTTCTAATATATCAGGGATTACTTGCCTATTTCATACCTTTATGTGAAATAAGACCGAAGTTATGATTGGAGTAAAAATGTCCTAAAATATTTTATATAAAGTACTCACATTTGTGGGGTAGTTCGAAACTTGTCCTGGCGCACTACTTTGCGCCTAGATAAGTAAGTTAGCGGAATGTTTGAGAAGTGAGACAATTTAATATTTGGACAAACATTATTTTCAAGAAAAGAATACAAGTTATTAAGATGCTATGAATCTGTTTTGCCCTACCTTTTAAAAATGTTGTAAATGAGTCACACTGTATATTATACTGTGCCTTAATTAAACATAAGATAGCAGGGGTAAACCGTAATACAAGTTTGCATCACATGTGTAATAATCACCCATATTTAAAAGCCTTGTCTACTGCAGAAATATTACCTTTGAAGGGTATGTTCGTAAATCTTTGTGAGCATAAAGATATTTATTACATTTAACTTTTATAAAATAAGAGGAAATTTAAAGCGTAATAAACTATGCGTACATGAATAGTTTTTCTAAATAATGTTTAAGCACAGGTGCAAAAGCAAGGTGTAATAATTTTAAGCTTTAGGGATTTTTTAATAATTTCCACAAAACTTTTAGCTAAAGAAATAAAAAATTTCTTTGTTTAAACGCACCTGGTTAAAGTTTTTTTTTTTAATCAATTATTGTTTTTCCTAATTTTTTCAATATTTTTAAATATATTTTTCTTTTATTTTCTTTTTAATTCGTAAAGTATTTTTTTAAATGTTTTCGTTCTATAAATATTTATATACAGATCTAATTGGCTATAAGTTAAAACAAAAAAAAATAAAATTAATACTCGTATTTACCAAAAAGGTTTAAAATTTATATTATTTAGTTTTATAAAACATGTTAATGTTAAATAATTTTTATTTGTTATTTTTTAATACTTTATTTATTTAATAATTATTGTTCTACAAGGAACCAAATATCCCAAAAGTACGATACCAAATATTGACATTAATTACATTAGTAACTATTTTATTAATAAAATAGCAGTATCAGTTGGGTGTCGTGTAGGTTGTGTATGCTAATTAG
Organism: Listronotus oregonensis; assembly: GCA_019359885.1. Classification (NCBI taxonomy): domain Eukaryota; kingdom Metazoa; phylum Arthropoda; class Insecta; order Coleoptera; family Curculionidae; genus Listronotus; species Listronotus oregonensis. The sequence goes on from JAHBCN010000169.1 coordinate 16,893, forward strand.
TTACTAAATAAAAAGTTTAGCTCTACTAGATACAAAAAAGCAATAGGTTAATTGTAATATTATATTTTGTGTTTTTTTTTTCTTTTCCAGGTGTCAAAATTAAATTACGGAATCGGACAAATCTTATACATAATCCAAAAAAAAATAACATATTGCTAACTTTTCTCTTACCTATATAAATCTAAAGGTACATCAAACGAGTAAAACTTTATTCATTTTAAAACTTATTTTTTTAGAAGACTCTTTTAAAATTATTCTATATTAACAGGAATTGTGTAAAAAGGAAATCATACTGTTAACCCAAATCCAGAGAACGATCATACGAGAAAGCAGTACATACTTTCTATAGCTCTGGTATAAATAATTCAGCATTGCGATTTACGTTTTAAATAGCAGGTAAAGTCAATAGTACAATTATTATATTCACTGGTAAATCATCTATATGGGAGTAAGTATATTATTAAAACAGAACTTGTGATTTTTTAATTTTATTCCACATAGGATATACGGCCCTAGCTTACAGGCTCTGTCTTAATTTTCACACCAGCAGCAAGATTTAATTTTTTTAAAAATTTACTTTAAAATATTTGTGTGGTAAAATACATGATTATATTTTACCATCGCTTTCTAGTTTTAAGCGGCTTAATATGTATAAGAGACAAAAAAATGTGTTTGTTAACTTTAACTGGCCAGTTTAAGATCATGATTTTTTTGCTGAACAATTTTACCACTCAATTATGTCTGTGCAGATATTTGGTTGATGACAGCGATGCTGTTAGGTGCCAAATAGTCTCAGATGTACAAAGACATTTTCTGCATTGTTTGTCTCTCACTTGCATCTTGAGTAATATGCTTAAAATATCTCTTTATTGCCATCACCAGGTCCTGTATAGCAATCATGAAACCTTCGAACTTGGGGAATAATTCTCTATGATTTAACCAATAGTTTGACGCTATAATTTCAGCATTTTCGGCACATATGCAGAGTCTTTTGTTACCATATGTTGATTTGCACTAAGCTTACGGGGGGGGGGGGTATAGTAACCTTAATCATACATTTTCACTGATATAGCTACTTTCGAGAGACGTCAGCGCTGACCGTTGGTTGAGCACTAAATCCAGCCTAATGTTTACTTTTAACTCATGGTAATAAGTAAGTTACTTATAATGGCAAGTAGTTTGCTGCTACTTTGCATAGGGATAGCTAGACATTGGTAAAGTTCTTTCCTACAAACTCAATAAGTGCCTTTTCGGAGCAGTCTATCAGCTATGTATTGTAGTTAATCATACATTTTCATTGATATAGCTTCGTTTGAGAGATGTCAGCGCTAACCGTTGGTTGAGCACTATATCCAGCCTAATATTTACTTTAACTCATGGTAATAAGTAAGTTACTCATAATGGCAAGTAGTTTGCTGCTACTTTGCATAGGGATAGCTAGACATTGGTAAAGTTCTTTCCTACAAATTAATAAGGGCCTTTTCGAAGTAAATTCTTACCCTCTTTAACCAAGGTTCATTATGAGATCTATGGTCTTGAATCAGGTGATTTAATAGTAGTTCTTTTAGAAGTCTAAGGTCAAAGGTAACCTTGGTCTTAGGTGTTGCTAATAACTCTCTATAGATGTCTATTTTTCATTATGGCACGCTTTTAAACTATTAACGTGGGTGATTTTCATTATTCGTAGAAGAGTTGCCGATGAGTTGGTCAAGCATAGAATTCCTGTGTCGTCGTTGACCTTTAAGGCACTTGTCTGAGGCAATAATGTGTGTTTTTAAAACACTTTATTAGGAAATACAGAAGATTAACATTGTGTTCTTCCTCTTCCGTTGGCCATGTTTCCTTACCATTTACCGGAGTTGATTACCCAAACTCAGGTATTAAAGCAAGTTTTCGGATCTTACCAACCGAAAGGTACATTTTATTAGTTATAGAATTATTTGTTATAAAATAGTATAGCTAAATCGATGTCAGTAATAAATGTCTAACACATTAACGGTACTTGTGCATAACTTTGTATAAACATCCATAAAAAAATAATATTTACTGCAGACTATTAAAAGGTTAGTTTATTTTAAATACCATGTTAAACTAACTTAATTATAATCTAGTCGCTCACAAACATTCCCCGGTCAGTTTCGTTTATCAAATGCAAATTCAAATAAGCCCCCATTTTAAGTGTTTCAGGCTTGGAATTAATGAATATTTAGAATTAATATTTCAATGTCACTTTATTTTGTTTTAAGATAATTCTTTAGTTTGCTTTAAAAAGAAAAAAACTTTACTATCGATTTTGAATACTTTAAAAACACAACAGGTATTTCCTAGTTCTACAAAAAAAATATTTCCAAAGATTAAAGTGAGTTTATAACTATTCAGTAGACACTATTTATTTAATCTAAAGTGAAAGTCCTTATAAGACCCTAAAAAGGCGAAAATGATACCAAAATAAAAGGTAGCGCAAACACCAACATTTTAGATATTCAACTTATTGTTTTTCCCAGTTTTGTTTAAAAACCCAAATATCCAGTTATTTCACAATATAGTAATGTCGCCATGGAACTTACATAATTGGGATATACATAACTACTTCCTCAAACTATACCTCATTAACGTTTAAGTAAATCTAGAAGAAACGAACACTTTACTGTGCAAACCAAACACAATAGCACGCAGCAATCGTTAGATTCTGAGTGCGCTTGTAATTATATAACTTTGGTGATCTGACGAAAAGTGCTGGTTTAAAGAGGCTAAGGCCAATAATATTAGGTTTGAAATTAGCGTACAACAACCACGTTGGTTTCAAACTATTAACCATCCCTAGACAACTAACCTTGTTTTCTTTATTACAAATTATTTTTAAATTACTCGCTAGGCATACGAGAAGCAACCCCAGGAACCAGGTTACCTATAAAATCATTTAAAAATACTAAAACCTATCAAAGTTCTGATGACAAATAGGTCACCATTATTAAGCTGTAAAATAAACTAAAATAAATGTATTAAAAACCAAACAATAATTTTAATTCAAATTATTTAAATTTTGTTTTAAAAATTTGGAATAATTTCTAAAATTGTAAATTCTTTGGCCCGCTGAATTGATTGGCCGGGGTTCTAAACCCCAAAACTGGTCAGGTAAAAAGGTATTAACAAATTATTGTAAAATTAACGGGTTTTTAAAAAGAAACTGAACCAGTTGGCGATTCAGTGATGTCTTTTCGGGTATATTTTTACTCGCCTAATCGAATGCAGATATTAATAGGTTCGTAGAATTTTTCCCTTTTTTGTTAGAAACATTTTTTTGTAAAATTTAATGTTTTTTTTTGGGAAATAGCTTGAAATAGTTTAAGTGTGACAAGTGGGTAGTGGTTTTTAATGTATTTTTGCTAGTTAAATCGAATGCACCTCTTAATTATTATTAACTGGTTATTATAAAAATTGATGTTTTTGCAAAAGTAGCTAATATGTAGTTAATGGTAGTAACTGGGTGAAGCTTTTTAAGATATTTTTGCTTTTTAAGTTGAATGCAACTAATTTTGAACCTCCTAAATCTACCGCTTTACTAGATTTTCTAATTACAAAACATTTACCAATATTTCCAATGGCTTATTGTTATGCAATTGGAATCTTAGTATATTTCTTTGATAACACTTGGTAGTTACATATCGCCGATTAGTTACTTACAAATGTTGGTTGTTTAAATAAAAAATATTTTATTTGCTATCACTGTTTCTCTAAAGTGGTTTTACCCTTAATAACTATAGTTTATAAATATTTTTTTAAGAAAGGCGGTGTATGTTATTTTAAATTTTTTGATAATATAAGAAAAAATATAGAAATACTAATAAAAAAACCGTTAATTTTAAATTTTAAAAAATACTTATAATATTTTAACTGATGTTGTATTTTCCTAATCAATTTGTCAATAAAAAATAAAATTGGAAGTATATAGGTATAATAAAAATAATATGACATAAAAAATACATCAAAAATCACCGCTTATTTTTATACTAATTGCGTAATTTTGCGTTATTGGCAAAAACCTTTATTTTTAAAATAATTTATTTAAAATAATTTAAAATTTTATTTTACAGGTTTATAGATCGCATTTAATTCAGAAAGCAAAATACCACTACCCGCTTTGCCATTATTATAAGTCTGAGCTATTTTCGTAAAAACATCAAATTTGCAATAAATACTAAATAACAATAAAGGGGTGCTTTTTAAAGAATCAAAATAAGTTTTATTTAACTCAGATAGCAAAAATACTTTAAGAACTATTACCCACATACCATGTTTTTAGCATAGTTTTGAGCTACTTTTGTAAAAAATTAATTTTAATACAATGATTAGTTAATAACAAGTGAGAGGTCCGACTAGTAGAAAAGCTGGTAAATAATTTTGAGTTGGTTCTTTGACAGTTTGGAAATTTGTGTATTTGGCCTTAAAGGACCCCTTAACTAAAAAGTCAAGGTCTGGCTGACCAACCCTTGAATTTAGGGGTCCTTCAAGGACAATTAGACAAATTTTGCCTCAAAAACCTTCTCAAAATTATTCACCAGCTCTCTTACTATTAATAAATGATATATTTCACCAGAAAATTGAGCATTTTCATAGAGTAACAAATTGGCCATAAAATATATTACATATATTAAATAAACAACAAAAAAAATGTAAATCTTAGCTTTATAACTCTTATAAAATAGTAAATAAAAGTGAAAATAATTACTTAAATAATTACTAATTAATTTTAGACTTAAATTAATAGGACGTAATATTTTAAAGTATTTAAGAAACTCATTTGTTTTTTGTTTAACAAAAATATTTTTTATTAAAGACTTTAACTGGGCAAATATTCAATTTTATTAAAAAAAAAAACTAAATGCCCACCCACTTAAAACATGTATGTGTTTCTAAGCTATAATTTAAATAATAAACATAATATATATACTTATTATTCCAGATAGTTTACTTATATTTGTACTAATTTAAAAATAATATTTTAAACAAATAAATAATATACAAATCACGTATTAGTAACAAAAAATACTTTTAAACTATTTAAATTAAGTAGGTTCTTTACATAACTTGATTGCTTAAAAATGTGCATCCAAAATATTACAGTCCTGTAGCAGTCAGAGACAAAAGTTTACAGTTTTAAAATAGATTTTGGTCAGCCAGGCCTTTTCTCGTTCAGATCTGCTGAATCACTGTCAACAGTATCTTTAAGTTCTAATAAATCCTTAAGCTGCTTTAGTTTTCTCTAATTGCTTTCTTCTAATTTCTGATAAAGTGCATTTAATCACCGGTAATTTTAAAGAGGTGTCAATAATACAAAAAAAAAGATAAGAAAGCTTTTTATTTAAAATATTTAAAATAGTAAAAGTAAAATATTTTGACATATTTTTATTCTCATTTAAGAAAAATTAATATTAAAAAAAAATAGGAAAAAATTACCAATTCATTTTAAATAAAAAATCTGGGAAAAATTGCCACCAAATGAGTCATTTTTTGACGAAACTTCCTACTTACCGAGTTATGATGACCTACTTTGACATAACCTGAACATTTTTGGGTATAAAATGATATTTATAATATGAGTAGATTATAAACTGATTTGCCCATAGCCACAAAAAGTATTCTAAAACATAGTATAATTGAAGAGTGGAAATTAGAAAGTTAATTTGGAAAAATGACACTTAGGCATCTTTTAATTTCAGGTCTGTTTGTTATTCAGAAATAGTGTACTCTATTTTACATTTTTTAGCGTAAGCGCTTTTATGAAGGTTTATTTTAGGACTACGCTGAATAACAAAAAGACCTTTCCACTCTTCAAGTGATATTTATCATATGACTCATTCCCACTTAAGAGCTTTTACCCGTCCCGAAATGCATGAGTCGTCATCCATTAGCTGATTGTTGGGTTTCTTTTAAGAAACCAGGTTAACCTTCATATTCATGCACATTTGACAGACAATCACTATTTGTGCTACCAACAGTAAATTTATGCAGGGTTTTGGCAAAAATGCGTCACACCATGGAAAATAATTTGAACTGATCCTAATTTAGCGGGTAAAAAGGCATGAGTTTAACTCTTACCCGACTTCTGGTTAAAACTTCTAGATGGAAATCGGCAAAATTATAGGAATGTTTATGCAATTTTGAGGTTATGGAGTGGGGCATCATAATTTAAAAACTAGCGGACACTCATACCGAGACCAATACTTACTTGAAGGCCTAGCTATTTTCCCTATGCATAATCACAGAACACTACGCAAAAAAGTATGTTCTGCAGACACTCCTTGCTTACTTAGCCTATTAAAAAGAAACCTTTTGCTTTTCAAAACCTATATGTCGTTAGAAAACTTTGGGAAAAGACAGGGATCAACTGAAAACGGTACACGGCAAAAAACGAGTAACTTTCGTTACGTCAAAGTCGAAACTTATTCGGCTAAGCCCGAAAGTCCTTCGGCTAAGCGAAAAATTTAAACTTATCACCTTGTTAGTAGAAATTGACACCTTTGTCACTGACATTGCAATGTTATTAAAATGACTTTAAAAAGATAAATATGCAATAACGTTTGCTTTCAAAACTAAAGTATTGGGTTGCCTGTAATAAAAAGGCATACTTTATTTATTCAGAACATGAAGGTCGCAATTTTTATCTGTTTGCCAGCAATACCCCTCCATGTTAACTGTATTCTTAATAAGTGTTTATTTGGGGTTTACTTTTTAATGTATATTAAATGTTGTCATAATATCCCTACCAATTGCCAGTGCTTTACCATCAATGCCAATATGAAAAATGTACATTGCCAGCAAACACTGTTTGCTTGGGGTGTCAATAAAAGATTTTTAAGATCGGCTTGAGTAAACTCTTTTATCTTAAAATGTTTATGTAAATAATTAATACTAGGTTTTATTCCTTTGTGGTATATCGACTTTTTGTGACCGGGCTGTAAAAAGTAGGTATTATTTACTGGTAAGGTTGTGTGTTGCATATGTTGGAATAAAAGTGGCACTACGTAATGCTCAGTTAAGAGGTGCCAGAAGAGGAATTATACTGGCGAACCCCTCAAAGCAGAAGCCATGATAGTACCTATAAAAAAACGTACATCTCATACAGCCCATCGGTGGGCAAGAGAAATAAACTTTTTTGTAGGCGTGGGAATCAATAATAAGGCGAACGGCTCTTATTTAAATAAAATCAAGAATGCTAAGAGTTGTAGGAGACGCCATTCCCCAGACATGAGAGGAATACTCTAAAGAGGGTATGATTTGGGATACATACAGAGTATACAGATTAGAGAAAGGAAAATACTTTCTGGCTCAAAGAAAGAATCGAAACGAATATGACTGTGTATTGAAGACATTAAACAGGACAAAATTTTTGGCGCCATATTCCAAGATTGGTTTAAAGTCTTATGAAAGACATATCTGCATTACCCTGCACTTGTTTTTCACATCAGGGTGACAGACCTCCTTGAGAAATTAAATATTAGAGTAGAAGGTATAATCGTTTGCAAAACTGTGTATAAAATTTGATTTTGCAGGTAGGAAGATCATTGATGTAAAGAAGAAACATAGTTGGTGGCAATACTAAGCCCTGGAGCACCAAGCATTGATTTGGTAATAGCTAGAAGAATGGCCCTCTACTAGCGATGGCCCTTTGGAACAAGACCTGATTTTTCTTTTGGAGCAGATTTTTATTTTAAACTGGTCGTAACAGGCATAGATCGACAAGTTTTTTTGCTCCGATATCGGTTTCGATTTTGCCAGAACCTATGAAGCGCCTAGAGCGACCACGTCATAAACTCGATTCGCCGTTCTCTCGCTGCTCGTTCTTGCTTTTTTCGGCTGAATTGAACAACTGATTTTTTTTTGTTTGTGGCGACAGCGAATAGATGGCGCATGAAGTATAAAAGTGTTTTTGTATTGTATGTTTTGCGCTGCGTTGTTGATGTTGAAAATTTTTATTTCGCATACATAAACTGTTTATTAGGGAACTTATATTAAAAGTTAATTTTAAATTATAACAAAGAAAAAAAGAACATGTACAAATTAAAACGAATCTAGAAGGTAAACGACCCAATTTTTTAGGCAAACATATATTTTAAACTGCCGCAGAGCTTTTTTTATCTTTCCTTTGTCAGTCATAAAATAATAAAACATAACGGTACATCATTAAAAAAAGAATGAATGATCGCCCTAAATATTCTCCTCATATTAATCGTCTTTTGGCCACGTAGGTTAGTTATACAGGGTCACTCTCTACGTATGCTAGACAACTTTAACCAGCAACAAAACTGAAATTAAACTCTCCTCCTGACACGAGGACGTGTAATTGGAACACACAAAAAGAAACAAAGCATATTAAATACCAAACCGAAAGAAAGATCCCGGGGCTTGTCAACAGAAACGACGTATAAAAAATAAAATACGAGTAAAATCTTTGTGGTCCATTTATTTACTAAATGCCCTATAGGCCAATATAGTGTTTATGACATACAGATTCCGCTGTTAATGTCTGTTTCGGCAACCGGCAACCCGGTCTGTAAGATTCCGCAACCCAGTAAAAATTCTGCTAAAAACAATGATCGCAATGTAACGAAACAGACGAGCAGCGCGAAACAAGCATTGTTCCGAAACTGTATGCAATTGGAGCAGATTTCAGCGTTATCAAAATGCAACGAAACAGGACTGTGAACAGCTCGTAGCAAGTATGGTTCCAGAAAAGCTACTGACTAATCACAAAATCTTGAAAACTACTTACCCCATAAAGATGAAATTTGACACAAGGGTAGATTATAAGTAAAAGAAAAAAATATACTTGTCCTGTTTAAAATATATCCATCAATCTACAATAATTATAGATAAAAAATCAGGTACTCTGTTATTACTAGCCCCCCACATCTGGGGTAGGTAATAACAAGTTAATCTGATCCCGTCGATCTGTTAATTAGAACCCCAATGGTACTTTTTTAGTATTAAAAATCATTGCGAAATGTTGGTTAAACGTTACGTTAATTAAGTAATATATTCTTAGGTAAAGAAAAAGCGCCTAAAGAAAAAAATATAACATAATTTTTACACGAAACAAAGCATGTGTAAATCAAAAAATTGTTAAAATCAAAATGTCCATTACCTGCCCAAAAGGTTTAAACCGATACACTGAGTATCGTATTTAATGCATTTTTTAAGATCTATTACCCTGAGAATTATTGGACCGCCATTTATTTTTATTTATGTTCAATAAATACAAGAATACATTTTATTTTTATAACACCCTGTATTTTAAGAATATGTTTTATATTGTTCTTGCGAATTCATGTATTAAAAAGTCCTTGTTGCGTACTAGCCCAAAATATTTATACAATGTAACCGCTTTGTTCACCTACCGAAAACAAAACCCATCATATTCAATGCAGGATGACATAATTTTAATTTTGTACTTTTGTACATCTTGTTTGCACCGGGTCATTTAGAAAAAAAAAGTTTAACCGTGATCTGATAAATGAGCATACAGATTTATAGACCCTGAAATAAATCAGTCTTCTTGAGACTAAAAAAGTTTTACATTTATAATCATGCCTGTTGATAGAAGAAATCTGGAATCTTACTGATTTAATTTTTTATTAAATCGCTAAATGGCGCAATAAGGCCAACTTATTCCACATATACCTAGAGAAAGCAATCCTTGCAAGTATTTTAGTTTATATTTTATACGAACAGTGCTAAAATTACTTACTATTTTAGGTCTGTCTTACCTTACCTTGTGCTTTCAAGACACTAACTTGCTTTTAGAGGTATAACGTAAAATAGCTGCACTTTCATCGTCAATTTTTTAGTAATATTTTTTGTTTGTTTGGGTTTGTATTGTTAAATTCAGCCATTTATAAAATTTGTTAGTATATACAGGTACCTGCTCTCGTATTAGACAATGCCTTTTACATGCCCTTGTTTTGATCTCAAGGAAGCTCCTAAACCTCGCTCTATCAGCGCGCTACTTCCCCACCACTGGGAAACCAGCAGTTAATGCCTTATCAGGCTAAATTTAGTTTCTTTAGAGCCTTTATAAAATTTCAATTATCTAAACGTATTATTTAAGACTGTTATTTTGAAACTTTTAAAACTTTTTGCAGTGGTTCCACCAATACGAGCAGTCAGTATTCATAACCGCATATTGGCACATCACAGATTTTTAATGGTACGCCAATTGACAAAGATCTTTAGCAATGCAGCATTAGTAAGCATTAAATACTATACAGTGATAATATTTTTTTTTTCCATACACTTATTTAGTTTATGGAAAAAAAGTATTGTCACTGTATAGTATTTAATAGATACAGAAGCTTAATCCGATTTTTTAAAACTATCGATTAAAACTATCGTAGACAGAGTATAACTTTATGCAAACAGAAACTTTCAAGCTACTTTAAATTGAAAGCAAACCTACAGAGAAATGGCCTGAACTAGTTAAAATCAAAGTCAGTTTGATTTTGTCTTTAACAGACGATGAGGGTCAGGCAGGCAACGTTATATATTTAAAAGGATGGATTAGGACTGACAGAAAAAAAAAACATTATTGTATTGGACACTTAAAAAATATAGGTATATTTTAAACGGACTCTATTTGTAAAATATAAATAAGATATTGGATTCCAAACAGTTATGGCAAAATTTAAGCAGCGGACGGGTGTAGTAGTTAATGATATTTAAAATTTATTAGTCAGTATAATGACATGGTTCATATCATCATAACTAAAACTGTATACCTAGTGACAGCGAAATCACTACCAAATATTTTCTTTCTTGAATGAAAATATATGGCTGTCATATTTTAGAATAATATAATGTGTTATTAGATTCCGATTTTGGGCGTATTAACATTTTACTGTTACTTTCGGTTTAGCCGAAAGTGGCTTAAATTTTAATATTTTAATGATAATTTCCCTGTATATTTTTTTATTCGAATTCTACAATTTCTGATATAAAACCTCTTTCATATTCCATACCAATCGCACATTATGCAGTTATATGGGAAAACAAATTATTATCATAAAAAAATATTATGTACATTTTAATTTTTTTAGAGAATTCATCTGCTGAGGTCATAATAATACGACTTCCTGTTCTACTGGAGGTGCTGCAAAAATTAGGTTTCCAATAATTCAAAAAAAAATTTATGACATAACGTATATTAACATTAGCTTTAAATGAGTCATATCTTTTTGTTTTTTTTTATATTAATGAATTTTGAATTATTAATTAAACATAATAATTTTTTAGATATGGACCTTTTGGTTTACCAAATAACTGCATAATGTGCGGCCGTTTGGACATTTCCAATTGCTATTTCCTCAAAAACCAACAAAGATAGTTATGAAATACAATACAGGTCTCTTTATCAGAAATGCCTTTTAGAATTCTAATCCCAAAAATATACAGGGTGTTTTATTTAAATCACCAAAATTTATGCCACTTTTGGTTTAACCGGAAGTGATAAGCAGACTTTATTTAATTTAAAATTGGCATCTGAAGACATATTTATTATCCCGAAATTTGAAGGCGATATGTTTTCACTTTAGAAAATAAAAGGCTTGGAAGTGATTTTGTTGGCACCCGGTATGTCCCTAATATAGGACCTGAAAAACATTTTATGTTTAGTAAGTAAGACGTTGAAATGAGAGGAGAAGCTCATCCCTATGAGACTTGGGGTCAGCTCGGATCTTTTCAGGGGCTACGACCTGTTTTATCGTACATGGGCCAGAAAGTTCCCCTAGCCTGGCTTTTCTTTTTAAACGCTCAGGCTCGTTCCTACATATGGGGACATAACTCTCTTGTGCTACTCCTCGCCATGCAGCACGACGTCGCTCGTCTCGTTCTATTCGTCTTTGCTCTGAAGTCTTGAGTGCGTTGGTCGCCACTACATCCGGAATCGGCAAACAATTTCAAACTTATTTTCTGACCTGATTTTTATAACGCCCCGCGCCCTGGAAATTTTAAAATATAGAAGCTTCGACTAACTGCATGCAACAATAATATTTTTTAACATGATTGTTTTTAAATTTTCCATCCTGAATAATATGAATCTTTAATCATTACCCTAAAAGTTTTATGCCTTAATTTTGTGTTAATTAACAAATATTTTTCTAATAAACTGATTTATTTCATAAAAACCGCATTTTAATTTAATAGAAGCAACTTTCCCAGTGACGTCATATGCAAACGGAACCTTAAAATGCCTGTAAATTGTATTTTGTACTCGTTCTGCTATAATAGCGGCGACGTCGTTTAACTTGCGAACGAGAAAATTGACAGCAGCGGGAAAGGGAACGTCAAATTCATAAATTGACTTTACCACTCACACCGACCATAGCAAATTTTTTTAATAGAAAATCCATTCTATTTAGGGCTTTAATTAAATTTGTATGGATGCACCATAAAATAACCCTGTTTCTGACTTTACAGCGATAATATTTTCAAAGGAATGAAAATAAGTAAACGCATTTAAAAAAATCAAAGTTTTTACCTTACATATTACATTTATTTAACATTTGAAATAAATCTTTAATTTCTTGTGTATAATAAGAATACTTGATGATCACTATGATCAGGTTTATTTTTTATAGGCTTGTCAAAACCGCTTAGTTTATTTTTAACAGTAATGACAATTTATGGAACATATTAAAAGTTTATGTGACAACGAAAAAATGGTTTACTTTGTTTTGTAATTCTGTAATTATAAAAGACGCTAATCTTAAATATAAAATTGTTTTAATTTGTAAACGAATATTTAACTTGGTACCATTTATATTTAAAGACCACATTTTTGTTTAAAGATGTATTCCGTACCGTTTCCTTAAAAGTGTTAGACAATGTAATGCTTTTAATAACACTAAAATATAAGGCTTTCATTGTCTTTATTTGTTATTTGTTAAACAACGTTTTGGTTAGTTGTTGTTAGAACACAAAAAACATACGAAACAAGGTGAAATGAAAAAAAAATTAAAGAAGCTCTATTAATTGTAAACAACCAAAATATATTTAGCAAGCCTAGCATTGATATTCGGAATATCTGGTAGCCGTTGATGAACCGTGAAAAGTTGGTCAAGCTTCAGTGAACAAGGGATAGTATACAGGGTGCCACAGTTCGAGTGCATGCATGGGGATCACGAAACCGTAAGAGATCGAAGTCGGTTAAATTATGGCAAAGTTGCGCATTTAGGTGCCTAACAACATGTCGATCAGAAAGTTGTAAAATTCCGAGTACTTCGGAGATATCCGGAGAAAACCGAAATTGCTGATTTTCGTTTTTATTTTTTCTGACGTTTTTAAAGAGATATGAAAAACAGAGGACACTTTCTCATGGCGACTTCTTAAGCTCTACAAAACAGCGTTGATAGATTTTTTGTACGACGTTTCGTTTTCCTTAAACCATCATCAACTTATTTTTTTTTTTAAATGCAACACTCAATTGTTTATTGCATTTTTTTGAAGCAGTTATAATCCCAATTACAATGATGTATAACACTTAATATTTTTCTGTTAAATAAACATATTTTCCATAAGAGACAATGAGTAAGACAAGGAACGCACATCATTTCTTATAGGGGCGTTCCATATTTGTTAATAAATATTAAGTGTTATACATTTTTGTAATTGGGATAATAAGAGGTTCAAAAAAATAAAATAAAAAACCTAGGTCCGTATTTAAAAAAATAAAGTTGATGATGGTCTAACAAAAACAAAACGTCAAACGGAAAATCTCTCAACGGTGTTTTGTAGAGCTTAAGAAGTAGCCATGAGAAAGTGTCTTTTGTTTTTTCATATCTCTTTAAATAACGTCGGAAAAAAATAAAAACGAAATCAGCAAATTTCGGTTTTTTCCGGATATCTTCGGCAGTACTCGGAATTTTACAACTTTCTAATCGGCATGTTCTCAGGCACCTAAATGTGCAACTTTGCCATAATTTAACCGACTTCGCATCTCTTACGTTTTCCGAGATCCCCATGCATGCACTCGAATCTGTGGCACCCTGTATAAGTGGTAGCTTTTAAGAATAGTTTTTAGTTATCACCTGAAAACGGTTTTAAATACATCACTAACCGAAACGTTGTGTAACAAGTAACAAATAAAGACAATGAAAGTCCAAAATTTTAGTGTTATTATGTATTCCATAATTCTAAAATGGCAAGCTTTTTTTATTAGGAAAAGTAAAATTTTATACTGTACATAGTTGCCCCAATACGCTTGGCTTATCTTTATACATTTGTATTATCTATTTGGTGGTATTATACTAGGTATTACACATTAAAAAATAATTTTAACCTGTCAAAATGTCTAAAAAGTAAAATAAACCGGATGGTATAAAAATTAATTGCTAAGCAAACGTGGCGACTTTTTGGCTATTAAGTCAATTTAATGGTAATTTATTTATTTAAAATATATTGATAATTTTAGCCTGTTAGGAAGCACCAGTTACATGGTAAAAGACACCGTAATTAAAAAAATAAATAAATAAATCTACGCTTCAAACTTCCCTAGCTAAAACTTTTTTTGAAGTTATTGCGATTTATAATAATGATTTTAAAAAATATGTTTTTAAACCACCTTTTAAAAACATGTTTATTTCCTTATTTTTAATACAAAATTAAAATTAATTTCTTTTTTTTTATTGTGTTTTTATCATTGTCGCTCTCGAAATAAATCGTTTGTTACCGAATTATAGACATTCAGACTCGGCTACATGCCAAACACAATGACAATGAAAAATTGGATATTATGAATTTAAAGCTAAAACATTTTAAAACAGACTGTTTCGATTTGCATTAAATTATGAAAGAAAAGGTAATGCTATTTTTTCAAAAGGACTAGATTGGTATTGATAAACTGGGATTTTGTTAAAGCTTTTTAGAAGTATTTTCTGAGTCGGGTAATTATATGGATATCAATATGTACTGGTCTAAAAAGGCTTACATTTGGTAGATCAAAAACAGTTTTCAATAAATATTACTGCAAAACTAACGTATTAATGATTTTTATGCATGTGTGAGCGATTATATGCATGCATGTGGACTCTAGGGCGACTGCACGGGTATGAAGTGTGTGGAAAACCTATTTAAATAAATTTAATATAAATATTACACCTACATTTTTATTGATTGCAAATACCAAGTTAAAAAAAATAATTAAATATATATATATATATATATATATATATATATATATATATATATATATATATATATATATATATATATATATATATATATATATATATATATATATATATATATATATAGGGTGTCTCAACAAGAGCGCCGGATTTGAATTTGCCGCCATTTTGTTTGTGGAGTAATTCAATGTTTATTTTTAACAGTTGTCATGTACATACCACGCGATTGAAAGTTATGGAGCACTATTCAAACGAACAACTTTAATTATTGTGAAAACTCATTACAAAAATGGGAAAGTTTCGCGGAAACAGTTCGCAGATTACGTGTAGTTTTTGGTCGCAACAATGCACCAAATGAGTCGACAGTTCGCCGCTTTAAAAAATTTGAGACAAATTTACATTGATGGATAAGAATCCTGTTCGCCGCCGTCTGTCGATCCATCGAAAACATAACCGCAGTGAGGGAAAGTGTGGCAGAGAATCCGGACTTCCATTCGATCGTGGTCAAGAATTGAACATTACCAGGCCCACCCTGCAACGAATTTTAACAAAAGATCTGCATCTGCATGCGTACAAGATTCAACTGACGCAGGAACTTAAGCCAAGGGACCATGCGCAGCGCCGTGGATTCGTTGATTGGGTGTGGAGCACCAACAAATTAATGTGGATTTTTCGAAGAAAATAATTTTTTTTCCCATGAGGCACATTTTCAGCTAAACGGGTATGTGTATAAGCAGAACTGCAGAATTTAGTGTGCTAAAAATCCTCGTGTGATATTGGAAAGCCAATGCATCCACCGCGAGTAACTGTTTGGTGCGCATTATGGGCTGGCGGAGGATTGGTCCGTATTTCTTCGAAATGCGCTGGAAATGCGCTAACTGTTAATGGTGTGCGGTATCGCGAAATGTTAACCGAGTTTTTGTGGCCTGAATTGGATCGAATTGATGTGGGTGATTTATTTTTCAACAAGACGGTGCGACCTGCCACACAGCTCGCGAAACAATAGGTTTCTGCGACAAGTTCCAGACCGTGTCATTTCTCTGTTTGGCGATCAAAATTGGCCACCAAGATCATGCGATCTAACGCCGATGGACTACTTTCTTTGGGGTTACCTTAAAGAAAAGGTGTATGTGAACAAGCCACAAACAATTAGACGCCTAAAGGAAGAGATACGGCGCGTTATTTCTGAAATAGAGCCACAGGTATGCAAAACATTATCCAGAATTTTATAAGAGAATGACCGTTTGCCAGAGGTCTCGGGTGGCCATTTGCGGATGTGGTATTTCAGTTTAATCGCAACTATTTTCTTAAGGTAAAATATAAATGTTTGCTTAATTCGAAAAAATTTTTTTTTTTTAAATAAAAATCCGGCGATAAATATATATATATATATATATATATATATATATATATATATATATATATATATATATATATATATATATATATATATATATATATATATATATATATATATATTATATATTTACATAAGAGGAACAAAATTATGTTTAAAATTTTACTAGGTATGGAAATATCGGCCTCTGCTGTTATAATTATTTTAATTTTTTTACTTGTCCATTTTTAAATTTATGAAAATTAAAACCGATAATGTATTGCTTTTGCCTATTCTTTTAAATAGCGCTAAAAATATACTGGGTTAGTAAAATGTACTGCCACTTGTAAAAATCTTCAAAACCGCTAGGTATGAGGAATGGAACAGTGTAATCGGTACTGTTGCGAGGTTTCTTAGTTTTGCGCTACAGGTAATGTTTTTGTTATCTTAAAGCAAAGGTCTCATTTTATTTGCAATGACATGGGCTTGCCAAATTTATTGAAATATTAAATTTCTAAAACCCTTTCTTAACTAGTTGCTAAGATAACACAACACCGCATTTTTAGCATTCTATTTAGCTAACAATGTAACGTGCAGCGCAAAACTTGGAAGTTTGGCATCGGTGTTAATATTATTACTTAACTGCGCCAGCCCATGAGATACCTAATTAACGCATCTTTAGCGATTTCAAAGATATTTAGGCGTTGTGGAACTTTTTTAAGAACATGTCATTTTGTCATATCTCAGCAACTGGTTACAAATTTGAAATCTTACCAAAATTAATTGTAATAAAAATAAATGTGGCATTTCATTTAACAGAAGACAATGAGTAAGTGAGCGCAAAACTGAAAAAATAACACTGTGGATATCATTATTCAATTATGCATACCCAAAAATTTCCAGGTAA
Organism: Listronotus oregonensis; assembly: GCA_019359885.1. Taxonomy (NCBI): domain Eukaryota; kingdom Metazoa; phylum Arthropoda; class Insecta; order Coleoptera; family Curculionidae; genus Listronotus; species Listronotus oregonensis. The sequence goes on from JAHBCN010000169.1 coordinate 34,315, forward strand.
CAAATTTGGTAATCGCCGCTCTTGCGGTTTTTAAAATTTTTAAGCGTTGTCATAAGTTTTACTGATAATAACGTTTTGTGTTATCTCAGTAACCAGTAGAGATAAAATTTAAAAAATTGTAAAAGTCTTAATTAAATGCAATAAAAATAAATAGGACATTTCAGTTAAACTAGCAAAATTATTACCTGTAGCGCAAAATTGGGAAATCTAGCGACACTGTCGATATAATTGTTCAATTCCGCATACCAAAAAACCCCCATATACCAAATTTTGTAACCACAGCCTTGACGCCTATAAAGATATTTAAAAATGAAGTACTTTTTACTAACCCAGTATAATTTAATATCAAACGATTTTTAATCATTTCTTTAAAAAAAACATTATTGTCAATTAACCTTTTAAAATTAACCCCTATTTTTGTTGTTCATTTAAATTTAATATCTTTAATACCTAATATATTAAATCAATCGGTGTATTAATAAGAAGTATTACCTAAGTATTTGTTTTGTTATTAGTTCGTATTTAGTTACTCCACTAATATGTCTTCTTACTCTGTAGTCTCTAGTACTCCAAGAAAAAATAAAAGTTGATATTTACTTTAGTTACACCTATAAGTAGCTAATTATGGTGATAAGTTAAAAATTATAAATTACGGGTAATTCGAAAGAGTTTTATTTTTGGTACAATATGATATCAATATTATTAGTCTAAATTAAGCAAAATAAAATGCGTTTAAACTGTGACAGTTATCTAAGCGCACAAAAGGCAAATTTCTTTTTTCTATTACTTAATGAATACAGCATGACAAAATAGATTTTGTGCTACTTTGTAAAAAAGTAAATAAATACTTATATTTAAAATTTATATTTGCCGCCAACATTACTGGTTGCGTTGTAGATACAGAATACAACATAAATAGACAGGTACCTATCTGAAGTAACCATAATTAACCCACCTCTTGTATATGATCCATTGTTACATTATTGAATACCTAATCATAAAAGCGCACTTTTTATGAAAAAAAAATTCCTACTCTGCTTACTTAAACTAATTTTAGAAATGCCAACATTAAGCAGGCAGTATATATTCAAAATTATTTATTTCTTCTAAAAACCCTTTAAAAAAATAGTTATTTTCAAAGGGATTGTCTACAAGAAGGAAAATTAATTTATTTTTTTTATATAAAAGTGGGATAAAATTACATTGTTAAATGACAAAAATATTGAGGTAAGAATTATAAAAAGAATAATTAAATTATTTTATTGTGGATAAATACCTTAAGTAAGCGTATCAACTTAGACTATTCGGTGACATGGAAATAATGTAACGAGTAACGATATGTTTAGAGAATTAAAATAAATCAAATAAATAAAAATACGTACACATTTTTACAAATAAGATAACTTAGTGAAACAAAAATTTAAAAAATATATTACCGAGAAATAGTTTAATATTTTGATGGCTTTTTATAAAATAGACTATTGTTATAGAGAAATGTCGCATTTTATACAGAATCTTTTCCACTACTTTTTCTGGTTTAAAGAAAGATTAGCAACTTTTCTTTTATTCATAATTTAGATAAACTTTTTTTACATCAATTTGTCGATCGCATATTGATTTATATTGAGTTCAAGATATTTTTTGTAATAACTCTACTGCTTCGTTACTATGTATATTAAAAGAAACCGTTAAAATCAGCATCGTTAAATTAATTTTAAATTAGGTTACAAGTAACAGTATTTTATACCAGGTATCAATAGTCCAATCATTATAGATTTTTTTTGTAATTTTTGTTAACAGATGTCTGACTGGGCCATGACTTTCGAAATAATCTGTAGATTACTAAAATCAAAAATCCAACCAATTTTTTTCCGGTAATTTTTTAAACAATAATTATTAAAAATTTTTTTTTTTTTTTTTTTAATATAACAAAAAGTTACTTACAAAAGACAAAGAATGGTTTTTGAAAAATCCCGATCCGACCATTTTTTACCGAGAAAAGACAGAAAAACGCTTAAAACAGACCTTTTTTCAAAAATTCGTAACTACGTTTCTTTTCAATATTAAGAACCGATTTTTAAAGAAATGATAGTCAATAATATATATTTTTAGCTGCCGAAAGATAAAAATTAGGCCCTTATCTTGCACGTGCCGTGAATATTAGGCAAATGGTCCGATTTAAATTTTTAAAACGGTTTTTTTTAAGTTGAGATTAAAAGCTACAAATTGAGTAACTCACATATTCATATAAGTTTGAAGAACATTGCTAAAAATGCTTGTGAACCTAGCGCGTCGATGCACGCAGCCCGTCTCTCGCTTTTGCTTCGCTACAAACGGTCTTTTATGAGTAAAGTGATATAGCCAGTACTTTGTTATATGTAACAAAAAACGAAAAAAGGCCCCTTTTTATAATTACTGTTTAAAAAAATTACCTGGAAAAGAATTGTTTGGATTTTTTATTTTATTTATCTACAGGTTATTCCGAAAGTCATGGCGCAGTCAGATATCTGTTAACATTAACTACAAAAATGACCTTTTTTGCTATAATAATTGGACTACAATAGATTATTTCCTAAAAAGGTTAGGAATTTTGTTTTAACGCAGACTTATACTGTACATATGACTGTATTCGGGGAAAATATTTTCTTATATACAAGATGGTCCAAAGAAGTATGTCGACATAAAACTATTTTTTTTAATGGTACACCCTGTATTTTTTATACATTTTTGTTCTTTTTTGTGTGTTTTTTATCTTTATGAAATTTTATTTATTTTCCTTAAATAGTTTACAAGCAATAAATTTAAAACAATAAAATTTCTGTTTATCAAAATTTGGTTTCAAAAAGGCTACTTTTCAATTAATATTTTATTATTTTTTTTAATGTATATTATTTAACTATCTAATGCAGAATTTAAATACGAATTAGTTACTTCATTCGAAGTGTATTGAAATTTTGCATCGTTTCTAAGATATTTACCAAAAACCACAAATATACCCATTTCACTAGTAAAGTAATTAAAAAAGTAGCCAGCCCTGGAAAAACAACAAAGTTCATTAACAAATAATTTTAAAATTATGCTAATGAAATACATAGGGTAACATACTTGTTTGCATGTTGTACAGTAATGCACATGCATGACCTTAAATTCATACAGTAATAGACCATTTAACAACATAGCAACCTTTACTTCATAAAAACACAATTTAACAAGAAAGAAACACCTTTATTTTAAGCAGTCCTCACTAATTAGAAGTTCCACACTTGAATTTAACTATTAAAGGCCTTCCGGCCGAAAACCGCACGAAAATCGCTCGAAAACACCCAAAAAGAGCAAAGAAAATGAGACGCGAATGTGACGTTTAGAAATGCGGATTAAATGACAGTTTTTTTATTCCATAGCAATGTTCGTAATGAACGATTTTTTTTTAATAATTATCTACAAAATGCGAAAAAATAGTATATGCATCATATGAAAAAAAAGCTTAAGCAGACTGCTCGAGCATTTTTTTAAAACAGGAAGCGGAGAATTCAAAAAGGTAGGATTAAAATGGCTAGAAGTTGGAATAGGTGAAAGGTCAATTCAAAGAATTTTCAAAATTTATCATTTTCATGTATACCATATTCAACTGCACCAGGCTCGGAGTATAGATGACTTTCAGTGTAAAGTTAAGTTTTGTAAGTAGACTCGATTCCACTTTCAAAGAAATTCATGATTCATTTTGAATGTTTTATTTCCTGATGAAGCCACATTTTACAAAAATGGATGCGTCAATAAGCATACTTTTCACTATTATTAGTGATGAAAAATTTTCGGAACTATATATTTAGAAATATTTCCGATTATATATTAGGAAACTTTGAAAATATATGAAAATATTTAAAAAATATTGCAACTCAAAAAAATAAACATATATCATAGGTAGTACCATAAATGGTCAGATTTGGCCGAGTATTTACGAGAGCGTAGCTCAAGTGATTTTAAGAAACGAGTTAAACTTCCAAAGTATTTAAAACCAGGCAAAAAATACCTGGTTCAAAATCTAAGTACGAATGGTATTAAGTAAGACAATTACGCGAATAAAACAAAGTTAAAAGCAAAATAATAATAAATCAATAATATAAAATATAGTCGCTACTGAGGTATCAATGGACAACACGATTGATAGAACAGTAAACTTACCGATTTTTTTTCCAGTAACTTTTTCCTTTTGTCCGATGGCAAATTTTGATTTTTGACATATAAAATAGGGTTATTTATACATGAGTGAAATTGTCATTCAGAAGTAAAAAACGCAAAAACCAATAATATAAATAAAAATTTAAGTATTAAAAATACAAAGAACAGTAAAATTTCTGTGCAACTTGATCAAGAGGCATATCTTCATCGATATCATCCACACCTTGAATATTGTATTCAGCATCAATATCGTCTTCGTGGAAGTGCAATTTAACTTCTAAAGCAAGCAATAGCCAACAAGCAACAATCGGTGAATTCCCGAAATCGAGAGTTTATTATTCGTGATCGTATAATACGTACTTCTTCGAAAATTCTTTTTTAGTGAGAAATTTTTACTGCACAAAAGTATAATAAATATATAAAAATCTTTGTTTTAATGCTTTAAAACTCCTATTTTTATTCGATATTTTCTAAATTTCCAATATTTCTGAGACGTTCGGAAATTTAAAATATTTCCATTTGCATGAAAATATTTTCATTGAAAATATTTGCATTTACAACACTAACTATTATGCTACAAAAAATCCAAGTATCACACGACAAATGGACTACCAACGTCGTTGGTCAATAAGATTTTGGTGGGGAATTATTGGAGAACATGTAGAAGGCCCTTACTTTTACAACCGTCACCTTACCGGTCATATGTTTTTCGAATTTTTAACAGACGAATCAACCTTGTGTTTTTTTTTAATTTACCACCAAACATACAGGCACAAAATATGTGGTTACCTAAAGACGGATCTCCAGCCCAGTCTGTAAAAAACCTTATTAATATGGAACTAAGCAGAACATGCGGCTAAGAATAATCAACGCGTTTGTAAAAATTAAACCCGCAATTCTCCAAGATGTAAAAGGTCCCTTTAAGCAAGAATAAACAGATGCCTTGAAACGACATAAAAGCCATTCTTTAAGATAAATTATTTACTGGTAATATTATTAGTTAAATACTCATTGGTATTTTTCCATTACTGTGTACGTTTTTTTATAGTTTATTAATAAAAAAGGGCATATTTGTAGTTTTTAGTAAGTATCTTGATGGCGGTTCAGAATTTTATTACACGTGTAGTAAAGTAATTTGTATTTAAATTCTTTATTAAAAAGTTAAATATTCTACAGGGTGATTTATTTAAAAATCTTTAGAAATCTGGCTTTAAACTTGTCATATTTAAAACCATATTTTAGACAGCATGTACAAAATAAGTAAAAACTATTTAATGTCAAGGTTTGACTAGACTATAATTATTATTTGTATAGATCTGCGTTCAAATAAAACTTCTAACATAATTGGTATAGGAGCTATTGATGCCGGACGCGCTATTGCAGGACCCTGTATTTATCACAGACATAACCTATTTAATGTGTATATTTTTTGAAGTAAGATTATGTCCTTTTACCCCTGTCTTTTGGTCCCATATAAATTTTCCTATTACCATAAAGCATTTTCTTTCGAAATTAATGTTACTATATTTTTCAGTGTCATTACTTCGACTTTGAAGAGGAAATTGATTTCCCGACCACGGGAAATGAGTACGGCAAGCTTCTGAACGTGGATCACACCTCTTCGTGCTCCATCCAATAGCGAAAGCGAACGACACAGTAAGATAATTTGGTCTAAAATAGTATTAAACGTTTTGTGAGATAGAGAGATGTTGTTTAAGGACAGGCAACTTTCGAAACTGTTAAATTTATGGTATAAATTAGCGGATGCTGGTATAATTCCTAAACACTAATTATTGCATTCATACGTATACAAATTAAATTTAACACTTAATCCATTCTAGTTAAAAGAAGCACTAATGCAATAAGAACATTATTTTAATTTTTAAAAATCGTGTTAAAAATAAAAAAAATATATTCGAAGAAAAACTTTTTGTAAACCATGTTATAAATTATTATTATAAAATGTTTTTTTAATTAAAATGCTAAACACACACTTAACATATTTTTTTCCCTCTTATTAAAACATGTTTAAATATAAAATATAGATAAACTTGTTTTAAACCAAAATTTAAATAGGACCCTTATTAATACAAAAAATTCATAAGAAGGTTAAAGAAAAATATGTTAATTTAAATGGTTATTAAATTTAATATTGCTAAAACATATATTTGTTAAGATCGTAAAATTTAAATAACCTGTTTAAAAAACATGCATTTATTTCTTAACTTAAATTAAATTTAAAACTAAACTATTAAAACAACTGTGTATCGAGAATTCTCTGTTGACATAAAGCTCACAGGTAATAATGTTGCAAAATAAAAGACGTTTTTTGGGCTTCAATTATCTGTTAGTGGTGGGTTTCACCAGTCGTATTTATGTGAATATAAAATAGGTTTAGTTTACAAGTGTATTTATACAGACACTAAATGCACTGAGACATGAAAGCGATGCATGCGACCATGCGGTTAGGGCGTGAAGTTTTTTAGGTCATAAACTAACAATATATTTTTTTCCGATATTCCTTATATCTAAAGATTTTTTGCTAGAATATTAATTAGACCTTATGTAATACTAATAAGCCCTACATGATCACTGGTAATTTATTTAACCAACTCTGTATTGTGCACCTCTGATGTTTTTAATTTAGACTTCATAATAATCTAGTTTCTCCTACGTTTAGGTTGCAACATTAATATTGAGTTTAAAAATAAAATTCTTACTATTTTTTAAAATTAAATAGGCTTTGAGCAAATTGTAAATAAAAAGAAAATAGAACTGAGGGATTAACTTCTAAACTTCTATGTAAAAATATGGAAGTGTTTTATTAAAAAAAGCTTTAAAAATGATTGGAAGGTGGCAATTAACCACATTTAGTGTATGGCATTTTATTTTTAAAAAGAAAGACGTTTTATTTAAACAGGGCAATAGACCACAATTGGGGGTTCTTCATTAATACTTCAGTGGTAACAACTCATACGAAGAAAAAACTAAGCGACCAATAAAACTACGGATCAAAAAAGAAAATCTACAGTAAGAACAAAATTCTAAAAAGCTGGCGCAACCAATTACATGTGGAACATGGGATATCACAAAACAACATTTATTAATCAAAATCCTTGAAGTTGTAGCAAATAACTTTTAACCAAATGTAATGTTAGCTTAAAACCTAAGTATTTCCATGGGTTCAGAGCATGATCGTATCCATTACTTTTATACCTCAGTTTATTTAATCGTAAATACTCTTTGACCCATTTTGTATGGTTTTATCTTTATGACAGCCTCGAAGGCTTACCAAAGTACTAGGTACCGTGGGGTTCGGGTTCTTAGATGTTTTACCCATTTTATTTTTCAGTCCCGTCAAGGCTGTCCAAGCAATTTACCTAAAGACGGCAGGAGATGCTTACCAGTTCGCTTTTTGTATATTAAAAAAATATAAAATATTTGTGGTCCAGGAAATTTTATTATTTGCCCTAATTCAATTTCTTAGACATTTTAAATTTATTTTATTACTAAAAACACAAAAAAGGGGTTTAAAAGTAAAATATTTAAATTTAAATTATTTTGTACCTAATAAAAAAAATCGGATGCCAACTTCTAATAAAAAAGACATTAATAAAATAATAATCCATATTTTTCTGGTTTTAAGTATTCACTAGTTTGACTGTTAAGTACCAGTTATCACTTAAAAACGATTGCAGATACATTACTAACCGAAACGTTGTTTAACAATTAACAAATAAAGACAATGAAAGTCCAAGAATTTAGTGTTATTAAAATAAATTATTAGTTTTTGCTTTTTCGGTAAAATACTACATTTTCGGAAAAATCGTTAATATTGCCCCCATTTTAAACCAAATTTTATTTTAATATATACCATTTAAAATTCAAAAGACGGTTTTAGGCAAATCAAAATATTTAAACAAGTATAGAGGGTGTTTTTTAATTAACTGTCAATATTTAAGGGGGCGATTTTTGGGTCCATTTTAAGATAAAAACTTTATATGAACGTATCTCCTAAACGTCTTAACTTTTGAGATATAGGTGGTAAAATTTTAAAAAATAAATAATTAATTATTAATATCTTACATTTAAGATATTTTAATGAAATTTATATGTACCTAATATGTATCAAGAGGCGTTTTTTTAGTGTACCACATATTTTTTTTATTTTCACCAGTGGCGTTTGTACGGAATTTGACCTGCCTATTTTGGCAGGAATAGATGGTACGTCACTTTTAAAATAAAAAATGTTTTTAATATCCCCAATAATTTCTAAGCAAGTTTATTACTTTTTTCACCCAAAATGCACGTTTTTGATTAAAAAATAAAAACCGTTTCTGTATAATCATAACAATATCGGTAAACAATATCACCAGAGAAATATATAAATTTATTTTTAGGTAAAAACCCCGTCATCGGACTAAAAAAAATATGAACAGGTTTGATATCCAAATTTTTTTAGTACGAGGCACGGTTTTCATCTAGAAAAATTACATCTGGATATTTCTCCGCATGGTGATATTGTTTACCTATATTGTTGTGATCGTGCAGAGAAACGGTTTTTATTTTTTTAAGCGAAAACCGTGCATCCGATTCTAAAAAATCAAGTGATCAACTTTGCTTAGAAATAATTGGGGATTTTAAAAATAATTTGTATTTTAAAAAAAGTCAGTGGTGTACCATTAATGTCTGCCAAAATAGGTAGGTCAAATTCCGTACAAACGCCACTGGTGGAAATTAAAAAAAATGTGGTACACTAAAAAATGCCTTTGGATACATAGTACATGTATGCCAAATTTTATTAAAGTATCTAAAGTGGTATTACAGATATTAATATTAAATGATTTATTTTTAAAAATTTACCATCCTGTATCTTAAAAGTTAAAACGTTTGGGACATACGTTAATACGAAGTTTTCTTTTTAAAATGGACCAAAAAGTCCCATTAAATATTTACATTCAATTAGAAAACACCCTGTATAGGGTTGCATTTCACTTAAAAGGTTAATACTATTTTTAATTAAAGCGGAAAAGTTACCAATTAATGATTAAAAAATGCTTTAAATAATAAACATATTATAATATAATTAAGAAAGTAAATTATACACCAGTAATAAATTTGTATCTTTAAAGTAATAAAGTAACAGTATTTTTTGCCTATGATATGGTTTTCATGCTGCCAGTATTATTTAATTAAAAAAAACTTTAAAAAACGATTTGCAATGCTTTTATTATTTCTTAAAAACTTTTTACCATTACTTTTTAGTATTTTAACCTTTTCGATATCTCTCTATTTGCTCTAATTTCAGTTAAATAGTTGACTCAACACCTCGGTTTTGGAATAGTTTGTACTCAAGAAGCTAAAGGTCTTTATTAGTCCAGGTTGGCATTTGCTTTGGCCGTCGCCCAGAAGATTATCTTTAATCACAATGACAATAGGACAGCGCAAACACATTATGACTAGTGTAATTTAATCAGTAGCGCTGCCTTACAAAGATATAATAATATTAAAAATATTAAAGTATGGACTAATTAAAGCAAAAGCAATTTAAGTAGCAGGTGGTTAATATTTTATTATTTTTGCCATTTAACAATAAAACACATTAACACTGAATATTTTACATATGCTTTGCTAAAAATTGTATGGTTGTTTATTATGACCCTATTTTACTATCTTTTTTATTTAATTTTTTCTTAATATATATATATATATATATATATATATATATATATATATATATATATATATATATATATATATATATATATATATATATATATATATATATATATATATATATATATATATATATATATATATATATAGTTTATGGTTTTCCAAAATTTTTTTGGATTTTCTTGGGGATAAGGTCAGGCAATATATAAAAACAGTTGCTTACTAAGCAATTTTCGTTCAATTTATGTCAATTACGACGTTTCGGCCTGGAAGGGCCTTCATCAGGTATATAATATGTATTTTTTTTTATAAGAACAAATCAATCTGCAATACAAAAATTTTTTTGATTGAAATTTTACACTATACAATATATTAACATTTAATTTTACCTTAAAACTAAGGGGCTTCTTACGAAAATCACTCATTTTTATTGTTGTGTAATGCACATTTAATACTTGAAAAGACAAACAAACACTTAACATTTAAAACAGTTATAATCACAATAAACGGTCTTCGTTTCAACTATTTATGTTTTTTTTAATTATTATTTATTTTTTGATAGTCTATAGAACTACTAGCACCATCTTACCATTTTACCAAAAAGATTAAATATGTGTTTAATATCAAGAACTGTGAAAAACTGTAAAATATATTTTAAAATAGCAGTGAGGTAGAGTTCTTTGCATATAGATAATGATATAGAAATTTGTTTTATTTTTGTGTGTGGTCATCTTGGGGCAGTAGTAAAAGATTTTATTAAAATTTATTTTAATAAATGTGTGTTTTTTTTTATAATTTTATATCTAAATATTATTGTATACTGATTATCTTGTTGTGTAATTTTTTTTTTAAATTAATTATTAATGAGATTGCAATAATGCAACTTAAATTCTTTGTGTCTGCCTTTGTGTTTATTGCCTTTTTGTTTTTTTGAATAAAACCATTTCTAAGAATTTTTTTTTGTGTATTTGTTTCTGTTTTCAAAATTTTTGTATTTTCAAAATCAAAAGTATGTTTTTTCGGTGGAGTGGTTTGTTAGAGCAGTTTTGTTGCGTTTGTCGTATTTATGACTATTTAGTCTGTTTTTTAAATATTGGCTTGTTTGTCCTATGTAAACGTTATCACAGTCCTTGCAAGGAATTTCATATATAATATGGCTTTTTTTGTTTTTTTCAATTTTGCTTTGAGATTTGAAGATAATTTTTTAAGTAAATTGTGGCCCTTATGGCATACTGTAATATTTTCATTTTTAAAAATGTTTTGAATATTTTCAGAGAGTTTAGGAATGTAAGGTAAGGATAGATATTTTTTTTTATTATTGTCTTTTTCCTGTCGTTTTTGGAATTTATTTGAATTATAAAATTTGTGAATTCTTTTTTTAAAAATTGAGTTAATTAAATTATCAGGGTAGTTATTAAGTTTAAGTGCTTTTTTTGCTTTAGTTGTCCACCGAAAAAAAACATACTTTTGATTTTGAAAATACAAAAATTTTGAAAACAGAAACAAATACACAAAAAAGAGAATTCTTAGAAATGGTTTTTATTCAAAAAAACAAAAAGGCAATAAACACAAAGGCAGACACAAAGAATTTAAGTATGCATTATTGCAATCTCATTAATAATTAATTTAAAAAAAAAAATTACTCAACAAGATAATCAGTATACAATAATATTTAGATATAAAATTATAAAAAACACACATTTATTAAAATAAATTTTAATAAAATCTTTACTACTGCCCCAAGATGACCACACACAAAAATAAAACAAATTTCTATATCATTATCTATATGCAAAGAACTCTACCTCACTGCTATTTTAAAATATATTTTACAGTTTTTCACAGTTCTTGATATTAAACACATATTTAATCTTTTTGGTAAAATGGTAAGATGGTGCTAGTAGTTCTATAGACTATCAAAAAATAAATAATAATTAAAAAAAACATAAATAGTTGAAACGAAGACCGTTTATTGTGATTATAACTGTTTTAAATGTTAAGTGTTTGTTTGTCTTTTCAAGTATTAAATGTGCATTACACAACAATAAAAATGAGTGTTTTTCGTAAGAAGCCCCTTAGTTTTAAGGTAAAATTAAATGTTAATATATTGTATAGTGTAAAATTTCAATCAAAAAAATTTTTGTATTGCAGATTGATTTGTTCTTATAAAAAAAATACATATTATATACCTGATGAAGGCCCTTCCAGGCCGAAACGTCGTAATTGACATAAATTGAACGAAAATTGCTTAGTAAGCAACTGTTTTTATATATTGCCTGACCTTATCCCCAAGAAAATCCAAAAAATTTTGGAAAACCATAAACAATATATCAAGGCAAAGGTCAAAGAAAATTAACAAATAAACTATATATATATATATATATATATATATATATATATATATATATATATATATATATATATATATATATAATATATATTATTATATTAATAGAAATTATTTATAATATGCTTTTTATTTGTATTACTTATTAAAAAGAAAAGAAAAAATAAAAAAGATAGTAGAATAGGGTCATAATAAACAACCATACAATTTTTTAGCAAAGCATATGTAAAATATTCAGTGTTAATGTGTTTTATTGTTAATAAATTTATAAAATTAATATGGCAAAAATAATAATATATTAACCACCTGCTACTTAATTGCTTTTGCTTTAATTAGTCCATTCTTTACGGTATTAATATTTTTAATATTATTATATGTTTGGAAGGCAGCGCTATTGATTAATACGTAAATTTACAATATTTTTATTTTTTAACTACTTTTGCTGCTAGTTTTTCATCGTATTTTCTTTTTTCCGCTGAACACGAATTTGTAGTCAAAATTGGAGGTCAAACAGTAAAAAATGGAGAAAAGGCGTAATTTCAGATATTAACGATTTTTTTTTTAATTTATAACGTCAAAATCTTAAAAACTATAAAAGATACAGGAAACTTTATGTGACATAAACTATGTATTTTTACAGGACCTTTAATTTAAGTTTATATTCTTTTTGTCCAAATGCAATATTTTTTAAGTAATAATAAAAAAAACCTAATTTTAAGGATTTTTTTAAGGTATACCTCTAGAAAAAATTTGAAAATATTTTTTTTTATATTTGGATTTTTTTTTGCAAATATTGAGTGATTTGGAATTAAAATGAATAAAATTAATAATTTATTATATAAAAAAAAACAAGAATGTTATTAATTAAAAAAAATATTTCTATTTTGGACTGAATTTTTTTACATTTTATATAGACAATTTGAAAATGTCTCTTTTTTATTCCAAAGTTTATATAGTCGTAGTCCAAAAATTTCGTGGTAGCAGGTTTCTGCCGGTAAATGTACCGTGTTGGTTTTTTGGGTTTTTCTGGATTTTTTGCTGTTTGACCCCCAATTTTTTCTTCGAATTCGTGTTCAGCGAAAAAAATACGCCCGAAAATCTTAGTCCGACATCCAACATACACCACTTTATGTGTGGACATGTGTAATCATTTATTGGAAAGATAAACATAAATATTTAACAATTATTTTGTAAGGTCAACTATTTCATATTATTTTTAATAATAGATATACGAAAATATGTTTTAAAAGTAGGTTATAAGTTCTTATATAATTATAAATAAAATCAAAATTTTAAATGTAAAGTAAGTACTATACAGGGTATATCTTATCTAAGAAGTAAAAAAAACATATTTCTTAAAGTCAGATAGAAACAATTTAAAATTAAATAAAATTATTAGTAAAATTAAAAAATTGATAAACCCTGTATATAAAATAAATTTAAATACATACCTTAAATACTACAGTATTATTTAAAATAGGAAAGTAAAAACGCTATTCTAAAGTCTTGTCATAATATTGAGTTATTTTAGGATAGTTTTTTAAAAATATTGCAAGGGAAATTTTTATCGAGATATTTTAAGAAAATTTAGAAAAAATGATTTAAAAAAATAATTGTAACTTTAAAATGATAAAACATACTTATTTTTGAAATCACGATACTGCGTCAAAAACTAAATAACGCAAGTTTCTAATGCATTACACAAAAAAACAACGGATAAAACATTAAAATTGCAATAAAAACCAACATCAAAAATAACAAGTAATGATATAAGTAATTTTTAACTGTACTATTCAATGTTAAATTTAATATTTTAAGTATTTATTTTAAAAGTAATTTATTATTACTTATTAACCTATCATTGTGTGCGTATTTTATAATATTTGTATTTCTATAGAAAACTTTTATTTAAAAAAAAACCCATAAAATAAATTGTTGTATTGTTTTATAAATATGACATTTATTATTTTTACACGTTTTTGCTAGAAAAGTTTTATATTTCTTTACGTTACTCATATTTTCTTTAATGTAAATTTAAATTTACAATACTTAATAGTAATTTTAGGTTTTAAGTTTTAAGAAAAGAGTATGGGAAAAAAGTTTAAATTAGAAAAGGTTTAAAATAGGTTTTCTGTGTGTTTTTGTTTTCCTTATCGTACATGCAGTACGATAAAGAAAATGTTTAATATTGCCTTGCATACTTTAAATTACTTCAAATATGGGTTATTAACATTCATGTAAAAATTGCTGTTATCCTCTTTTTTGTAAATATTAGTTAAATTATTTTCAACATTGCCTTGTATATTCTAAATTATTTTGAAAATGAGCTATTCACATTAATGTAAATATTGTTGTTATTTTCTTATAACTATATACTCTTTTTTAATATTTAAGCATTATTTTTCTAAACAGTATTGCACAACGTTCAGCAGCTTTTTATTAATTTTTTTCTCACTAAAACTAACGATTTACTTCTAAAACCTTTAATAATAATATTTTTTTGTTAATTTATGTAACGATTGGTTTTGCTCAAAGATTATAAATGTATGTTGTAAATACGAAATATATTCTATGCTCAAATTATAATATAATGATGTTTGATTTCTAAGACTAGTTTTAATCGTTTAGAACCTTGGCGCGTATTTTTTTAAAAAACGCAGTTTAAATCGTTAACGTACTTTTTTATCTTATTTATTTGGTACTTTTTTTCAGAATTTTTATTTGCTGATAACCCAAAGGCAAATAATTAACAACGATAGGTATTTGTTAGAAAAAACATTATATCTGCCAAAAGTATTAAAGCAGTTTAAAAGAATATTCATTATAGTAATTATACTATATAAATTAAATATTATGATACTTGCACGGGTATCCGGCAACCACGCACTGACGACATAACTTCTTAAGGCAGACCAACACGGAGCGTTGTTAACACAAAAAATGAAAGAAGACCTGCAAGGGACCCAAGGAAGTTTAAAGGTGTATGGAAGCCCAATGCTATGGCCCATTCGATCAAAAAATGTCCAGCCCAGTATGAAAATAACTGTCAGAGTTGGCCCCGCCGATTCTGCGCAATAACAAAATTCCACGAAATAATTTAATGTGTTGCCTACTTACACACTGATAAATCAGTGGGAAGTTAGCCAACACATTATAATTTTATGAGAGCCGGAGTACCGTTTTTTGGATTAATCAAAACCTTCTTATTTTAGTGATTAGTGTTTATTAAATTGTGACTATAATTTTGTGTTTATTGTTTGTTACTTATAATATCGTAACAAAATGACTAGAGGTTGTATGGTTTTGTCTTGCAAATCCAAGGGTAACATACCCGTCTTTTTAACTTTAGGTAAGTATTTTTTATATTTAAATTAGGTGCTTCTTATAAGACGTAACGTTAGGTAACCGAATAAATAATAAAATATCAATTATGAATAATAGAAAACGAAAATTTCATAGGAATAATTAGTGAAAAAAATAAGGCAATCTTAACTATCTTTTAGATTTTTTCCAGAATGTTTGTGTATTTCTGTGGATTATTAAAAAGAAATAAGGTTTACATTTAGGTACTTTCATTTCATTTAATAATTTAGTACACTCTTTTAAAGGATCAAAATTATTGATTACTGGGCAGACCAGGCAAATTTTAATATATACAGGTCCCTCTATTGAATGAAAGGAAGTACAATTTTGGTACGGTTGTTTGGGGCGCTGATTACAAATCTAAAAAAAAAAATTCGGCAATGTTTCGTTTTCGAGATATTCATCATCAAAATTGAAAATCAAACTAGCCTTATTTACACTATTCCTCCTTCTTTGTGCACAAAATTCTTGATTTTTACACTAAATTGGCACACAATATTTCACAAACACCTTTTAAAAACTTTTTTTATGTTTATTTTACACCTTTTTTACACTTTTATTTTTTAAGCAAATATGGCTGCTGCCTTTGAACTTAAAAGTTCGCAATTTAATGGAAAAAAGATGTAAAATAAATAAAAAAACAAGGTTTTAAATGGTGTTTATAAAATATCGTGTGCCACTTTAGTGTAAAAATCAAGAATTGTGTACAAAAGAAGGAGAATATAGTGAAAATGAGGTGAGTTTAATTTTCAACTTTGATGATGAAGATCTCGGAAACGAAACGTTGCCGAAAAGATATTTTTTCAGATTGTAATAAGCGCCCCAAAACCCCTGTATACCAAATTTGATCAAAATCGGAGAGGAGGCAACTTTCGAGACAATACCATTTGTTTAAAAATAAATTAGATTTTTGGTTTCTTAATCTTGCATTATCAACTTTTAAGCTCGACATACTGTACACACATAATATTTAACGGATACTGTTACAATGGATACTCAGGTACCAAAGGTTACTAAACATTTTAACCACTGTTATTCTGTCTCTTGAATGTTTGTTATTAGTGAAATGTATGTGCCTAAACAGCAGTTATAATAATTTTCACTTTTTAATGTACAACCAGAATCTTAGGATTAGATTAAACTCATTTACACTATATTGCCCTTCTTTTATCACAAAATTGGTGATAAGTACATAATACTATCATACAATGTTTGAAATTTAGTTTAAAAAATCGTGTTTTTATTTATTTACAAAGGTTTTTGGTAAAAATACAAAACTGCCAAAAATATCGACCATTTAAATAGAAGGCAGTAAAGTGGCGTCATCTATTCTTTTCATATTATATCAGATGATATAAAATCTAATATTACACAATAATTTTAAATATTCTATAGTAGTATCCTTTAATAACCAACAATTTTGTGCAAAAAATAAAAAAAAACAGTGAATGTTGGAATTTGACATTTGATGATGTCAATTTTATAGATAGTAACAAAGAATTATGGAAATCCGGCCCTGACCTACTATTCATTGCGCAAATTCCGCGGGGCCAACCCCCCTATTCCCGCTGCCCTGCACGCCTGGACACTTTTGTTCTACAGTATTGGGCTTCCATACACCTTTAAACTTCCTTGAAGGGACCTAGCCGTAGTAAACGCCGCACCGAACGATGAGACTTAAAAAACAAAAAATATTTTTTGGAGTAATTTTTTTTATGAGTTACATCTTTAAAACAGTAAGTACGAATGAGGGCATCATAAGGTCATGTAGGCTATTTAATGGTATTTTAATTAAATAATAACCTGTTATTATGCAAAAGTGAATGAAACATAATATGGGTCAGGCGCGTTCTGGAGCGTTTTTAGGGGCCGGGAAACTACCTATCACTAGGGCCCATACGGCATCGCGAAATAATATTGATGAATAGAACAACTATTTAACAAATTTATTTAAGTCTAATAGATATTAACTACAGGGTGTCCCGTTTATTAAGTTCCTAGACCTCTTCTCGAAAACTATAAGTTATACAAAAAAACGTTATTTATAAAACTTGTTTGTTGTAAAAGTATTTTTAATTTTCAGATGTGTTGTGTTTCTATTTACAGGTTAGTGACAAAAAGTTGATTGTTTTTATAAAACTCCCTATATTTTATGACATTTTTGAATAGCCTTTTTAAAGACAAATTCAACGATATGTATGGCTATGGGCCTGTGATGTAGAATGGATGCAATTGTGTAACATCTATGACTAGCCTAGACTTACCGTTTAGGCTTAACTGACAGATTTAAAACTTGTTTATAAGATTTAACTTATTAAGATATGAAACTGTGAATTCGCTTCTTATCGACGTGGTCACAACCGTTTCAGGATGTTGTTAAGAAGTTTCTTTCATTTTTTTTTTTTTTTTGTTTTTGACTTTGGTTCACTCAGGTCTAATGTGCTAGTACTCCCTTACCCGACAGAGCTTTCCAAGGCTTCGTCGGTGGAAAATCTGGATGTCAGGCTTGAAGCCCCCAAAAAATCCAAAAATTTTAAAATGTTTTTTAAATCAATGCAAGGCACAAATTAATGGCGGCCAAGATCTGCTACTGGTATTGCGCATAGCCGGTTTCTGTCAGTTCTCACGCTTCCCACTGCGCGCGCATTGGAAAACACCTCCTGCACAACACGAAAACCGAAAAACGACAATATATAGAAATCTTTGCTCACAGCGCCTAGTCCTAGAAATAGGACCCGATTAAGTGGCGTCAGTCTCTCCTTGATTACCGAGGATTAAAATCAGTTGTTAAAGCTGCGCCAATCGCCCTTCTCGGAAAGAGCTATGTAGATTTTTATCGCATGACTTTACTGATTAAAGGTCAAACAGAAACTTCTTGTGAAGAAGTTATAATAAACCAAATATCAAGCTTTCCACAATGTTGCCCTATTTCGCAAGTGATTTATAGGGTTGTAAACAGGTTCATAAGGAGCTAATTCATAGTTTTATATCCTAATCATTTAAATCTTATAACCAATTTTTTAATCTGCCAGTTAAGCCAAAACGGTAAGTCAGGGGCTTATACTATGTGATATCATAAAAATTGCAAATCTATTTGTCATTTAAAAATATAATTATATACAGGGTGTTTTATTTCAAAAAAATGTGAAAAGTAACGGTTTTTTAACCTTGGCAACAGTGCGTGGTTTTTTACAGAATATTAAATTACAATATTAAATGATCAATTTATACTATAGTAAAAAAAGAATACGCTTTTTTAAGTCAATTATGGTCGTATTCATAGCTTTTATATAATAGCATCCATATAATCTTTATTAAGTTCGAAACGGTCCATGACAGACTCATGGTCATATGTAGGGTTAAATTTGTCTTTGAAAGGGGTATCCAAAAATGGTATAAAGATAAGGAGTTTTATTAAAAAAAAAACTTTGTGTCGCCACCCTGATTATAAAAGCGCAACAAGCTTAAAAATATCATAAAAGTAAAGATACTTTTACAACAAACACATTTTACAAAGAACTTCCTCTTGCGTAACTCATAGTTGCCGTAAAAAGATATAGGTCCTTATAATAAACGGGCCAACACGTACATGCCAACATTATACAACAAAGTTTAAACAAATATAAAATAGAAAATTAAAAACAACAAATAAAGTTTATCAAGTTAAAAAATACATAAAAATAACTAAAAAATAATTAACAATAAGATAGATACTAACACCACGGTAGGTAAACTTTGCTTTGCTTTTCTGTCATAACCTGTTAATAACTACACCTGCAGAAATATTTACCATTATATTAGGTTCAAGGGCATCAGAAACAAGACTTTTAAATTCTTCTCTTAAAGGCAACTACGTCTTGTCTTTAACAAATTTAATTTTGAGAACAACCTTTATCAAAATACCTATGTAACTCGTATTATCAAAATAAATAGTTGTCAAGCCAGGTGCAGTCCAGTTAAACAGCGATTATTACTTCTAATTTATTATTATTTTTTGTATTTAGCCATATCGTAGGCCTTAAGGCCTGGAAGGTCCCTAAAAAGCAACCTAACAAGGGCCCACCGGAAAACTCCCGGTATCCGGTGGACCAGCGCGCACCTGATATGGGTGGTCGCAAAAGGTACCTAAGGAATAAAAACATATTTTTTTAATATACTACATCTATTATTAATGAGAAATACAATTATTGAATAGTTGAATAATGAATTCTCATCATATACAGTGCATTTGTAAAGTAGTGGATAAATTCATTAAAAATTTAAGGAATAACTTAGGGAAAAAACGCTTGAACGCTTATAAAAGGTATGACTTTATCCATATTTTTTTAATTGCACTTATTTTTTTATACAAACTTGAAAAAAGCACATGTTTTTTCATCCGATAATATAATTTTGACTATGGGTTGGATAACAAAAACAAAACAAGGAAAACGCTTTTAAAATTTTAACATACTGAAAATGGCAATACAATTTTTAAAAACAACTAAATTTAATGCACGATTCACATAGTGGGCTGCCTGACAGTTACCTTGACAATAAATATTTGATTTTTGTCAGCTGGCTGTTTGAGATTAAATTTCGTTAAATACTCCTTTAGGTAATTTTTTAAAGAATTTATTTTTTATCTTTATATCAGAGCAGCGTATTTAAAATGTTTATCGAGGCAAAAATTGTGTTATTCTCTAACAACTGGTTATATTACCGGAATTAGAAAGAATTGAAATTCTTACCATGATTGGAGTGTAGGTTGGATAAGTAGCCAAATCAAAGTGATTATAATTTCGCAAAATAACATTTCTGACGAGGGTACCTTTTCCTTTAACGGTCATGTCTATGGATCCAGATTGAACACTCCTGCATTAGGGGAAATAAAGGCAAAACAAAGGCTGCAGACACAATAATCCATCTAAATATTTTATAAACCTGTTACTCCATCTGTCGGTGGCAAGTGTCTAATAAATCTAAAGATCATAAGCAATTAGACAACGGTGAGACATGCTCGGCTGTAGATGTAAGTTATTTTTTATATGCTTTAATGAAAAAATTCCTATGAATGCCTGCAATTTTTTGGTAAACATTAGTAAAATCAAGAAATTTCCTTAATTTGAAGTATATTATTTTTGAAGGGCATGATGTAATAGATATAAAATTATTATATTAAATGCTGTCGAGCGCTTTAAACCAAACTAGGCCATCATCAGGACCGACATTATGAAAATTACAGAAGCTCAGTCATATGACACAAAACAAATAAGTATAAACAATAAATATAAGTACTTTAAAATTTACAAACACTTAGACATACATATTAAAACAATAATATATGTATTATTTTTGTTTTCTAATAACGATTTAGTTATTATTGTATCTATAAACATAACCATTAAATGCTTTACTTCTAACTGCACAAAGGCAAAACGGTCCGGAACATTTTGATGGTCCCATCTTGTAGCAGGCATGTTTTTCTAAAAGTTATTATAGTCCGGAAGGCCACCGCAAAAAAGCTAGCCAATAAGAGGTACACATGAAACCTTTTTTTTTAATTACTATGAACTGTAATCAATTTAAAGCCGCACTGCTGCCTTAGCTCGGCGTATTCAAATTGCATTATTTTTACTTAAAAAAAAATCGTGAAAAATCGTTTTTTTATATTACTCGAAAACTATTAATTTTAAGAAAATGGTATATAATAATTAAAATTAATGGTCTAATAAAACTACGTCATTTTTTATAAAATTTTCTGTAGCCCCTTTAGTTTTTGAGATATTATAATTTAAGATTTAAATTTAAATTAAAACGCAAATATCTCAAAACTAAAAGAGTAACGAAAAAATAAATTAAACAAAAATATGCATTTTAATAAGCTAAAATTATGTACACATTATTAATAAAATAAGTAATAAAGGGGATATAAGCAAAATAGTGATTTTGGCCATTAAAAATTTTGCTAATAACAATATTTTTTGGTACAAGTAATTATACCAACGCCGATTAATCGAAAAATTGATTTAAAGTGTTCTATTCTTTAAATCAAACAAACTAATACACATGTGCAATGAGGCAATGGGAGATAACGTGGTGTCACGGATATTTTATATAATTTTCTTTTGGTCCAATAACTGTACCCATCCCGGTTCACTTAAAACCCCCTCTATATGGGTGTTATTTATGTACCTGTCCGGACGCTTAACATTTCTCGATCTTCTTTGCTGCTATGTGTATAGCTCATCGTTTAAATATTTTTATTATCAACTTAAATAATATAAATAATTTTTAAAGACAGTTACTCGTTCAGAAGGATCTTTAGAACATTTTAATCATATGTTTAACATTTAAAAAAATATAGTTTTTTTGGAATTTAATTATATTTTATAGTAGCAAATAAATAGGTAAATAAAAAAATTTAAATAAAAAATTTAACGCTAAATAAACTATAATAAATAATAAAAAAACGATTAAAATTTTCTTAAGATTATTCTAAGCAAGTAACTGTCTTTATAAATTATTAATATTATTATTTAAATCGATAATAAAAATATTTAAACGATGAGCTATACACATAGGAGCATAGAAGATCGAGATGTGTTAAGCGTCCGGCCAGGTACATAACACCCAGATGGAAGGGACACTTGTTTTTCTAATAAGATAGAGTCTAAATTTTGTTTCACTTAAAGTTTTAAATGAAGCGGTATGGATAAAGCTATTGGACCAAAAATATATATAAATATATATATATATATATATAATATATATATATATATATATATATATATATATATATATATATATATATATATATATATATATATATATATATATATATATATATATATATATATATATATATATATATATATATATATATATATATATATATATATATATATATATATATATAATATATATATATATATATATATATATATATATATATATATATATATATATATATATATTCACGTTATCCCCCATTGCCTCGAAGCACGTGTTATTAGTTTTTTTATTCAATGAATAGAACATTTTAAATCAATTTTTAGATGAATCAAAGTTGGTATACTTACCTGTACTAAAAAAATATCGTTATTTAGCGGAGCGATCTTGTGAGTCTATCGTGTCATTTTTTTTTAGGCGTAGAACCATGTCAAACATATTGGGTTCCTTTGAGTGTGTCACCGAGCACCAGAAATCGTATTTTACGACCTTTTTTGTGGTCTCGAACTTTTTAAATTAATAAAAAGTGATTTTTTTATTTAAAAAAAGGATTTTTTTTTGTTTCCACCGCCATAACTTTAAAACTATTAAAGATACGGAAAACCTTTATGTGTCAAATTAAAGCACACACTATAGCGCTTTTAACCTTATAAACTGTTTGGGCACAATTCGCACTTTCATTCCTCTAAAAATCAGATAACCTAGAAATGTACATTTTTTGTATTGAAATTTTCACCAATCGATAAACTTTTTTATTTTTGAAAATGTTTTTATACATGAAAATATAGCCAATTAATACCAACAGTTTATGAAAAAAAAAATTCCTAGAGGGTATCGTTTGGCAACGGCGATTTTTTGTTCAGACGTAAAAAAGTATCATCGGGACCCAATAGACCTTGGATGCGGATAGCGTGCGTAGTAATACATTAGTAGTGATGGTTGTCAAAATTTAGAGTATGCTGTATGTATAATTCTAAAACAATGAAGCGCAATATTTGTAAGAAAATTGTGTATGATAAATACAAATCTATGATACAAAGACCAATACAAGGATTGTTATCATTACTATCAATTACTGAAAAAAGGCATGAAAATCTGGCAAAACAAATTCTGTAAAAAAAAAATGGTATTTTAAATGGCGAAATTAAAATAAAATATCATATAGACTGTCGTAAGTCTTACATAAATTCTCAAAACTATTATCATAATTTGAAAGGAATTAGGGGAGGTTTTCTCCTAATCTTTATATTCCCTAGTTTCCTAGGTTGAGTAAAATACGTTTTAACAACTGTACAATACTCGTTTTATTAATTTCAGAATGCACAATTTATACAAATTAGTGTAGGTCATTTCGAGATGTTGTAACAAAATCCTACGGTGATGATATTCTTGCTAATTACATAATTATACGGTTGTTACATATAGATTTAAAAAAATGCTAATATATATAAAAAATGCAATTGTTTAGAAAAAATGTCGTTTAGACAGAAAGTGGCGCCGGTCCTTCAAATTATTGTGGCACTAAACTTAAATCCGATAATTTTAATATTAAAAAAATGTGCTTTTTTTGCATTATTAGTAAAAGTAAAAAGAATAAAAGTTTGCTAAATATCTGTTTAAACCAGTAATTTAATAATATTTTTTAGACTGAAACAAAATACGAATTTTATCCTTATAAATAGTGTTTAGGGTATTTATTTTTCTACATTGTACTAAATCTTTTTAGGTAGTGGAAAAGCTACTTATCAAAAAATTAATAAAGCTGCCAGGAATAGAAATGACATTAATATGATATCTAAATTAAGTGGCTATAAAGATTTATTTCAGTTTAACGCGAAATATCATGAATTATGTTACAGCCACTACATATCTGAAAAAAAAATATAAAATCGCACAAAAATAGAAAAAATGGTTTCCAATAGTGCCACAAACCTATCCGAACATAATTCGACAATATCTACCTCCTCTGAAAGTATTGGTAGTAATGTTCATACAGATCTTTTACTTCCTGAAAAAATGTCCAAAATTTAAACTTTATTAAGAGCTGCTGCCATAATACGTAGTGCAATAGTTAATGTCAACCCAAAATCGAATTTCCAATATGTACTTGTGTGAAATCCTAAAATGTTGTAAGGAGTGTAAATCTCGTTTATGTTATAACATTATTAAATATTTTGAGGCAGAAATGTATGTTTATGAAGAATTCTATTCTACTTACATATTACATTCTTGGGTCTGGTAAAGAACATTACCCACGGAAATAGGCGATTTTTAATTTTGCCATGTAAAATATACTTTAAATAATATTATTTAAGACAAAATGCGGATGAAGTGGTTTTCACCAAGAATATCGCAATTGAAATTATAAAATTGGTAATTATTTGACATTTTATTTCAACTTTTTAGGATTTACGTGTAAGAAATGTATGCGCCTATTCAAGACGTTAACAGTGTTGCCACACGGAAATAATATTAATTTATAATAAAAAAAACTTTGCCATTACCATTAGGATTATTTTCATTAAATTAAAAATATTTGAAATTCGAGCCAGTTACAAATATAATTGGGGGAAATAAAAAGCCGCTTTAACTAACCACAACTATCCATGATCGATCCTAACGGCGCATTTATAATAAAGAAAATTTACAATATAACGAGGAAAACCTAACCAGAACTAACCAGAACTAGGTAATAGTTTGGAAGTTGTTGTTTGTTAGTTCTCGTTAGTTTTTTCTATAAAAAACAATCTTTAATATTCAAGCAAAGACACGTCAAAGATCGGCATCGTATCACCTATTCATATGAAAAATAAAAGAAATTATATATTTCTGTTTAAAAAAGACGTTTAACCAAGAAAACATGTCCATCCGCAATTTTTTGTTGCTCAAAGTGTTTCACAAT
Source organism: Listronotus oregonensis (assembly GCA_019359885.1). Classification (NCBI taxonomy): domain Eukaryota; kingdom Metazoa; phylum Arthropoda; class Insecta; order Coleoptera; family Curculionidae; genus Listronotus; species Listronotus oregonensis. The sequence continues at coordinate 59,493 of JAHBCN010000169.1, forward strand.
GATGAACTTTTAAATGTATAATCAAAAAATAACGAATTCCGTGAGTGGTTTTCTTTACCAGCACTCAATAAAAAAAGTCTAATAAACTTACTAATTAGGTGGGTAATTAATAACAATGATCGATATTTTTTTAAGGGCTTATAAATCTAACCACCTGTTTTGGATATTTTAAATTTTCCTTTCCCAAACAACTTAAGCTTCCCTTAGATCTGCGTTTAAACCTGTTAATACTTTCTACACCGGACCGTAAGATCGTTGCAGTCGGCCGGCTCGCTAAGCCAAGCGCGCAAAAATATGGCTTTGGCCCGTGCCCGTTAAAAAAATATCACTGACTCAATACCATAAAAGGGACATCAAAAATTTTTATCTTAAAAACTTTTTTTAAACATTAGCTTTAATTTTTACGCAGCATGTATATATAAATTTTTATTTATAAACTTCTTTCTCGATTGCCTAAAATTACGCTACTGAAAATAATAATTTTGAGACTCCTACTATATTAAAAATTAACCAAAAAAGAAATCAGCTCTACGTGAGACTTTATTCGAAGCGCTATTGTGTCTACTTTAATCTAAAAAAAAAATAACCTGATAGCATAAATATTATTAGAGATATAGCAGTGGAGATGTTAAAAAACGTGTTTCATTAAAATACGATTTTTTTGGGTTTTTCCGAAAAAAAAGTCTTGACCACTTAAAAATGTCGTAAAAAGTGATTTTGTGTACACGATTACCTTACTAAAGAATCCCACTGAGTCTGGTTTAGTTCTACGCCGGCTTTTTTTCTCGATAATTAAGCGAATTTCCTTCCAAATTTTACTCCACTAATTAGCGAAATTTTAAATGGCCCAAATCTCTTTTTTGCTTTTATATCCTTTATTACTGTTTTATTAAAAATGCGTAAATAATCTTTATCATAGAGAAATAGCGTGGAGGTTGTGAACAGGAAAACGAGACGGTGGAGCACATCCTTTGGGACTGCCCTGGTCCAACAGAAGATCCATGCTGGGCGAGTATTGGCTTTCCTTGGCGACATTAAGGAGATTCCCCTCGGCGATGTTGTCACCTACTTTAAATTAGTAGGATGGGCAGCGCACTGAGTAAGAAGTTACCTTTAAGGGGTAGCACAACGGACCTACTGAGGCTTAGGTGGAGTGATGTTTATCACCCTCCTTACTTTCAAATTCAGATTTAGAGTAGTTTCATTTTTAATTTAACACTGACCATCAATAATATTTTTTCTTTATGCACCAATTTTTAAAAAGAATAAAACTATTTAAATTGCTTTTTGCCAAACACTGTATAGAAGAATTTCGTAGAAATACCTTTAGGTATATTCTTTTAAATTATGAGTAACATAATGACAAACATAGCTTTACCTTGGCTTAAACTTTTAACTAAGAGGACATTATTCAAGAGCTGTCTATTGTGTGTTTATACAATATAAATAAGGCAATTTTCGTTACGATTAAGGTTTCTCTTAAATATTGGTTAGAAATATCTATGTACAGCCTTAACACAATTTAATTTATTTTACATTATTTTTAGAAAAAAAATATAACAATAAAAAAATAAAATCGAAAAATATCGCTTGCGAAATTTGATCTTGGGACTTTAAAGATACATATGTATTGACGCTTTTCTTAACCGGCGTAACCCAAAAGCCCAGGTACTAATAATGTAAGTTCGAATTATTATGAAAGCGAAACACGACAGTATAAACATGTGCATGTTATGTTTTTTTCGAAGGGATTAATTATGAACAAATTTGTTTCTTTTCATTTATTGGAAGTGTAATAATATGCCATTATAAATTCACAAATATTAAAAACAGGATATTATAACGGACAATGGCACTGCCTATACACAATGACAAAACTTTGGTTTGAACTCAGAGTGTAGTGTGTAATTAGTACTTTATCGACAAAATAATTAGATCACAGTAGATTATTTTGCTTGATAGGAGAAAAAAAACTTTTTTGCTTTTTAATAATTTATTCGTTTTTTGGTATAGGAGTTTACAAATAAATATATCACACATTTAGGAATATTTATAAAATACAAAATATATGTAGGTGCTCAGGATATTTTTTGGTGCCGTTTAGTTAATATACGTTTTCTAGGCTAGCCTATAAAAAAATAAATAATGTATTTCTTGTTTTTTAATTTTCATATATGGAGATATATTCCAAATAATAGATAACCTTAGTCACGTAACAGTTAGTTATTATATAAATAGCATTTATTTAACAACCAAGTAACATTAAATTTAAAAAATGGCATAGTATTGGATTAAACTTACAGAAATTAAATACTACCTTAATTAAACATGTGCATACTATTTTTAGTAAATACATAACGGATTTTAGGCAATAAAATGTTATAAATAAATTTACATACATTTTTAATTTGGAGGTCTTTACAATGACTAAAGCCTAAGTATTATAATACCATATGTTCTGCCTTGAAACACGCCACGGGGTGTTTAAACTTTTAAAATTTAAATATTTGCAACGCCAAAAATATGTATTATTCTTACAATTTATTTTGATTTTTTCACGTTTATTAAAATACTGTATCCTTTCGAAAAAAAACTACTTACTTAAATAAGACATTGCCTTTGTTGCTAAAATAATACCATTTCATTACTACGGATTATCTTGAATAACGTATTACAAACCTAAAAACTAAATTAATACGACTTTCCATACAAGGTAAGTTATTTTTAATTTTTATCTGATTTTTTTTAGAGGAATCTGTATACCATTTTACTTTGCATTTTAAATTTATACAAAATATAAATAAATAGCTGTGTAAACCAGAATATACTACAAAAGTGGTAGAAAATCGTCTTGTATTTATATGGATATTTTAAATCTTCTTTTAAACTGTGCTATTTCTAGGGAGAGTTTTATCATCAAAGATTTTTAAACTACACTTCTATCATGTAGTACTGTGAAAGTGTAGTAAGTGGTAAATTAAATAGTAATATTAGTATAATAAACTCTTGCCTTAACTGAATTGTGCAATTTGGCTATAAAACCCAAATAAAAAGTTCTGTTAACTTATTCGTGTTAAACATAGTATTTATTGCTTTTGAAAATTATGTACTACCTTATGTCTCACCAAATAAATAATTGTAATATCTCTTTTGCAGGTAAAAGATGTATGGACTAAATTATGCTTACATAAATACAAATTTTATTTATAATACATGGGTACTTAACTATAATTTGTATAACCTAAGTTTTTACATGTTTTTAAAACTTCTTTTACTTTTTATTTTAATAAATCAAACATAAACATTTTATGATATGACTTTAATAAAATATAACTGCTTATAAATAATGCAGAAAATTAATATATTTCTGTTTTTTAATTTTGCCACATTTACAAATCAATAAATATTTAATTTATTTGGCAAAAATAATTTTCAAAACTTTATTAGATATAAAAAACAAACTTTTTATACTTAACCTAATGCTAAAAACACTGTTTGAACTAAATTTTAAATAGCCAGATCTTTACTAATTTTGTACTTTTTTATAAACAAAAGCGGCATATTAATCATAGGACAAAATTATATATTTCAATACTAAGCATCATTATTTGTATTAGAATATACTACAAAGAGGACTATGAAAAAAATACGCGTGATAAATTTTTTACCTTAAGCTTGGTATTGCGGTAACTTTGGCAACAATTAGTCATTCTTGTATAGCTCAACCAATTGAGGTTTGTCACTTACTTGCAAGCGTGGTTTTTTCAGGAAAACATAACGTAAAAAAATAAATTAAGCAATTAAAAAATCAGTAATTTACTAATAAAAAACTTAAAACATATTTAAATAAGCTATACATCATCATATTTACCAAATGCTTAATGGCATCGAACCAAGCATAACATAACCAACATAACAAGATGGACTGACTTTTAGATATACAGTATGAACTAACTAAGTAAATTTAAAGGTAACCTTTCTTTATTTTAATTTAAAGTTATTAGTATTTAGGTAGTATTTGTATTTTTCTGTTTTACACGGGGTATCTAGAATATGCGTACCAAGATTGTAGAAACATACAAAAAAAATAAAAATAGCACCACAACTTTATATTAATTCTTTTCTTACAAATCTCATCGCTGTGGAGTCCCTGTATTGCGTAAATAAAGTTTATTTTAATAACTTTGATTTATCTATACAAAGTGTTTCAAAAACCCTATGTACGTATTCATATGTGCTATTGTACAAATCCTATAAACATGTACCCGTCAAGGCTTCGTTTACGATCTAAAGGGCGTTGAACATTTAAATTTGGTATATTTTTGAAATTTGGCACACGGCCTACAGGAACTTATATTTAAAAAATTATTATTATTTTTGTATTTCCACAAGGTGCTAACTTTTTTTGGGACCTGATTCTTCCTAAACTTTGTTTAAACATTTTTTAGTATTTAAATATTTTACCCAAAAGAGCAAAAATTTAGGCAATAAAATGGGCAAGCTAATTTTTTTAATATAAAAAAAGGTGATGGATAAAAAAGTTTGGGAGGTATAAAAGAGTCTTAGAAATAATAACACCATGTAGGAATTTTACAAAATTATTATTATATAATGAAATTATATATATATATAATATTATATATATATATATTATATATATATATATATATATATATATATATATATTTTTATATATATAATATATATATATATATATATATATATATATATATATATATATAATATATACACTCTTTAATGTGTACCTTTGGTTTAGGTATACCTGTATAATACTAACTTCTAATCTCGTTCCTTTGGGCAACAAATAAAATCCTATATATAGCCTAAATACAAGGTGTTTAAATATTAAGGGCTTTTATTAATTAGGTGGGGCGATATTGAAAATTTTTTAACCACTTCCTTGGTGAGATGTCGTGAAATTTGGCTCGACACTTCCCCCTTATCTGTGAGATTTTGCTTGATTGCGTTGGATTTATTTAAAAAAACGTAACTTGCTTCATTTATTTGCATTTAAAAGTAGTTAAGACTATTTAAAACTACTCATAACGTGGTCTACAATCCCAGTCAGAAAATACCAGTTTATAAGGTTGGCTTATTGTATTAGCTTGTGCAGGATTAGATATATTTTGGTGGAAAAATATGTTTTGCTTGTTTTAACCCAGTTTTCTTGCAATTTTACACTGATTTTTGCAAAAAAAAAATCGTGATATTTCCCGAGACCTCCCCTTTCTTCCACATGAGATTAGGTCAGATTCGGCTCGACCTCCTCCCCCTAAATGCCTCACGCAAAGATAAATTTGAGTATGATTAATCGCTTTTAACCAATGTTTACAAAATTTTTGTAGGCAAGTAGGCAAAATGTAACTATACTTAGTTTACGTTTTACGGAACAACGTAAAATAATCATAGTTTATACAGGATAAACTTTTTTTTGATGTTTCAATTAAATTTTATTGGTGTAATTAAAAGGAAAAAGAAACAGACTTATTATCGTACATACATTGTCAATATTTTATTATATACTCCTAAGGTTTCCTGTCTGCAGCATTTAATATACATTAAATATTAGAGGTATACAAATATGAACAATGTTTTAAATTGCAAAGTACAACACTGCAAAAGCTTTTGCAGTGTTGCCATATTTAACATTTTGACCTTACTGGTAGATTCCCCTAAGTTTTCTATGGAAAAAAGTTATACTTTATTTTTATTGATAGAACTAGCGGTTTTCGCGTAAAATGCATTTAAAATCATTAAGGTATACTCGAGGGCTCTCGATAAGATATACCCTGGGGCTCTCAATAAGGTGTACTTAAGGACACCCTATGAATCTTATGTCAAAATCTACTACCAGAAGTCAATTTTCAGCTGAAAATTATAAATAAAAGCGAAAGTGGCTGTCTTGATCTTATTTGAAGATTTATTAGAAAGAAATATGTTTCATTCCGCTGCAATAAGGAATAATCCTAACTTGTTGTTTCAGGTTTAAAGAGCATGGGTTAGTAAATTAAGAAAATGTGTACCTGTACAGGGTGCTCACTTTGAACACATACCTTAGTTAAATTTACGCATAGCAGTTTTTTTTGTTATTCTACTAATAATCATAAAGTTTCTACTTTGCTGTATGGTTTTATTGTTTTTATTTTTTTTTTTTTGTTAAAATAAATTAGGTTTTTTTTACTTTTAATTTACCTATAATTTTCAGCTAAAAATTGACATTTGGTAGAAAATTCATAGGAGTCCTTAAGTACACCTTATTGAGAGCCCCATTTTACGCGAAAACCACTAGTCCAATCAATAAAGATAAAGTATACCTTTTTTTCATAGAAAACTCAGGGGAATCTAGCAGTTAGGTCAAAATGTTAAATATGGCAACACTGCAAAAATTTTGAAGTTTTTTACAAATTTGATAGTCCGGACCTGGTATCTTTGATGGTTTCGGGGCATGTTTATAGCAGTTAATGCAAAACAGTTATTACCTAGAATTAATCAACAAAAAAAAATCCAGATCGTACAAGCCGTTCAAAAGTTATTATTAAAAAATCGATTTTCAACTGTTACCTTTAAGAGCTAATAGCTCGGTAAATAAGGGGCATAGAGCAAAAAGTTATATGAAGTTTTTACCTTATCCAATCTACATGGTCCCAAACTTTGGACCATACCTTTTGGGACACCCTGTATAATGAAATTAGATACCTATTAAAGCAGTTATTCTATCTCTCCCAAAATCTTTTCAATAAATAAAAATAAATCATTGAAGTATTAATTTTAAAATTATCTATATTTTTTTGTAATTTTTATGTAAATATAATTTTAAAATTCTGTAATTTTTTCTACTAAAATACAAAAGTTGCATTATAAATTATAGAAGTTAAATTTAGGAAATATAAGTTATACTTTTAAATGCACTACAATGTGTAAGTACTGCTTTAGACATAATGGTCAACAATTTAAACAGTATTTGTAATATCTATTTTTTGTTTAGTATGTATTTTTTTCTTATTGTTATTTTACTTAGGTTCAAATCGTTATTTTTAAATTTAGTCCACAATAAAATATTTAAATAAATTTCTTGTTTTTAAAAATCGGATTACGTTGTTAATTTTATATAAATATTTTAGCAATTAAAAAATACTTATTATGAATCAGCTAAGGTTTTATAAGGATTAGTTTTTATTATTAAGTTTTTTGACCTTATATTAAAAATTGATATTAACAATTATATATTTTTGGGAACCCTGTAAAAAGTTAAATTAGGTCGACAAAAAATATACAGGGTGTCCCATTAAAAAAAAAGTAAATTTGGTTTTTATCTCAAATATTTATAACAATGCGTTTATACCTTTTCGATAACTCGTAAAATAGCTGAGATACAAGGAATGCCCGAAAATGCAAAGTTTTTAAAAACCCCCCGTATCTAAAAATTAAGATGGCTTGACAAATTTGTTAACGGCATCTTCTATTTTATAAAAAAGTAGCAAAGTGACGCGAGAATCGTATCTTTCTATCTCTGCTAATAAGCGAGATACCCCGCAAAACCATCAAAAATGGGACACCCTGTATATGTAAAATAAAGAACACATTTTCTTTATTTTTGTTTGTGTCTTCGTTTATTTTTGGTATTTTAGACCCGTTTTCGAATTCGTGTTCTAGAAGAAAACATACTCCGGGATACATATATCGCATATAAAATGCAGACCATTTTGTTGTGGCTGTGTTATAAATCATTTAACCGAAAAATATATTTAAAAAATGTTCAAAAGTCAAATATTTGCCTAATAGGCCTTATTTTAGCAACAGATGAGATCATTTTGAAAGCGCTGTAAGTATTGTACAATTTTAATTAGTTTAGACAAAAAATGACTATTTACACATGGATAATATTGTATTACTTTAACGTATATAGATTGCTAACAACTAAGTAATTTATCAGCAAGCGCATTTACCCATTAACTTTTAATTAAATAAATTCCTTTTCGTACAATGTTTTAAAAATTTTAATATTTAGAAATGCGTTAAGTAATTGGTCTTTATATTTTTAATACAAAATCCTATTGAACATACTCTATAAATATTTTATGACATTAAATTATTACGGTACTTAAAATTAATTATTCAGACCACTATATAACTAAATAAAGACCCAATCAAATTTGTCATTTTTACCATGTACTTGTTGAAAGACGTTAAAATTTCAGAATTTTAAAAAATAACTTTTAAAAACGTATTTAAAATAAAATCAAACTACATTTGTTTTGATTTACTACGTGTGATTCTGCTTAACTGCACTACAGTTTTTTCTTATAAAATATATGACTTTAAATTATATTCCCCTTACCATATCTATTTTTCAGTACGTGTTTTTACTTTCTTATCTCTCTACACATTTAGAAAAATATACAATTTCCCTATCATCCTATTTTACTAAAAATATACGTAGATTAAATATATTTTACCTACAGGTTACATTATTTAAAATAATATATTTAATTTATTATTATTTTAATAAATACCCAAAAAGAAAACAAAATGCCCATTGCTTTTACTAAATTTATTTTATATATGTAGTTTTTTTTTTAATAACACTGTTTTGTTTTACATGTGATTTAACTTTTGTCAAATAATTATAATTATTTAATAAATATTATCAAAAACATTATGGAAAAAAAACTAAGCAAAAACGCAAATGATAGCCAGATTTTTTGTCTCCGATAAAAAATATAATAAATTAACAATATAAAATTATTATCCTGTAACCAAAAGAAGTTAAAAATACGTGCCTTTTTTAAAGTTATATTACTGCAACAGCATGTAGATTAATTAGACATTTTTAATTGATAATGTCTGAAGTTGCCTTAAACTCGTAAAATAAAAAAAAGTTTCAAAGAAAGCTGCAAATTTTTAATGTTTATTTGCATATTAACTTTTTATCAAGATTATGTATTAGGACAATTTTAACATAAAAATATTTTTATAACTATTAATTTTACTTAAAAACTTATATTGGTATGCATAAATAAGAACTAGGTTTTTGTTTTTCTTTAGTAAATAAATAATATTTACAAAGATGTCACTTAAAAAAAATACATTTTTGTTAAAATACTATGTTAGGGTTTAAAAGTTGGGATTGGACATTATATTTAAATTGAATTTCAATCTTTCCAATAAATTTATCCTAAAAATTATTTTTAATTTTATTTATTGTTAAGTTATTAGTTCTAATTTTAAAAACCAGAACATAAAATTATTTTTAAATTTTTGTAACATAGATTAACACTAACTTTTTAAAGTAATATCTTTCAAGGATTTATTTACTTATTTATTTACTTAAAATGAAGAGGTACGTGTTTGCATCCAGCAGTACGTATTTATGTCTATCAACAATTTTTAAAGAAAAATATATAGTAATAAACAATAGTTTTGGATATGAAATAATTAATTAAAAATTGTATAGGTATGTAAATTAAAGCATTTTTATAAAATCATGCATTTGTTTACCACTGTTTTAAGGTAGGAAAAATATGTTGATTAGAATAAGCTTTAAACACTTTCTATAATATTAAACAATAAAGTTCTCAATCATCAATTGTAATAAAAGCTATATGCTGCCGTTGTATCAGTCTTGCAATCCAACAAGCTCTTGGAAAAGAAGGGCCGCTTAAAATAAGTTCGAGTCTAATTGCTGCCTGTCCTTTAATTTTGCGAACTTTTTTATTAAATTAGTTTTCAAAAATTAAAAAAGAATAAAATATTTAATTATTAGTGTTTATTGTAGATTAACCCATTTTCACATTTTTGAAGTAACCTTCTAACTTGGACCTCGGACATTTCTTACACAAGATTTTATCTTTTGTAGAATATACAAAATTATTTGCATCCAGATTCGGTTATTTAAACCTGTTTCAAACGATACAAGTAAATCTTTGGCTATGTATCTTAATACTACTTAAGGTAAAGAATTTCTCGGTGATACTTAACTGGTAATATTTGTGGGTCTAGCTTAAGATCTTATGTGTAATTTTTTAGGCATTGTCTATCACGCAACAAAGCTGGTTGATGCCTTAAAATCATTATTTTTTAGGGCTGCTTCAAGAGAATAAAGTCAAAAACGTCAAAAGAAGATCATGCAAAAATATTTGTACTTAATATAAAAAAAAAAACCCGGGAGACCATGTAATTAAGATAAAATTTGTGTATCTAAATATTTATAAAAATAAAGTAGTAATAATAATTCCATTTAAAAAAATGTTACCATGTTTACAGTTCATATTTAAAAAAATGTTTTTGTTGTTTTCTTAATAACTGCTCTATTTTACTACCATACCATGATTAACTAATATTAAAATATATATTTTTTTATATACAAATCATGAAAAAAATAAACTTACTCTGACAGAAACAAAGGCAGTTTTTAATAAAAATATAATATCGCACCCAATATAGTTTAGTAAAGTGTTTTATGGTATAAAAATCATCGATGTTGGTTTAGGCATCTAGTAGTTATTCTTTATTAAAAAAATGTTAGTATATCTTCAGATTTATATTGTTTAAATTTTCATCATGTTTCCTATTTTAGGATAAAATCATAGATCCGAAATTTCTGGAGACTTCATTAGTTTTATTAAAACTACAATAACTTATTACCAAATAATATTTATAAAATTCTTAGGTATTTTTGATGTCTTAACATATTCATATTTTACAATATACTACATGCGGATCCATGCATTACTTCATGCAAAAAGACAGGAGTGCCCGCTCCTAAGCCTCCGTCAGTTTTTTCTTGTTCATTTTGATCGTACTCACAATCAAAGTAGTGGCTTTGGCAATCGTAACACCTACAATGATCCGACATTTTGCAGGTTATGCCAAATTGTTTTGCTACAGCCCTAAAACATTAAAAAATACAGACGTTATTGCTGTAATTAAATGTTTTACGGTCCGCTTATAAAGCATAAATAAAATAGGGTACAGGTACTTACTTATAAAACTCCTTACTTGATTTGTGCATTATCTCCTGTGCTTTAGGCGTAGTTGGTGACTGAACACTTTCCTGTTGTTTTAGTCGAGTCTAAAAAATTAAAAACTAAACTTAATACGAATTTAAAGCTATCTATATATATAATTTGCTAATGTGGATATATTTATAGGTAGGTAGATCTATATATATATATATATATATATATATATATATATATATATATATATATATATATATATATATATATATATATATATATATATATATATATATATATATATATATATATATATATATATATATATATATATATTATATATATATATTTTATATTAAGATAATTTAAAAATATAATTAAATCTCCGTATATTATGAATGTCTGCAATACAAAGAAAAACACAAATGATGTATAGACATTCTGATGAACCTCATACTAGAGCAAGTAATTAAAAATTATATTTATTAAATTTATCAACAAATACAAATAATAAAACAATATACTAAAAAAAAGAACACTATATATATATATATATATATATATATATATATATATATATATATATATATATATATATATATATATATATATATATATATATATATATATATATATATATATATATATATATATATAATATATATATAGTTATATTTGTTTTAATATTCATATTACCGTATTACTTTTTATAGCTTTTTGCACAAAAGTTTAATTAAAACATTTTTGTATTTACAATGTTTTGTTATGTAGTACACCATTTTTATGTTTTCCATAATTCTGCAAGAAATGACTGGCAATATTTGCTATAGTGATTGAAGAATATTTTAAAATAAATATGCGAACAAAATATTTTGCTTATTAACTAAAGAAAAATGATTTTTAGATTTCTTACCACATTTTTACTCAGCTGATCACATGGCCTTTTCTCGCTTTATTATTATTTTTTCTTTTTCGGCTTATGCAATTTGCAAAAACCTTTTATTCAGAAGCAGAATTGGGGTTAGTTCGTCTAGTAGCAGAAGATAGTATAGGGGTGAATTGTTAGATTATATAGTTAATTATTTATGGGTGATGATAAATATATCTTCTAAATTTTTAATTTATTCATAGGCTGTTAAATACATAACGTTGTCTTACTGGCAATTGCCAAGCAGTAAAGCCAAAAATTAAGCAAGCAACGTCTTATTAAAATTTATTTAATTTTAAAAGGCAGCTATAAGTCAAATATATAAAAATATCTGTTTTATTTTAGATTAATGAATATTTATATAAAGTTAGGTTATAAAAAAAAAGAAAATTGTAATAAATTATTGTTTTAATAATATTTAAGATTTTCTAATCAATAAAACCAACGCTTTTAGTCGTATTTTTATTGTTGTCTTATGTCAAAAAATAATTATGTTTTATTTGTTTAAACATATTTTTAATAAATATTTATTAAGGTACTAGATAAAAACCCTGTCTCCGCCAGGCGAGAGACAATATTAAGTAGCCTCTGTCTCCGTAAGATGCCTAAGCACGTACGGCTAACGTTAAAAAAACACTTTTCTGCCCCTATTTGGTTTATGCATAGGTATTTGGATACAAAACGTTATCTTTTTAAAATTTATGTAATTTAACAAGACAACTTTATGTCAAATACTTAAAAATAAAAGTTTGTTTTGGGTTAATCTAGTAAACTTACATAAAGTTAAGTAAACGTTTTAAATGCAAATAATCTTAAACCAAACATACCAAAAAGAACACCATAACTTCCAATCATTAACCGTGGTTTTCTAAATCCTGTGACAAAGCCAGATTTTTAAAAATTCAAGCCCACAAAAAGTTTCTCCAAAACCCCAATCCCGAAAATCGACAGGCAGAAGCAAAAAATCAGTATAATCAGACTATCCTAAAAGCAAAAGACCATTTTAACAATCGGATAAAAGATAAAGGCTTCTTTTGCTCGAATAGCAGTAAGGCCTCTGGTCCTTTGCCAAAAATATTAGTCAAAACTTCTGCACAAATTCTTTTCCACCCATAATCTTTAAAGATAAAATTGTTTCTACCGAACTATTTGCCAAACAATTTACTGCCAATTCTATCATTGATCCTACTATTAATCTTACTCTCCAACAGTTGCCCCTGTTCCTTATAAAGTTTTCGATATTATTTTTAAAGTCAAACAGATCAAGCGTATTCTTTTTTCTCTTAATACTAAAAAATCTGGGCTAAATGGCATACCAGCAGTTGTCTTAAAAAATGTGATCCAGAGCTTGCACCCATTCTAACTCGCCTCTTTCGAATCTCTTACGACACGGGTATTTTTTCGGAGAGCTGGAAAGCTGCACATGTGCAACATGTCTCCAAGAAAGAATGCAAAACTCTTCCTTTTAACTATAGACCTATATCTTTTCTTTCGGTTGTTTGCATAGTAATGGAAAAATGTATTAATTCCCGAATATTAAAGTATCTGAAAAAACACAAAATCTTACATGAGAGACAGTATAGATTCCGTCACAGTCATTTTCGCTGTCGCGAAAAAAGTCTGCCAACGTTCATCCGTAACAAAGAGTCGTTTATTTTTGTCGGCGTTACTTTTGAGAATAACCTTAACTGGCTCAAACATATTACATTCATAGTCTCAGCAGCTTCAACAAAGTTTAGATTCTTCTTTCGAACCAGAAAGTATTTCTCTTTTTCCAATTTGTATACTTTGTATGGATCCCAAATCAGATGCTCTTTAGAATATTGTTTTCATGTCTGGAGAATGGAGTCTTCTACAGCACTAGGCATTCTGGACTCCATTCAAAAGAAGAGCTGTTCATCTTATTAATGATCCCACGATTACAGAAAAGTTTTCTCCTCGAGCTATAGGTATTTTCACGGCTTCTGCTCAGAGGAGTTGGCCAGTATAATTCCTCCTCTGGCAGCTCCCAACAGAGCAACACATAGTGCAACTTTTATGCATCCTAACTTCTCGTTTTCTTCGTTCCTTCATCCATAGAGTATCCAGACTATGGAACCTACCACACGCAGAAGTTTTTTATTTCCTCCCAGTCTCCAAATATTTAAGTCCGGTGTAAACAAACTCCCTTTCACCATACTTAAGACACACACGGTACGTTAGTACTCAGGCCTTAGCCTTTGTGGAATGTCCAAAATTAAAAAAATATAAATAATGTTGACTTTAAAGGAATAGTTTTTTTTGTATTTATCGTAAATACCCTGTAGCCGATTTTCTCAAAATATGTCACTGTTATTTCTAGTAATAGGCGATTTTTAGGCCTAATTAAATTAAAATTATTAAGACCAATGGCGTCGCAGGGGCCATCCCATCAAAATTATTTTTAATCATGATAGTAAAGGTAAATTCGAATTTCACACACCTCTCCCTCCACAACATTAAATGTTTTAATAATATTTATTTTTAGGTTAGGCAACTAAAAATACAACTGTTTTGTCACTTTACATTTTTCCTATTTTGCTTCGTTTTCGAGAACAAAAAATTAAAACCACGAAGCAAAACAAAAAAAATTGTATTTTAATGTGCTAATCCAACAAAAATTTAAAATTGTAAAAAAGTCGTCAGTGGCGTACATTTTTTTCACAATAAGGTGTCCCCTGAGACACCACTGTACTCAATAATTTAAATTTAATTGGGCCTAAATTGGGTTCTTATTAATAGAAATAACACTGACAAATATCAAGAAAATTGGCTACGGGGTATTTAGAATAATTACAAAAAAACTATTTTTAACACCCTGTATCTTTGCATGAATATTTATAAAAACTTTTTTATATTTTTAAGGAGAAATCACATTCTGAATTTTTTTCGTGCATTTTTCAAACACCTTGTGTAGAGAAAAATGCAATACAATGCATTTTTAGTTAACTACATATAATGGTAAATAAACAAAAACTTAAAGTCAGCATTCTCATATATTACCCACCTCTTCTAATACAAAGTCATATGATGGTGGAGGACTTGCCGGTACTATCTCTCTTCCATTTTCTTCCATTCCACTGGAATTAGGTAGGTTATCAGGGCCGACATCCACAATATGGTTGTCTTCTTTCGTTGCTACATTTTCATTGCCTAAAACATATTTTCGGATTAAACATTGAGGATAAAAGGCTTTAAATAATAACATAATTAACAAATAAATTAATTAATTAATTTTAAATCCAAAAAATACAGAGAAAAATGTTGTACAAACATAGGTACGAAAATGATATTTATAAATTTCTAATACAAGTTTTATTATGTAATATACTGATTATATACTGAAGTAAAACAGAGATTTACCCATAAGTAGTTATTTTATAATAGTAATTAATAATAGTAAATGGCTTAGTTTTATCCCACGACATGTATTGCTCATGTTATTGTTTTGCTAATTTGACATAATCTGAGCTTTTTTTGATTTTAGTACCAAATTATTATAAATTTGTAATTAAAAGTAAACTATTTACCTTCTTCTTCAACCGATGGCACTGTAGGTTCCTTGGGACTACCTATTTCAGTT